>PUQB01000151.1:0-447981 GCA_003024785.1 Selaginella tamariscina
GAGGTTTAAGTGCATGTGCCTCCTCAGAGAGTGGTATTCGATGAGGATCAAGAAGTTGGTATTGTTTTTCAATAACGATTTCATTTTAGATCAAATACGATTATTCAAAAGACGGTTTCTTGACTTTACATCATGGTCGCAAATGTGGGGACTCAAAGAACTTATAAAGTAGATATCTTCAGTTCTTTAGAATATTGAAAAATTAGAATTATTCTTGACTCAAGGTTTGATTATATTCCTTGGGTTAGTCTTTGGTTCTATCTCAAGGTTTGATGGTGTTCCTTGACCTTGGTTCAATATTCTTGAAAGTGAAGTAGCGGGATTAGCTCAAGAAGATGGTGTCCCTTCTTGATGATTGTAATTCAAGGTTCCTAACGTATGGTCCAATATCCAGTTCGAAAATATGAGGTTTCCTATCACCTCATTCATTAAGATATTCATATCTTAGACTTTGAAAGTATTTATGACAGTCTTTCAAGATTGATTTAAATGACTTGTCAAAGTAAAGTATGGTATCTCTTTAATATTGAGTTTGGAGCGCTCAATATCGAAACTTGGTTATGATCACACGAGGTGGCCATAATCATATAATAGAAAGACTCAAGCAGACTTGAGTTTAACACTTTGGTAAGGCACTACCTTAGTGTTATAACTTGAAACATATTTTCAAGTTATTTGATAAATGAGGTGTTTCTCAATACATTGCTTGAGGGGCAATGTAGTACTTTGTGGATGGTTAGGTGTTTAAATGGATAATGTATTTTAGTTCAACGTATTGAACTAAATATCTTATTCATGTTTGGGGAGATCTGCTGAATTATGAGATATAACTGAAACATGAAGTTAGTGTGATACTTTGATGTCATGATAACATTAGTGTGGAAAATAATATCTTACTAAATTAGTTAGATGAACCAGACACTAGTTCATGATTCCTCTTAGTCTCTGAACAAGTTCTTTGGAATACTGTTATAACATTATAATTCCATCTCAAAACTGAAGTTCGGTTCATGTAAACTAAAACTATGTCTATATTATAGTTGTAGCATTTCGATAAATTGATATGATTGTAAGTTTATATCTGCTAGTATAACAACTAGTTGGTAAGCTTAGGATTTGAACGTTGAAACGATCATTATCCATTCGAAAGTATCAATATCGAAATTGCAATTGTTTATAGAAAAAGGATTAGTTTAAAAAGATGTTTATCAAAACACTAATTGCTCAAATTAGTGAAATGTTATACTTTGGTACAGTGTTGAGAAACATTTACGAAATCAGTTTAAGAGTTGGAAATAAATATAATGTTACGAAGGCGTGCAGTATTCTGAGTTTAGAGAGACTCTTCTCGTGGAAACTAAGTTTTGAAATTTGGTATTTTTAAACTTAGTGAGATGAGAGTTAAGAATTATGGAATGGCATCTAGTATGTTGTACTCTTTGGAGAATGAGTACAATAAATGTATCAATTAAGACACGTACTATCTTAGAGATGAGTTGAATTTCCTAGTTTCCACATTGGTTTTTAAAGAAGGTATGTTAGCTTATATGGTCCATGAATGGTGGTCGGTGTTATGAAAGAGTACAAGCTAGGTTGCAAAAGACGTATGGCAGTGCTATCACACTTTGTCGCGGATTTGACTGAATTTGATTCCTATCGGGAATAAATTTATGTTAATGACACACCAAGTGAATGGCATTTGGCATGTTGGCATGACCTTGTTGTGTATACATGTGTACAGCCATGCGCCTCTATGATCGCCTCTGGCCAGATTGACATATTTACAAAAAACAGGGTTTTACGACTTGTACTCTTATATCAGAAAAGAGCTTGATTCCGATAAAAGTCTCATACTTAGTCTGGCGTAGCTATATACTAATGAGAGATAGGTATAGTAGCAGATCCTTATGAAAAGGGGTAATGAGAAGCACCAGGGATGCAGAGATGTAAGCTATAATATCGTAACATGTGGAGATGTGGGACCATTGGAAAATCAAAAGAAATGCGAAGGTGTTTGGTCAAGCATTTGAGAAGTGCTTGTTGTATGTTAGACGACAGAGGTCGTCAACAGCATTTAATATTAAGGAATAAAGCAAGTCTTTATTTCTTGTTAACCAAGGGGCCGGCAACAACACTAACTAGAGGCCTCCAATATAAATTCTAGTTAAGTAAAGAAATTAACCAGTGTTATGTGCGTCGGGTGACAGACTTTGCAAACGTGCAAAAGGTCTCCAGGTGACTTCATGTCGCAGGTGGTGCCTCCGGTAGCTGGGTTTACGACTCAGTGAATGACGGTTCTGAAGTACTTGGTTTCGCATAATGCAAGGGGGGTAATAAATTATGTAAACTTTTGGCTGACTCTGCATAGAGTGATATGTTAGTTTTGGTTAGTTTTCTCTAACATTATCTAGTCAACGAGGACGTTGACATTTTCAAAGGCGGGGAGTGTGTCATAGTTTTTACTATGACTCAACCCTTTACTTTGGACGTTGACTGTTGTTACCTACTGTACTATGTTGATAAGCCTTAGGTGTAGAAGAAACAGGCCCGCTTAGTGCACTTGGATATCTAGTGATGGTCCCCGGGTGTCATTAGGTATTTGCAAGAAACTCTAGGTGAAGCTAGCACTTCCATCTAGAAAACTCTTACCTTGGTTTTCTGTGTCCCGGTTGGATTAATGGCTAGTTCCGGTGAGTTCGACATGTCGGATATGCTTAGAAATACCCCCAAGTTTGACATGTTAGGGTTTAGGGGTCGATGGATAACTCACCAAGTATGTTCCCTCTGGGAATGAGATTTCAGTGCTAGCCCACTTATGTAAACAGGAAAATAGGGGGGGGGGCCTCTGTCACATAAATAAGGTAGTATATAGGAGTGAGGGTTCCTGGGTTCATGACTGAGCTCGTTACTCTTCTCCCGGTGCAAGCTCTAGCTTGTGTCGTCAAGGCACAACCCTCTGTTGTGCCGCCCTAACTTCCAGATGCCAGGGGTACGTCCCACCTTCGGGGTAGCTTACCCTTAACGTTGGCGAATCCATGCCTGGGAGGTCTTGTCGGAATGCACGTTCCAAGAGGCAGAGGTTGAGGCTTGTCTCCAGCCTCCTCCTCCACGTCAAGCTAGGTGTAGCACTCACGGCCAAGCAAGGCACATCCGTGTCCTTGTCCAACTGTGGGCGTGGGATCTTGTTTGACAGGTTCACGTTACTGGTTCCTGAGGGTTCATTGAGGGGTTCTAGAGTTGGCATTTAGGAGCCACGTTGTGTACTTGGTGCAACTCTTGAATCTAAGGGCTATGGCATGATAGCCCACATCGGGGAAGGCAGTGTCACATGGAGATGTGACACTGGGCTAAACGTCACATGGTACAACGCCTGAGGCACGCCTTTGGGGTTATGTCAGGCTTGTCGCCAAGGGGTTGGATTTAGCAAACAAACATGCTTGTGCTTGCACTAGGGTGCTAAGCCTTGGGCACTCAAGGGAGGTTAGGTCTCATAACTAGGTGTGCTTTGGCACACTTGGCTAGGGGAGTGTTTTCCTTGGAATTCAAGGGTTGAACAACCTAAACATGTTAGCAGGAGCCCTTTCGTGAGGCACTCGCAAGGTCATGTGCTTAGGGTTATCCCAAACCTAGCCTTAGGGAGTTTGCTTAGTAGAACACTCGTGTTCGCCTACGGCACACACTCGTGTCCTCACTAAGTACTAGCCCTAGGTCTAGGGTATAACTTGGCCACTCAAACCCTTAGGGGTTAGTCGTGGTTCAGGGTACCCCTTGTCGCCCTAAAGGGGTTGTACTCCCGAATGAGGGTGATTCCTCAAGGGGTAAGTGACGATGCCTTAGCTCTGTCCAAGGGTATGTGTGGAACACACGTCTCCTTGATGGGGGTTAGGGCATGAGCCTGTCTAGGTCTTCTAGGGCAAGACCCTAAGTCAACTAGGGTTATCCCTCAAGGGTTTTGGGGGTAGACACTCTAGGGAGACTTAGGCTAACCCTAAGTCAACTAGGGTTATCCCTCAAGGGTTTTAGGGGTAGACATTCTAGGGAGACTTAGGCTAAACCCTAAGTCTCCTGTCCACTTGGGCATTAGAGTCTAACCCTAGGGGTCGTTGGGGTTGTTCTGGGAAACTTAGTGTTGCTCACACATGGTGATAACGCCGAATGGCCACCTGGCAGCCACGTGTTGCCACGTGTTGGCCCTTTGGGTTAAAACTCTGACACGCGCTTTCCCGTTCTTCTGCTCCAATTGACACTTCGTTTTTGGATCTAATCCGAGAAAATCTCCTCAAGACGAGTTTTCTCGTGATGTCCTTGCACATGTTCGACGAGTTCAACCATTGTCTTCAAGGTCACAACTACGAGATTATGCTGCCTTCCATCTTCATAATGGGTTGTTGTACCACCACATCCAAATCTATGTTCCGGACGGAGAACTGAGGTTGCAAGCTGTCCAACACTGCCATGACAACACAGCTGCAGGACATTTTGGCATTCGAAAGACAATTGAGCTGGTACAACAGGTGTTCTGGTGGCCTCGACTTCGCGTGTATGTTGAGAGATTTGTGCGATCTTGTGACACGTGCCAGCGTACAAAGCTTCCTCGTCATCGACCCATTGGACTACTACAGCCTCTTCCTATTGCTCAGCGGCCATGGTCATCCATCACCATGGATTTCCTCACGGATTTACCGCCTTCTAGAGGGTTTGATGCTGTCCTAGTCATTGTTGATCAGTTCTCTAAGATGGTGCACTTTGTTCCCTGCAACAAGACATGTTCGGGTCCTGATGCTGCAGATCTGGTGTATTGGGAGGTGTTCCGTCTTCATGGTCTTCCTGATGAACTTGTCACTGATCGAGGTCCCCAGTTCACTTCGGCATTCTAGCGGAGATTCCTAGATCGGCTACATATCACCGGGAAACTGTCTATTGCACATCATCCGGAAACAGATGGACAATCGGAGCGCACGATTCAGACTCTAAAACAATATCTCCGGTGTTTCATTTCTCATCTGCAAGATGATTGGGTCGATCTCCTTCCTGCTGCCGAGTTCGTGTACAACAATACGGCACACTCATCCATAGGTGTGTCGCCATTTTTCGCGTTCTCTGGTGTTCATCCTCGCTGGTCCTACAGCTTGCCCGTGGTTCCTGGCCTCACCATTGCTGTTGATGATCGTGTTGAGCATCTCCAACAGGTCCATGAAGAAGTGCAGCATCATCTTCAACGCGCTCGGATTTGCAACGACAAGCTGCTGATCGTTTCCGTTCCTCTCCTCCAGCATTCACAATTGGTGACCAAGTGTGGCTCCTCCGGCGTCATTGGCCAACCACACGTCCCTGTGACAAACTGGACTATCAACACTTGGGGCCATTCGCATCATCGACAAACTCTCTGATGTGACGTTTCGTCTCGAGCTTCCGCCAACCATCCGGATCCATCCCATGTTCCATGTTTCTTTGTTGGAGCCTTATCATGCTCCTTCTGAACCTGGTCAACTTCTTCCACCACCTCCTCCAGTTACAGTTGCTGGTGAACCTGAGTTTGAGGTTGCTGCAATTCTTGACTCTAAACTGTTCGTGGTCAGCTTCACTATTTCGTGGACTGGATCGGTTATCCACCTGGCAAAGGCTCCCAAGTTTTGCTCTTATGCTCCTGATCTTGTTGACCAGAATCATGGGTCATTTTTGCCTTTCACAGGACTTGAACCCGAGACCTTTTGAACACACACATGTGTTAACCAACTAGTCCGTATGATCCTGGATGCTGAACTACACCATCAACAGCAAGGTGTATATTCATACGCATGTTCCAAACCAGTGTGGACCACACATTCCAAACCAGTTGTGGACCATACAATCCTCAGGACCTAAGATATATAAACAGGTTCCAGTTCCAGGTTTCTCAGAATCATTCAACATCAGTCTTCGGCCTTGTGTTTCATTTTGTATTCATTTCTTTCTTGAATACAATCTCCTCCTTTTAAGGTTCCACCCTTGTTCTAAAGGTTTCGCCCTTTGCACAAGGTCGTGACAATAGTATGGTGCGTATATGCATGTATGCACACACCATATGAGTCTAGATCTAGCATTTATATAACTCAACAAAGATACACACAACAATATACAAACACTAAAGAAAACCCAATAATGTAGGGATAAATATTAAATTTGATATGATTATCCACTCATATGGATTTTATATATTTCAAGTGTAAATCATACACATGTACTTATGATATATAAATATATACTATACATATATCTATGTATATGTATGTCGTTAAGTGATAAATATATGTATATCACATATAGAGTATATACATAAGCACACATGTACACATTAGTTCTTTGAGTAATAATTTACAAAAAGTTAAAAGTGGTAAATGGAGATAATTGAACTGTCAACTTGGTGGTTTTTTTATTTTTTTTATGAAAAATCAAATAAATGGTGTAGATTGAAACCCTAGCCACCATAGGGTTTTATCTGAGTAAGTGCACGTCTCTAATGAACAAGAAGAGGGTCGGGAAGATGTTGAGGGCCCAAGGTTTCATTTTATATAAATAACAATTGAGGTATGTTGACCTTGCAACCTTCCTTTTTATAATTGTAAATCCAATTGGTAAACACCTTTAGAGATGTCTTGTAAAGTATGAGAGTGAGATTTGTAAGGTTTGTTATGTTTTGCTGCATGCAGGGCAAGCTTCTTACAAATGTCTACATGATGTTTGCACTTGGGATTGACTATGTGATGTTTCTATTCATCTCTAGTTCAACACATGGCAACGCCATGAGGCATCTTTGATGAGGCCATAAGAGTGGAATTGCTATTATGATGAAATTTTGTTAACTTTCTTGTTGGTTGGGCGAGTGGGTATGGACAAGGTATTTGGCAATTGTGAACCTGGTGTGAGTTTCCCAATACTGATACAACTCAACAATGGTTTTGTTGCTTCGATTCCTTTGCAATAAAGGCAGACATCTTTTCTAATGTGGCTTCTTATACATATAATAAGACTTTTAAATACCCACTTAAGCAAAATATGAAATAACACAAAAGAATAAAATACAATATCTATATATAAAAGTTTCACCATACAAAAGAAGCCACTTATGTAGAACCACTATATTAGCACCTTTATAAAAAGCACTATACAACACACAAAGCAAAATCATCATCAAAGCACATACATTATCATGCTCAATAGCACCATGCAAAGCCACAAATGTTAGCTTTACCATAAACCATATGCCATTAGTGGCTCTTTAAAGTGATTTATTCTATTCATATCCACATTTCTTTTTAGTGGCTTTTATGAAAAAAGCCACTTGCCCGAGTGTGATGATCTAACTACGTCACACAAACACAGATACGGATATGGATAGGTATCACTAAGGATAAGTATCACTAAAGTTAGTTAAGTTCACGATAAAGATCACTAAAGTTAATAAGTCCAAGATAAGAATACGAATATGGATAAGGTTCACTAAAGCTAGCCAAGTCCAGATTTGACTTCCCTTACAATGTATAAGGGTGGATGTGATCAAGATTAAGCATTCTAGTTCAACACCAATTAGGAGCTAAGCCTCTTGTCTTATTTTGATCTCTATAATCCAACTTGTTTTCTAGCCACTCTATTTTTTGATGCTGAAACGATGCAAGTGGACCTTCAACCACGAGGGTCACTGACACAAGTTGAGCGATAACAACGTTGTCAAGCAAATTTGTCTTTATATTATGGTAAGGATGGACATTGAATTGCTAACCCAAATCGACAATGAATTCAAGCTAAGGTGGTGGATGGTCCCTCAACCAAGTCAAGAAACAAGAAGGTTTAGTTCAAATAGGAGCATTCCAATTGGAACTCATTTATTCTTGGTCTTCCATGGTTTGAGACCCTCAATCTACAGCTTGATTGGACAACTCACACCTTGGTTATTTTTGCTTTGGCTTCTATTTTGTCTCCAACTCTTGGCCTTATCTCGACAATTCCAACTCCTGGCAATACCTTTGCAACTCTGACTCCTAGCCGCATTTCAGCACATCTAGTTCATGGTAACACTTCTACATCTTCATCTTTGGCTTTGACTTTTACTTTGACTCCACTCCGACTTTGATACCAACTTTCTCTCCGTCTTTAGCTCCATCTGACTTCGAACATCTTGTGTCTCCAATGACATCAGCTCCGACTTTGACTTCAACTCTGATGACATCCTTGATTTGTATCTTGACCATTTCTTTGCTGGCCGTGCTCAAACCAACATGGTTTTTGCCATGATGTGACTCCGTCTTTAACATCTGCTCTTAGTTCCTTGCCATCTGCATACCATGAGTTTACGAATGTATTCGATAAGGTCCATCCTCAACATCATTCATGTAACTACCCAATTGATACTATTGAAGATAAGACACCTTTGTTTGGTCCGATCTATGGTATTTCTCCACTTGAGCTTGAAGAAGCTTTGCCATAATACATCAATGATAACTTGGCTATTGATTTATTATCATCATTCCAAGTCTTTAGTTGGTGCCCATATCTTCCTGTCAAGAAAAAAGATGGCTCTTTGATTGATGATCGACTATTGTAAGTTGAACAAGATCATTATTTATAATCGGTGTCTTTACCTTTTATCTCTAAGAGTCTTGAACGTCTTCATGGGGCCATTACTTTACAAAGATCAACTTTCAAGATGCCTAATTTGCTTTGTATTCGCCTTGGTGACAATGGAAAACTACTTTTTCATACATGCTATGGGCATTTTGAGTACACGGTGATGTTTTTCAAGTTAATCAATGCCCTATGGTTTTCCAGCATATGGCCAATGACATTTTTTACAACTTGCTTGATTGATTTGTGATTATTTACTTGGATAACATTCTTATTTTTCAAAGATGGAGGCAGAACATCAGCAACATGTCAGGTTTTAAAAAGATTTCAACATCATGGTCTCTACACTAAGTTGGGAAGTGTCAGTTCATCAAAACAAGTCAAATTTTTTGGATACGTGGTGTCATGCACTAGAATCTCCATGGACTTGATAAAAGGTGCGCACAATTCTTAAGTGAAAATATTGAAGTCAACTAAATGTTTAGTGTTTCCTCGACTTTACCAATTTCTACTGGTGTGACTCATTGTGCTTTTATTGAATTAGCTCAGCAAGAAGAAAGTTTTGTTCAAGTGGTTTATATAGACTAAGAGCACATTTATCACGCTCAAGTTTGCTTTTACCTCATCTTCAATCTTGCTTCACCTCAACCCGATCAAACCCTTTATGATGGAGATAGATATGTCTGATTTTGTTTTGGGTGGTATTCTCTATCAATACGGTTCCGATGACGATCTACACCATAGATTTTCACTTATGCAAGTTCATGACTGTGAAGATCAACTATGAGATTCATGACAAAGAACTTCTAATTATTGTGGATTACTTTAAGAGTGCCGAAGGTTTCTTGAAGGCTCTCGAAAAGGTAACTGTCTTCATTGATCACTGAAACTTATTTTACTTCTCTCAGTTCAAGTTCTAAATCAACGTCCAGCTCGTTGGACCCATTAGATCCTCTATCAATTGATTTTGAATCAATTGACCCGACACTTAGCAAGTTCAATCTGATGTGCTTTTATAACGAACGTATTTGTGCTACATGCTGGTGACATCGAGTTTGACCAACATAAGCAAGTGGTACTTAGTCTTAAATGCCTCCAAGCACTCATTGTTCATGTTATACCCTTCGACTCTGACCTTCTCAACACTATCCACTCTAAACTCGTCTCCGATCCACTGACTCAAGATATCTTGTCACCTCACAAGTAACACTCTATCTGTTTATGACTTGACTACAATCTATTCCAATTCGCCAACAGTCTACTTCTTTGTAACAACTTGGTTTATGTTCCACCAGGTGACGCTCAACAAATGTTGCAGTCTCATATGACTTGCTGGTCACTTTGGCATTACAAAAATAGTGAAATTGATTAGCCATAACTTTAGTGACCTTAACTATATCAATCAATGGAAGATTCATTCGTACTATGACATTTGTGTTCACTCTAAAATTCCTCATCATTGCCCGTATGGTTCTTCCAATTGCTTCAAACTCTAATAGCGCCTTGGTGCATCTTGATGGACTTTGTGATTATTTGCCACCACCTCAAAGATTTAACACCTCTCTCATTGTCACAGACCGTTTTACTAAGATGCTCACTTCATTCGTGTACAAAGACTATCTCTAGCAAAAAACATTTGACTTGGTTATGAAGTATATTTTTTGACTACACAGACTCCCAACAACATTGTCAACGATCGTGATCTGCAGTTTATCACCAAATTCTAACAACCACTTCTTGAACTACTTAAGATCAAGAGGTCGTTATCTTCATATTATCATCCAAAATTTGATGGTCAATCGAAACACACTATTAGACTCTTAACAGTATTTATAATGCTTCATCAACTACCAATAGGATGATTGCTTAACATTACTACACTTAGTTTGAGTTCTCCTACAACAACTCCAAGCATACATCAACTAGTATGTCATTCTTTTATGCCTTGATAAGTCAACATCCGTGATGGAGTTTTAATATGCTTGGGAGTTCGATCAAATTCGTTTGCCAAAGATCGTATTGGTGACGGTCGTTGTAAGTCTCCTAATGCCCTTCATGGATTTTAGATGCAGCTGAGAAAAAGTTCTAGGCAAGTGCATTCTTCGAGGGGCAAAGATATGGTCATTTGACTAGTAACATCTCTGAGTCCTTGAATGCCTAGCTGCTTGAAGCTAGGGATATGCCTATCCTTGCAATGCTAGAACATATCCAATGGAAGTTGACTGCTTGGTTTTTTCATGAAGAACAGAAGGTGAAGAAGTTCTGAGCAGATGTGATAATCCAGAGCTAAAACTTGTGGACACATCCGAGAAACTTATCCATGATGCAATTGCAAAGAGCTCGATTCTACACCGTCTTCCCTTCGGATGTAGATGTGTTTAAGATTCAATCAGGAAAAACACTCAAATATCTCTGCTCAAACATGTAGTTGTAATCGTGGACAAGATTGGTTTACCTTGTGCTCATGCAACTGCAGCTATATTGTGGAGAAAGGAGCGCATTCAAACTTATGTTCACAAATGCTATCTACTGGACTTACTACAAGGCATATGCTGAAGTGATTTTATCCCGTATACGTTGAACAACTCCAGAAAAATGACATGCTACCTCCAAAGACTCGGCGACCTCTAGGACAGCCCAAGAAAAAGCGGAAGATTAGGAAGAAAAAGCATGAGTTTTCATTGTGGTCGTCGTGGGCAATGTCGCCATAGTTACAAGGGGCTTTTTGGATTATGAAAAAACTCCACGAGGGCTTTTTGTCATTTCAAAACTTCCAGGGGCTTTTTTGTCATTTCTCAAACTTTTAAGGGCGTTTTGGTAATTTCCCTAATAATAAGAACTAATATACTTAAAAATTACTATAACTTAACATTTTATAATGATAAATATTATTTATATACATACACTCAAAAACCGTCGACAAGGTTTGTTGAGTGATATATATATATATTCTCATTCTTTTTAATTTGGAGAGTATTATATAATCAGCATCTTAACATAAGAATATTAAAAGAATTTTGATACATTTATAGAATCCGAATATTTAATCAAAATTTAATTGGTATATATATACAGCAAAGAGAGATATCTGTTCATATTAAAACTCTAAAACATGTCAATTAAACTGTTTTATTTTGTTTTAGTTAGAACTTACAAATAGATAAATTTAGCAATAGTGTTATTATCCTGAGATCTCTTTATCGCGAATTTCATTATTCATACATATCTTGTATGTGTAATATTTATATTATTGAAGGATTATTATTTTATTATAGTATTCTCTACAGTTGATAAATTATATATTGTTATTAAAAACACTTTAAATAAAATTTCATGCATATATATGCCATTTGGTAAGTTTATGTTGACTTTGATCGAAATTTGAATACTGTAACATGCACATATGCAAAAGATTTAATTAGTGAACTTCCATGTTAACATTCCCACATATATAAACTTTCACGGATAGATATACATATAATAAACATTATTTAATTAAAGAATATTCATATTATTTAGATGCTGAAGTCTCTTACAATATATTAACAAATAGTTTTTTTTTTTTTAAATCTAAACCATTCAATTAGACATCTAATTAAAACATATCCTTTTTCGCCTTTTTATATGTAATGTAATTTAGATATTTATGGTTTAGTATTTGGTATGTATATATACTCATGGGTAGTTAATCTGAATAAAACTACCATAATCTTTTGTGCATAAAGCTTTTTAATATATATAGATATTTAATAGTCTTTTTAAGTCATTGTCTGGTTTGTTTCAATACGCCATGTTGGGAAATATTTACATAGTAATTCCCCATTATATGTAAGTTGTATATGCATGTCCATGTGACCATGTGATAATTTCAATAGTGAACTATGAGGAACAGGGATACATAACCAAACCCATCTCTCATCATGAAACATACATATGTTAGTGACACACACACACTCATGATAGATCCTCCGGCCGTGTTATGACATAGCTAAGCATTTCATGTCAAACACAGTGTTTGCCGGTGTTTTGTGTGGCTGATCATAATATATGCATAATGTATGAATTAACTCATATATTGTGTTTAGACAAAAAGCCTGCAGCCAGGATACATTTCCATGAGTTTTTTTAGGTGTGTGGTGAATGAGCCTATACGCGATGTCTCCGGGCTAAGGGTCCTTGATAGCATTCAGGACACGTGGCAAGTCCCATCCTTGAGGGGACTCGAAATCATGCAGCATCAGAGTGTAGCGCAGCTTTTTCACTTTGTTTCCGATGTTAACCAAACGATACCCCTCTCATCTGGTCCTTCAATGCTCCCGTCCTCCGTAACGTAATTCTTGCATGCGTGCAGCTCATCTCTGCACACACACACACAGATATATATATATATATAATAATTGAGCCCTCTCCCACAAAGAACTGAGGAATACTTACCCAGACACTTGATGAATTGGAGAATTGATAGGCCGTATGGTCAGCGGATGGAGCATCTCGAATTCAGACAACTCACTCAGCTTGCTCATCCTTGCTGCGAACCCTAACCTAAACAGCCCTAATCTTTTTTATTGTCAAACAGCATATTCTGAGCATAAGCCAGTATATAACGTTCTGAATTTATTTTAATTGAACCGTCGCAGCTATGGTTGATAAAATCCTACTTGTCATGTAAATACATTGTAAATTATTTAAAATAAATTTTATTTAACATACAATGTATAGTATATACGAAGTCACCTTTGCAGGTTTTAATATCTTCATTCTCGATGCACGTTATAACCGCAGCTTCTGCTCCATTTACTACGTCTTCTTTAGTAATGTTTTTAAAAATCCTTTCTGTTAAATATGACAGACGTTTAAATAACACACTCACATATAATTAGATTATATCTGCATACACTGTATATATATATCTCTATATAATGTATCCATTATGTATGTACTGTATACATATGTATATGTATTTACATACATACATACATACATACATACATACATATATATATATATAATATATATATATATATATATATATGCGTGTGTGTGTGTGTGTGTGTGTACACATACATTACAAATGTATACACATGGTTTAAAACACATACACACATGCATATTGTGCGTAGTGCGGTCTGTGTGTGTGACATCAAACTTAAATATTAAATTTAGGATTTAAGGTTATTGAGATTAAATCTATATTATTTTAAAATTTGAAGGTATTAAGTCTCGTAAATAGACTACGGATATAATAATATCTATAATGTAGATAATAAAAAACAAATTATATATAAGGAAAATGGTATATTACATATACATGTAATACTTAGCAAGTAATACGTAACGTAAACTGTATGTATTCATAATATAAAAAACTAATTAATACTTACAAATTCTTATAGCCTAACATGTATTATTAAATATTATATATATACATACACTCAAAAACTTCGAGAATATAACTAGGTTTGCTACGGCGAAATTATTGAGTGATATATATATATTCTCATGTCTTTTTTTTCTTGGAGAGTATATATAATTAGCATCTTAACATAAGAATATTAAAAGCATTTTGATACATTTATAGAATCCGAATATTTAATCAAAATCTAGTTGGTATATATATATATATATATATAAAGCAAAGAGAGATGTACCTTAAAATATGTTTGTTCATATAAAACTCTAAAATGTCAATTAAAATGTTTTATTAGAACTTATAAGTAGACAATAGTGTTGAGATATCTTTATCGTGAATTTCATTATTCATACATATCTTGTATGTGTAATATTTATGTTATTGAAGGAATTATTATTTTATTATAGTATTCTCTACAGTTGATAAATTATATATTGCCACCTCTATTATTAAAAGCACTTTAAATAAACAATTTCATGCACATATATGCCATTTGGTAAGTTTATGTTAACTTTGATCGAAATTTGAATATTATAACATGCACATATGCAATTGGCCACATATATAAATCTTTCTATATACATATAATAAACATTATTAATTAAAGAATACTCATATTATTTAGATGCTGAAGTCTCTTACAATATATTAAACAACTTAATTAAGAAATAGTTTTTTAAAAAAAATCTACCCATTCAACTAGACATCTAATTAAAACATATCCCTGAGGCTAAAACTGAATTTGTTTATCATATTCTTTTGTGCATAAAGCTTTTTAATATATATTGATATTTAATAACTGTATAGTCTTATAACTTAGATAAAATTTAAGTCATTGTATAAATATAACCCTGGTTTGTTTGAATACGCTACCCATTATAAGTTGTTCATGTGACCATGTGATAATTCCAATAGTGAACTATGAAACTGAGGAACAGTGATACATAACTAAACCCATCTCTCGTCATTCATGAACAAACATACATGTATCAGACACACACATGATAGATCCTTCGGTCGTGTTGTTACATAGCTAAGCATTTCATGTCAAACAGAGTGTTTGCGGGTGTTCTGTGTACATTAATCAATATGAAGTAGAGAGAGAGGCCGTGAATTAACTCAAATTATTGTACCCATATATTGTGTTTAGACAAAAAACCTGCAGCCAGGATACATTTCCATGAGTTTTTTAGGTGTGGTGTAAGTGAGCATATAGTCCGGACTAATAAGCTCACGATGTTTGCTAGCCAGGTTGAGAGCAAGATCAACATAGTTCTTGGGTCCTTGATAGCATTCAGGACACGTGGCAAGTCCCATCCTTGAGGGGACTCGAAATCATGCAGCATCAGAGTGTAGCGCAGCTTGTTCACTTTGTTTCCGGATGTTAACCAAACGATACCCCTCTCATCTGGTCCTTCAATGCTCCCGTCCTCCGTAACGTAATTCTTGCATGCGTGCAGCTCATCTCTGCACACACACACACACAGATATATATATATATATATATATATAATAATTGAGCCCTCTCCACAAAGAACTGAGGAATACTTACCCAGACACTTGATGAATTGGAGAATTGACAGGCCGTATGGTCAGCGGATGGAGTATCTCGAATTCAGACAGCTCACTCAGCTTGCTCATCCTTGCTGCGAACCCTAACCTAAACAGCCCTAATCTTTTTGATAAGATAAAAGGATGTCAAACAGCATATTCTGAGCATAAGCCATTATATAACGTTCTGAATTTATTTTAATTGAACCGTCGCAGCTATGGTTGATAAACCTGCTACATTACCATATCTCACCTCTACTTTTCATGTAAATACATTGTAAATTATTTAAAATAAATTTTATTTAACATACAATCTATACTAATCTTTTTCTTAATATTTCATATACGGAATACACCTCCGCAGGTTTTAAGATCTTCATTTCTGATGCACGTCCGAACCGCAGCTTCTGCTCCATTTACCACGTCTTCTTTAGTAATATTTTTATACTTCCTTTTTCCTGTTAAATATGACAGGCGTTTAAATAATATACTCACATATAATTATATATAGATAGCATACATTACATATATATATCTATATATGTATATATATATATATATATAATATATATATATATATATATATATATATACATACATACGTGTGTGTGTGTGTGTGGGCATACATCACGAATGTATACACATGGTTTAAAACACATACACACACGCATATTGTGTAGTGCGGTCTGTGTGTGTGACATCAAACTTAAATATTAGATTAGGATTTAAGGGTTATTGAGATTAAATGTATATCATTTTAAAATTTTAAGTTATTAAGTCTCGTAAATAGACTACGGATACTAATAATACATAATATTTATAATGTAGATAATAAAAAACAAATTATATATAAGGAAAAAGGTATAATACATATACATGTAATACTTCCGAGAGCTGCGTCGGATAATACGTAACGTAAACTGTATGTATTCATAAATATAAAAAACTAATTAATACTTACAAACTAGGTTTGGTATTGAGTGATATATATATATATATATATATATATATATATATATATATATATATATATATATATAATATATATATATATATATATATATATATTATATCTCATTTCTTTTTGAGAGTATATATAATTAGCATCTTAACATAAGAATATTAAAAGCATTTTGATACATTTATAGAATCCGAATATTTAATCAAAATTTAATTGTTATATATATATATAATATAAAGCAAAGAGAGAGATGTGCCTTAAAATATGTTTGTTCATATTAAAACTCTAAAACATGTCAATTAAAATGTTTTATTTTAGCAATTATCCTTTATCGTGAATTTCATTATTCATACATATCTTGTATGTGTAATATTTATATTATTGAAGGGATTATTATTTTATTATAGTATTCTCTACAGTTGATAAATTATATTGCCACCTCTGTTATTAAAAGCACTTTAAATAACAATTTCATGCATATATATGCCATTTGTAAGTTTATGTTAACTTTGATCGAAATTTGAATATTATAACATGCACATATGCAATTGGTCATATATAAATCTTTCTATATACATATAATAAACATTATTTAATTAAGAATACTCATATTATTTAGATGCTGAAGTCTCTTACAATATATTAAACAACTTTAATTAAGAAATAGTTTTTTAAAAAAAATCTACCCATTCAACTAGACATCTAATTAAAACATATCCCTGAGGCTAAAACTGAATTTGTTTATCATATTCTTTTGTGCATAAAGCTTTTTAATATATATTGATATTTAATATACTGTATAGTCTTATAACTTAGATAAAATTTAAGTCATTGTATAAATATAACCCTGGTTTGTTTGAATACGCTACCCATTATAAGTTGTTCATGTGACCATGTGATAATTCCAATAGTGAACTATGAAACTGAGGAACAGTGATACATAACTAAACCCATCTCTCGTCATTCATGAACAAACATACATGTATCAGACACACACATGATAGATCCTTCGGTCGTGTTGTTACATAGCTAAGCATTTCATGTCAAACAGAGTGTTTGCGGGTGTTCTGTGTACATTAATCAATATGAAGTAGAGAGAGAGGCCGTGAATTAACTCAAATTATTGTACCCATATATTGTGTTTAGACAAAAAACCTGCAGCCAGGATACATTTCCATGAGTTTTTTAGGTGTGGTGTAAGTGAGCATATAGTCCGGACTACGAAGCTCACAATGTTTGCTAACCAGGTTGAGAGCAAGATCAACATAGTTCTTGGGGTCCTTGGTAGCATTCAGGACACGTGGCAAGTCCCATCCTTGAGGGGACTCGAAATCATGCAGCATCAGAGTGTAGCGCAGCTTGTTCACTTTGTTTCCGGATGTTAACCAAACGATACCCCTCTCATCTGGTCCTTCAATGCTCCCGTCCTCCGTAACGTAATTCTTGCATGCGTGCAGCTCATCTCTGCACACACACACAGATATATATATATATATATATATATATATTGAGCCGTCTCCCACAAAGAACTGAGGAATACTTACCCAGACACTTGATGAATTGGAGAATTGACAGGCCGTATGGTCAGCGGATGGAGTATCTCGAATTCAGACAGCTCACTCAGCTTGCTCATCCTTGCTGCGAACCCTAACCTAAACAGCCCTAATCTTTTTGATAAGATAAAAGGATGTCAAACAGCATATTCTGAGCATAAGCCATTATATAACGTTCTGAATTTATTTTAATTGAACCGTCGCAGCTATGGTTACTTTTCATGTAAATACATTGTAAATTATTTAAAATGTATACTAATCTTTTGTTAATATTTCATATGCGAATTCACCTCCGCAGGTTTTAAGATCTGCATCTTCGATGCACGTCAGAACCGCAGCTTCTGCTCCATTTACCACGTCTTCTTTAGTAATATTTTTATAATTCCTTTCTTCTGTAAAATATGACAGGCGTTTAAATAATATCCTCACATAGAATTATATATAGATATAGATAGCATGCAGTACATATATGTATTTCTGTATATATAATGTATGCATATGTATATGTATGGATGTATATATGTATTTACATACATACATACATACATATATACATACACACACACACCTGTGTGTGTGTACGTATGTATGTGTGTGTAGCCATACATTACAAATATATACACATGTGTATATATATGCATGTATATGTATATATGTAGGCACGCACAAGTTACAGGTCCATACCGAGGAAGGTCGTCTTCCAGTTGTGAATTGCCTCAGAAGCTACATATCGTCCACTTCCGAGAGTTGCTGCGTCCCAGGTCTGAACTGATCGAATTTCATAATCGGACATGTCCTGCAGTTTACCGTCTCGGACATTTTCTACTGTAACAAGAGATAACCGGCCTTTGATCTTGGTCGCGATCATAAAGTGAGATCCTGTATAACATTCAAAAGTTAAGTAAGCACAAGCGAGTTGCGAGTGTATGAAATGAATATGCACCTGGCCAATCCTGGGGATTCTTGCTCTCCATTTTCTTTGCGGCATCAAGCTTTTGCTGCATAGCGCTCCTTAGAAACTCTTTAACTTTCTCTGGCGGAGTGTTTCTGATCGATGCTTCTAATTCATCCCATTCTGCAACAGCTCCCGTATGTCCAATGATCAATCTCGGTGAGATAAAGTGCACTTTGCGCACTTTCGGTTCCTCTTCAGTGAACCATGTATCGTGGTGTGGAAACTTGTCTCGGCACGCAAGGTAGGCCTTTGTTCCAGGGAATAGTTCCTCAATGTCATGCTGTCCGAACTCACAATTGTGTAATGAGGCGTAAGAATGCCTACTAAAACGGTGGCATTCACCGGTCGCTTTATACATAAAAATAAAAGCCTTGTTAAATATACGCCATGCACGTGAGTGTGTTGTGCGCATGAGAGAGATAAAAATGAATTCACATTGAAATGTAGATTTAGTTTTACACAGTAAAAATATATGCGTATGCCTATGTGCCTACATATTGATACAAGGATCACGCATATATTATATTCATTTACAATGTGTGTGCGCGTGTGTATAAATATGCTATACACGTGTATGTATATCTATCCGCAAGACTACCACCGACCTACATGAATACCTGTGTATAGAACTCGTCATCAAGAGGGAAAGAGTTTATGAATTTACATTATATATATAACACTATTAATCTACGTAATAATTGAAATAACCATATAATACAGTCTAATACACACACACACACACACACTTACGCCGTCGTCGAGTTCCATACGTTAAATCTTTAATCTGGAAAATAAAATATAAGTAAGTTATTTACTTGGAAATACTTATAATAATTATGTTTAATTAAATAATTAAAGGTGACAGTACTGAGGTAATGTATAATAAATAACTATATAATTAACACGATCTCACAGTAACATACACACACGCGAAAAGAAATAGCTGATGGTTTGTGTGTGCCCGCGCGTGTATAGAGAGCACCATTCTGTCTTAAAGCACAGTTTCGATTGCAACAATTTAGGACTAAAAAGACGAAATTATGGTAATTTTACAAGGTTTAAACACTAAATTCAGGACTGAACATATATTTCTATGTTGCTGGTAAACATTAGAAGGGTTGGAAAACTGAAAAATTAAAGAAATAGAGATAGAAAATATGTTCATATTTAAGCCTTACCAAAGAGAAGCTCTCAAAAAACCCTTGAGAATGATCAAACGCTTAACGATGTGTGTATGTGTGTGTGGGGGGTAACAACTTCACTGGTTTGTTGCAAAAAATACGAGTACAATCTGCCGCCAACTTGGGGAATATTCTCATAGGACGTGTATATGAGCTTTTACGGTGATGCATGTGTGTATGTATAGTTGCACATGTGGTAACAAACCTCACAGGTTTGTTGGAAAATGTTAGAACAATCTGCCGCCGCCTTGGGAATATTCGGACGGTATGCGAGATATGCACGTATGCATGTGTGGATGTATGTGTTTGTTGGAAAAATGTTAGTACAATCTGCCGGAATATTAAGGTGTATGTATCTGTGGATATGCATGCGTGTGTGTATTTATGCACGTGTAACAAAGCTCCATTGTTCGTTCCAACAGTTTGCACTCTCATAGTCACGTATATACGCATAGGTATTGTTTATGGGTGTATGTATATATGTATGTTGTGTACATATATTCTTCTGTTAACGAAGGTATATACTTTCAATCAAGTTCAGATGAACCATTTCATTTACGTCAATTATTAAAATCACCTACGCATATATATCCCGCATATACTGAGGAATAAAATTTGGCGGATATTCTTAACATAATGAGATCTAGTATACGTGGCTCAATGATGACCGTCGATATGTGCCCACGTCACGCGTCGATGAAAAGGATAAAGATTTTAATAGAATTCCATGGTAAAAGTTTAAGGAGTTTTAACCCTGCAGCCCTAACCCCTAATTTTGTGAAGTCACAGGGTTAGGGCCAACCTTCATTCGTGTTTTTTGGTCAGAGATCTTCATCAGGCGTCTACATCCCGGGGAGCGAATTGAGGAGCGCGATTCGTCTATCTTTCTGCAGCTCTCGTGCGTTCAATCCGGTGAAGTATTCAGAAATCTGTTCGTCTCGTGGATTCCTGGCTATGGCGCCTTCTCGCTGCTCGATTTAGGTGAGGCGCCGAAAGAAGAGTTCCTGAAGGCGCGATGCACAGGCAACAGCTACGGCAATGGGCGAGGGTGAGAAATCGTGCCTGTTCTGTCTTTCTGTTTGCTCAAATCGGCGTTTTCCGTGTGCATTTTTCTTGTTCAGCTGGCCTATATGATCTGTCTCGCATCCGTTTTGCATGAGCTCGAACAGTATTGCATTGTTCTTCAAACCCTAGGAACGGGAGAAAAGAAATCTTTAGTCGTTCTGTGGAAAATCCTGTTCAAATTGGTGTTTTTACGTTTTTCTGCGCTTTCACTGGAAAATCCAATTTTTCTAGCATTCTGTATGAAAAATCCTGCTCAAAATGGTATTTTTACGATTTTCAGTATGGAAAATCCTGCCTCTTGTTTGCACATTTTTCTAGTCATTCCACTATTCAAGTATTTGAGTTCTTTTTTCTTTCCCATCCTCTGTATGTTTTCCTATTTATTCGTATTATTAAAAATGCCGCTATGCTGGGTTTTTCTGGTTGTTCCGTTCTATTCATTCTCTACGATCCTACATTTTTCTCTTTCACTGGATACCCTCTTTGGGCATATATGTTGTCAAACTGATACTTGCTTCTTTGTTTCCCAGCTGGTGGAAACTTTCCGCGACACTTGGAACACGAAGATGAAATCGAGGATGTGACTATGGAAATATCGACTCCAGATCGACCTCCGGACCCGTATGAAGCTGCATTGCCGGACGGCAGGTCGAATCCGGACACTCCTCGGTTGTCCGAGCTCAATGAAGCACAGGAGGAAGCAAATGTAGCTCCGGCTGGAAGGAAAACACGGTGGGACCCTGCTCCCGCCAAACAGGCAATTGAACAGGAAGATTTCTCACAGGACCACAGCAGAAGATACAACAATTATCGGAAAGACAAGTATCACTACTATAGAGATGAAGGGGTCGATGATAAAGCATCTTATGATCGACCGGGCTCGGGGTTCTATGATAGAGGTCCTCATAGATTCAGTGGTAAGAATGGGTTTGATCGTTCTTCGCGAAGCAGGGATCGTAGGGATTATTACGACTCAGCAGGGGGACCGCAAGGAATACAGAGGTGCGGATCGAGGAGACAGAAGGCAAGGTAGAAGCTCTGAGGAATGGCATTATCATGATCCAGGAACCAATTGGCAAGTTGGTCCACAGATGGTTTATCATATGGTTCCATTCAAACTACCGAGGGGTATATCCGGTAGTTGGTCCTATTGTGCCCGTGATGTACCCGCTCCAGGGGTAGTTCCACAGGAGTTATTGCCTTACTCTGCGATGGACGATCATATGGAGAGTGTTCCCGAGAGCTCGGCAGTATATGAGAACAGGAAGCAGGGCAACTTCCAGATGAGAGTTATGAACCAGGGGAAGTGAAAACGGTCTCCACCAGTAAAGGATGTTGTACATTAACGAAAATGGTGATCTTCAAGGACCTATGGAGTTAGCAGCTCTGAAGCTTCTGGCTTCTAATGGGTTTATGCAGGAGGACCACTTGGTAATGAGATCAGGAACCAATTGCTGGATAACTCTGGAGCGTGCAAAGTCTCCTGACGATGGTTTTATTGCTCAATTGATGACTCCGAGGCCCAAACAGGAGGAGGATGTTGTATCTAAGCCGGACAGGGGTAAGCACAAGGAATCCAGTCTGTGTTTCGACATTGATCGGAGAGTAGAGAGAATTATGAAGAGTTATCCCGGCCATGATTTGAAGTCTGTGCTTGGTAAGTAACTACCGGGTTCTACTATAAGTGCAATGCATAGTTTTAATATTCCAGTAATCATGGATCGTAGTGAGATAAATTTAGAAGTTAGAGTGTTAAAGGTCTTGATAATTAGTTTATTGGGACTTTTGAAAACTCTAGAAATGCAATATGTATAAAATTACACAGACGAGCTTCTAATATGTGAATTGCAGCGGCTTTGGATGTGCAGCGGCGTACTGACGAAGGTACACGAAATTTTTATTCGTGTGCGCGTATGTGTGTGGGAGAGCGAGAGATTCTTACATTCTTGCATTCACTTCTTTTCATAGGCCCTATGAAAGACTTCAGCGATCCATGGACAGACTCCTACGACCTTGGATTTGGTGTGGACTCAGATTTGGAAGTTATACGTGGCAAAAATCAATCCATGGAGCACTTTCAGCACCGTTCTTGTAAGCTATATCTACATAGTCTCTGTATAACTACATATATACATCAAGTAGAATATTGTAAATATCTCAACGACAGTGAGTAAGCGCTATATACTATTTCATGTAGTTACTAAGCCAGCACAATTGAGATACCTCCACTGGACACCCTTCCAGTTTCCGATTTTCTAGTCCCTTGAAGTGGGTTCCTGGGAAATGGACTTCAAAAGGTGCTCTAGTCAGTGACTTTTATGCTATGGTAGCTCATGTGTTGTATGTTGTAAAGGGGGAGATGGAAACTACGGCATCCGGAAGGCCAAAGCTATGTCAAAGTAGTTCTGCACGATGCTTGTTGCTTTGTGATCTTAGAAATCATGGAGCCGATCCTCGAAGGTATTTGTCTCTTATAACTTACATACATGTCTATATATATATATGTTTTTATAAACACCATTTTTATCATTGATGTTTAAAAGATACGTGCAACTTTCTGAGACAAAGAAAAAGCTAGAACTTCCACACTGGGCAATGGAACGGAACCACGAAGTTCCAACAAGAACAAAGCCGAGTTTGTCCTCGCCACCATTGAAGACACCGAAAACCTTAGTGAGTAGATTGCACTCATGCACTCATATTTTGTACATTGCGTCTATTTATACATAACATAACAAACTTTCTGTTTATTATGCATGCGTGTGTTGTGATGCTTTATTTACACAAAATCATATACAGATGATCAATGAAAGTATAAATGGATTCTGTTTTCAGAGTGCAAAGGAATCAGGAAAGCCTATTCAACCTGTACTTAAAAAGTTTCCTGATACTCGGATGGAAAACACAAAAGAATTGAGAAGAGTGTTTATTCAGAGAAACCACAGTCTAAGGTATATAGTTTGATGAAATATATTATATTGTCGTATGGAACTATAGAAAATATATGCTCATTTATTGATTTTCCATAATATCAGAGACAGTTTACTCGTTTTGCGGATATCGAGTCGAAGTGCAACGAGGATCTTTCAAGAGGAGACTGGTAAGTGCACATTCACACTCACATAATGCATGATTATTAAAAATATGGTTATAGGTACTATAAGGATGGAGGCGGTCGTGAAAACGGTCCATACACTCTATCCGAGCTTCAGGCCATGGTTTCTAAGGAGCTTCTCCTACAGGAACTAGTGTCTACAGGAAAAGTGATGATCTCTGGGTACCACTTCCAGGTAGACACAGACACATTAATCATGTTTTATTTGATTTAAATGTAGAAACTGGTCAATGTTTTCTTAATGGCCACTAACAAACCATAAGCAATTTTATAGTTTCGACCTATATATGCGATTTAACCCACGTTTATTATACATGATATTTATGAGTAGTTTGCTTGTGTGTATATACAGCATTATCTCTGTGGTGTGCGTGTATGTGTGTGCATTTGTATCTAGAAGTCTATTTGCGCAGCACTTGTGTGCTGATATTATAGCAGTCTATATATATGTTAAAGCTATTAGAATTTGGACTGTATAATTGTGTCCAAATTATACAATTGTGTATATTATCATGTATTTATATCGATGTAACTTGCAGGACCTCAAGTGGAGGACCCTAACTTTGAAGTAACTGAGGTTTCTACATCGAGTTTTGATGGTACACGTAGAGTGCGCAAAGTTATAACTACGAATATACAACAGACAATCGTAGGTTATACATCAGGGCAACTCCATGAGCACGTAATGAAGCATTACAGGAACCAAGTAATGTCTGCTATACTTTTTGAAGGTAATACGGATTAGACGTATACGTATGTGTATGTGGCGTATGAGGCAAGTGTTTGTCTGTATATCCTAGTGTACATAAGCTTGTTACGTTGTAGGTATGGGGCAACTTAACGTAGTATATACTTGATATTTATTGTAAATTGATGTGTTGTAAAGGATTGGATGCACGGTTAAAGGTTATAGAAGCTACGAAGAAAGTGAACATTCTCCCCACGGAAGACTCCTTACTTACATCAAGATTTGGATCACCTTCCAGCTCTAACGACACCAGCGATGATTTGCTACGAGAAGATGGTACTCTCTCTCTCTCTCTCACACACACACACACACACACAAGATATAACGTATGTGTTACAGGTGAACAAGAGCATCGTTCCGTAAAAAGGCCATTTAAACTATTCAAGGCTAACGGTGTTAACCAGGAGCAGACATCCAAGAAGCGCAAAATCTTCTACAATGATGACATTGATACCTCGGATGACGAGTTGCCACCCAAGCGAACAATGTCTCAAAGGCAACAAGAAGTGGCTTACAGCGATGATTTCGAGTTTGAGTCATCAGACGATGAAATATACGAAGAGGTATGTGTGCACATCCGTGTATGTGTATATTTATTTATCGTATAGGTAGAAACACATATATGTTTATGTCTACGTATTGATATGTATATGTTAATGACTTCCTGCTGGTGTGCGCTATATCAGTACATGCACAACAAAATATCCTAGTTGAAAGTGCATGAGTGCTACTGCTGTTCGAGAAGCGCCTAATGAGCAAGTGTATGCATGTAGAAAGTGCATTTATATGTTTCTGTATGTATGTGCTTTCGCATGTGGTCGTGTGCGTGCGTGCTGCAGATGGACACATATAGATGTGAAATTTACTCATGTACGCTTTCTGAAATTACACTGTGAATTGTCTTAACGTCAAAGTCTAGAGGTATCAGCATGGAATTCTTGGGACATGTACATCCACATTAGTATATATTGTGTATATACATATGAAAGGTGCGTTTGTACGAGTATGCTATATTTAACGCATGTCTGCCGGTACCATTTCTTATAGGGATTTGTCTGTTGACGTGTGTATGTTTGTATGAATATACTGTTATCTATTTGCATATCTCTACACATATGCATATATGTTATATAGACATATATGCATTTGATATCTCTGTGTATATTTATCTGGAATTATATATATGTAGATAGATATAGTTTAACTTATGGTACTGATGACTAAGTTTGTAAGGCGGACAATCATAGCTGGAAATCTTTGAAGCCGTCAGTTTTGATGTGGATTTATCACCATCTTAAAGGTGCTTTCGCATTCTTAGATACTATACATATGCATACAATTTTCTAAGTAAAGAGGTGTACACATGTATATTATGCCATCTCTTAATATGCTTTATTTCTCAGGTGACTTAAAATCTTTGTCAACGGTCGCCATGACTTGCAGAGCTTGGCGAGATGCTTTAGAAAGATTTAAGCCCAAAGTTAAGTGCTTAAACTTGATCTCAATTGCTACAGAGTGCACGGACGCGGTCTTCTATACACTTAAGTTCGTTAAGTGTACATACAAACATATGTAATACGTACATGCATGCACGTGTGATATATACATACATATACGTGAATTTAATGGCATATAATGCTTTCTTCTTGAGAGATAGAGGGGTGAGGTGCAAATAATAGCAAATAACGCACATAAATGAGCAATACGTATATTTTCAAAACAAAATCTTATGTTGATTATGTATACTTTATGTATAAATACATATATTATCCATGTCACAGGGATATGGTGGAGGAAATCTCAAACAAATCTCCTTGAAGGAATGCACAAAACTGAGTGTAGAAGCACTAGGGATATTTCTGGAAGCTTATCCTTCAATCACGGCTGTCGATATCAACGGTTGTGATCAGTTTGGGAGCTCATACAGAATTTCCCTCACATTAACTGGGTCTTCTACGATGGTGACAGCGAATATTCCGATAGCATCACTCAAGAAGAAAGCGAAGATTCCACCCGTAAAGTGAAGAGCTTAAGGTCTTTTGAAAGCTGTAAGTCTCGCAGCACCTCTACTGTGACTTACATGGAGGTACGTAGACACAGACACAGACACACACACACACACACACACACACACACACACATATAATATATATATGCATGCATCCATGCAGGGGTTCTAAATGTTATGTTTTATCTTCTTAAAGTTTAATGATTAGTCACGTACAGTGTAACATGTACATGTAGTGTTTGTAAGTGTGTGCGTGGATTACAGAAGTATCATTTTTATTGTTTACATGTATCTTGTAAACTCAAAATATGACAATATAATCACTTAATGTCTGAAAACACTGCCTGATGCATCATATATAAAAAGTGTTAAGACTATTGTCTTTTGTGAGGATATATAATGTATGTATGATAAGCAATAATTGCACGTCTTTTGTTAACTCGAAGTCAAGGGATGTTTGTTCACTACAAGTATAGTGTGATTTTCAATAACGCAATAATAGATGCAATGTAATTTTATAGGCATTTATATATGTATTTACAGGAGACAAACGATGAGGACGAAATGGACGAATCAGAGCCAATGGACATAGACTACGAGCCAGATATAGAAGAATCCAGCGAGTTTAAGACGGTTAAGAGCAACCGGAGTAAATACATTCAAGAGAATGGTTTAACATCGAAAGGAAAGAAGGCAATGAGAACAAAGAAAATTACCAGCAAAGTACGAAGATCTTCAAAATCTGTTGAAGAGTTTGAGGTCGAACAGGACGTTGATGAATCTGTACGTGAGTGGGGCGCTCGCATGACCAAAGCAGCTATGGTTCCACCCTTGACGAGGTTAACACTATTTATATCAAATATATAGTTAAGAATTATGTGTATCTGTATAAGCAAAATTAGTACATCTATATAGTTATATATCAACTGTTTCTTATTTTTCAATTTGTAATCATTAGATGATAGCATTCTCGTAGGAAATATGAAATATAACAATATTCGATGTCTGTACCGTATATTAGACGAGTTTTAAGACACCTCTCTCTCTCTTAATATCGATGTATACATTTGTGAGTCATTCTTGTATAAACGTTTAATTTGGACACTATATTCGTTTAGGCAATACCTACTCATCAGTCAGTAATGCGTCTATATAAAAGATGCTGAGTCTTTGTGTATAGGCATATATGTATAAGAAACATGGGCATATGTACATATTATACATAATATACAGGATTGTGTTCAATATGTGTTACTAATGTCATGTAGTCAATTATATATCTACATCGTTCAAATACACTTAACTTTTATTATAATTTCCAGGAAATACGAGGTTATTGATGATTACGAAATTGTAATCGACAGAGAATTAGTAGAAAGAAAAATGAGAGTGGAGCTTCCTGATAACTACGAAGAAAAACTAAGAATATCCAAGCAGAAAGGGGCGGCGAGTATATTCATTTAGATATTCCGGAGATCAAAGAATATCAGCCTCGGCAAGAACTTGGTGTTGAAGTCCTTGAGCAGGAAGTATACGGTATAGATCCGTATACTCACAACCTTATGCTGGATTCGATGCCTAAGCACCCAGGATTTGATCATGCAGAAAGACTTCAGTTCATGGAAGAGGTATATAAGCCGCTATATATAAGCACATATAATACCGAACTCTTATATCGTTATTCATTTGTGCATGCACGTATGTATATACACTTTAGACGCTACCAAGGAAGAAGTTAAATCAAGATGTGTGTATGTGTGTGTGTAGTCATATTTATAAGATGTATGCTTTGTATGGATGTGGTATGTATTTCATTTTCATACATACAAGTATTAATGTTACTTAGAGGCGCACAGAGATCCGTAAAAAAACATGAGATATACGTCTGCACGTATTTCCTACATAAATGTGTGTGTGTATACGCGGTGTAATTCAACACTTAGTATTATTTCTTGCAGACACTTTTACAAGCAATAAACAAAAAAGTGAAACATTTTACGGGAACGGGGAAAGCACCAATAGAGTATCCTCTGGAACCTGTTATGGAGAGAATAGTGGAGGATGCACGGGAGGCTTGTAATTTTCCGCTCGAACAATTCTCTCAAAGCCTTCTCAACAACATGCGTAGCCGTACCAAAGAAAAATACGTGGCTTACCGCAAGGTATGTGTTACATATACGCGGGTGTGTGTATGTGTGTAAACATGCTCTTTCTCTCGTATCCTCATTGAGTCAACATTATAGGGGCTTGGGGTGGTATGTAACAAGAAAGGAGGATTCAAGGACGAAGACTTTGTTGTGGAGTTCCTTGGCGAGGTGCTCTTTTATTTTATTTAGAGAGAGGGAGAGATTAACTCGGTTGATTATGAAGGTATATCCTGCTTGGAGATGGTACGAAAAACAGGATGGCTGCCGATATCTGCAAAAGAATGCTAAAGAGTCTTTACCCGAATTTTACAACATTTATTTGGAACGACCAAAGGTATGTATATGTCTAAGGCATACATAACATATACGGGGAATAGAATAATGTCTAACGAACTTAGATACACACTTTCTTGAGCGATATTTATAATGCTTTAACGTATAACATACTAGGGAGACGCTGCTGGTTATGACCTCGTGGTTGTGGATGCAATGCACAAGGCCAATTTTGCGAGCAGGATATGCCATTCATGCAGGCCAAATTGTGAAGCGAAGTAAGTATTTGTTTGTGTGTGTGGAATTACGTATCACATGTCTATATGTGTTTGTGGTTATTGTTATTAAAGCTTATTCAACATGATCTGGACAGGGTCACTGCAGTAAAAGACCGGTATATCATTGGTGTTTATGCTCTTCGACCAATACAGGACGGTGAAGAATTAACTTTCGATTATAACTCTGTCACTGAGGTTGCTCTCTCTCTCTCTCTCTCTCTCTCACACCACACACACACACACACACGAAAGTACAGATATATATATAACACAATCGTATTTTTGTGATTGCTGTTTGTATTTACAATCTACGCAGAGCAAGGAAGAGTATAACAATTCAATATGTCTATGTGGTACCCAATATTGTCGTGGGAGCTATTTGAACCTAGCCAATGCTGGAGCTTCTCAAGAGGTAGGAGCTTGTTATATGCATATTTACATATATTAAGGTTTACTATCTTACAGGTTATCAAGGAATGCCATGGTTTACTAGACAGGCATGCTTTGTTACTGGAGGCTTGTTGTGGTGGTCCAGTCACAAAGCAAGAGATTGACAATATGAGGATGGCTGGTGTCGGACCTTGTCTGTTGGATGGCTTACCGGATTGGTTGCTCAAATATACAGCTCGCCTGGTACTTATTTACACACACACGGATTTTATACAGCATGCCATGTGATCAATATGAATATCTGCACAATAAATACGAATGGCATGATGTCTGCAGTATCATAGTTGTATAACTACATACAATGTAGCTATATGTACATAATTTATGGAGCTATACTGTTTTGTAGCAAGATTATATTATTCTAACCTGTATCTTTGTTTACTTGCTAGGTTGAATTCATAAACATGGAAAGACAAAAACTTCCTGACGAGCTAATCAAAAGTGCGAGGAAGAAGAGAAACGAGCTCTGTAGTGTCGAAGCCGAGAACCAGGTTTTTAATGGCTTAGTTACATACACACATACACATTTGCATATGTTATTAAAGGGTATTAATCTCTTATTTGTAGGCGGAAGGTGTCTTCAATTCGAGGCTGCAAAACATTGCCATCACGCTTGACAAGGTTTGCTTATAATGCGTTAACAATTGTGCATGGACATTATAAGCCCATGTATATAGACGTTATTAAACTAGTACAGACACATGTATTAGACTACACGTATATGTATCTGCTAAAATAAATGGCTGTACGTTTTTCCCAGGTGAGATACGTGTTGAGGCAGTTATTCACGGATCCCAGAGAAGCACCACCACTATTAAAAAGACTTGATCAAAGAGAACTAGTGACACGCTTGTGGAGTGGAGAAAATTCAGTAGTAAGCGAGCTTCTCAACTATATGACGCCACACATGCACCCCGACAAGCTCTCCGAATTAAAGCGTCAAGTACACGAACACAGTCCTAATGACAAGAGAACTCTTCGTGAATCCCTCTTGTGGTAAATGAAATATATGTACATGCCCACACATACACACACACATATCTCTCTAGTATTGTATTTATTTTCAGTATAGACGCTTCCATACTGTATGCATACACGAATGTGTCTGTATATGTATTTAATGTATAATTTGCCACAGGTTGAGAGATAAACTCCGCACGTTGGAACCAACCTTCTTGTCTAGGCATGACGCGGCTGCTGATCTTGTCCATTTGTATGCGTATACTCAATGCTTCTTCACTTGTGAGGTATGTATATCATTTGTGTGCCTGCGTGTGTATGTGTGTGATGTGTGTTCTGTTAACAGGAATATGGCACATTTGAGTCACCTTTAATAGAAATAAGTGCACTGGATCTGGGTAGGCATGTAAACAACCCAGCAACATACATGTGGAAGAAGACATACAACAAGGAGTACGTTCTGGGGCAGCTCATATCTTGGTTCAAGCAAAGTGCAGCGGATCCAGGTGCCAGCCTTGTTCAAGCACGCAGAGGGTGCCTTGTGTTACCCGACTTATCTTCTTGTTATGCAAAGGGTTTGCAACAGGACTCTCGTCGTGCTTATGGCAGCAGGCTCCGTGAGGAGATGTTCCCGCGCATGGTACGTACACCTCTCTCTCTCTCACACACCCGCCCGCCCATACACCTATATATAATGGACACAACAGATACATACACAATCCATAGAGCCATCTCCTTCACACGTACGCACGCAAGCACACACACAGACGTACATACATAAACAAGCTTTATATACAACAAATACCTTGCATTAATCTATTTACTGCAACAGTATACTGCCTATATGAACATCTATGGATATATATTACTGCAGAACGATCTCTCTATAATAGGACAATGATGTAACACAACGTATACATCCCCAGATGTTATTTGCTGCAGAACCATCTATAGATAGACATGTATACACATGCAAAATCTCTTTCTTTCACACACACATGCACAAAGCTGAACGTGGAGTATGTTTTACAGGAGAGGTTCCCACAGAAGCAATGGCCGAAGTCACAGTTTTGGGAGTTCAAGAGCAACAGGGGGTTGTTCGGGAGTCCAATGCTGGATGCCGTACAAAGGGGAGGATACACCGACGTGGAGATGATGCACTGGTTGAAAACACGTCCTGTTAATTTTGTAGGACCGTACGACGATTAAAACTCAAGTAAGAAGAATATACACATGTTGTTTTGGGGATGATTAGGCTACCTGGGGGAGGTCCTAATCATGCTAAAACAATCCTATGTGTTTTGGGTTTTCTCCATTTGGTGGAGTTTTCTTTTTCTCTTTTTCTCTGTACAGATATCTACCATTTATTTATTTTGTACAAGAAGCACACTATGTAACATTGTCAAACATATGAAATGTCAGAAAAATTATCTTATATGACCCACACAACATATATTTATTTAATGTATGTCACCATATTTTTCTTTTCAAGTAACCTTTAACTTAAGGTTTCAAGTAAATGACATTAATCTTTAATTTTAAATTTAAAATTGAGTTAAAGGCACTTAACTTTAATTATTACACGTGCAAGTACATACCAAATATTTGAGACGATCGTTTAAGAAAATGGTCGTAGCACTTTACTTATTTTTTAAATGTAAAAGAATTGATGAAAATGCCTTCGATACTTAGTAATTAAACACTTAAGTTTTCTAAGTTTTTTAAGGGAATTGCTAAGTTAAAAATGAAATTCCCTATATAAAACTTAAGTTAAGTTAGGAGTTAGTGTGAATGGGCATTACTATTAACTTTTTAACTTAAATGTACTGAAGGTTAATTGATGATTTATATTTACATTAATTCTTAAGGTTAAAAGATGATTTATTTTTACATTAATTCTTACTTTTAACTTTAAATAAGTTTCTGCATTTTCTGATAAAATTAAGTTAAGAACATGTCATTCACATATAATTTCTTATTTTTTTGAAGTAAATTTTTAACATGTCATTCACATGCAATTCCTTTTTTTTTTTTTTCTAAATAAATTTTAAAGAGAAATGTGTTCACTCTAAGATATTATAAACTTTAGACATTGATATATCTTGTGTATTATAAACTCTAACATTAACATACCAAACAAAGATGAGCCTTTAATGTCAACATAATAATATGAGCATTTAGTGTTGCCTCACTAATTCCCTTGGGTCACTTGGAGATCGTACTCCTTTACGACAGCATTGTTCCAACTTCTACCTTTGTATTGTAATATTATTTCATAATTTACCTCACCTTCATCAACAAGAATATTGTGGATAATAAACACACACTAATAATGTTTAATATATGTGGCATGTTTATTTTCAGTTTGTTGTCAAGGCAATGAAACGTTTGCTTTAAAAAACCTGTATAACATTAAAAAATTTATTGAATATCTCTTGATCAAGTGTAACCTTAGTATTTCCAAACACAAGTTTAAATGTTATAAAATATTAAGATAAAAATTATAACCTAGATAGAGAATCATCAAATACGGTTGCAACTGAGTATGATTCCACAAGATCAGTATGCACCCTCTCAATATGAGCTTGAAGATAGACCCCATCAATTATCTTCTGGTAAACAGAATTGTAAATTATATTTATGTTAACAAAAATATTATACATGCCAACCTACATTCATGTTTAATAACCTCTTCTTTACATTCATAATTGCTTACATAATCACATTGTACTATTGTTTTCTATTAAAAAAAGTCCTCACAATCTCATTTAGAAGGTGTTAGAATCTTAATGTGTATGCAATCAATGGCTTTTGCAACGTTGGGTAAGTGAGTATGAGTCAACACTTAAAACTCATGCGCAATCTCATTCACCTATTCTTCTATTGAAGAAAGTGATATCTTGTACCATAACTTCTAACATATTATCATTATTATTTCTAAGAACACATTTGCAATTATAAAAATTTCAATAATGAACTTCTCGCTAATAACATCATATTATGAGTTCTTCATTAGGTTCATAATTATTGCATCAACTCGAATAACAACCTTGTAATTCACATTCATTTTTGTAATGTCATCTTTTAAAATGTCGCAAATCATAATGATAGTCCTCCATGATATGCAAAGGATCTTCACCTAAAGAAAGTTATCGTAATATGACATCATAAATGTATCCCACCATGTAATGCTTCATGACATAACCCACAACAACCTAGATTCATATACATCAAGTGTTTGTTGCAAATCCCTATGTTTGCCAACACCTTCGTTAACATTCCCATCTTCACATCATCATCATTAAATTGAGTTACGAAATTCATTGCCATGAACAATGCCACATGAACAAGATGGTTTGTTTGACTTTCATTATCATTTTGAAAATTTATATCTCAATTAGGAACTTTAAATGATTATAATAAAAAATAATGTACATAAATGCAAATTTATATGCAATTGGGGCATATGATCTATTATTATCACTTTTACAAATATGATCCTCAATACAAGTCATTGTTGTAGCAATTGTTGTGTTCTTCCCCATCCTAAGCTCGCATAATTTAGCAACGTACACACTCTTTTATTATTCTTCATATCAATTAATTGGTTGAAATTGCATTTCTTTATGTCAATGCAATTGTTCATATGCTAAAGCTTGCTTTTTTCATTTATTAATTGAAGCACTTCCTTTCTTCTTCTTCTTTTGCTCCATCTCCATTATCTTAAGAATCATCATCACCCATTGGCGATGCTATCAAAGTTGTCACTAAAGCTGGAGTCATAAGAGAAGGATTGTCAAAGTCATTTAAATGATGTCGCTTAGTGTTGTTTTTCTGCACTTAAAAAGAATTAACTAGTTTATAAGGCTCTTTATCTATTTTAGGGAGCCCAAGCAACTGAATTTCCCGTCTAGAGTATGGAGTTGCTCCTTTGTAGTCATTGATGATGTACTCCCATTTCTTCCTGCAATGGTCCCCATCACAATCTCCAAAACCCCTTGCATGCATTTGAGATGCAATAACATTCCAATGTTGTTGTGTTATTGTGGATGCTTGCTGCCTATTTATCATCTCCAACCTAGAATAAAACTCTTACCGCTTCATCTTCACCAACACTTTAATCTTCTCTTGTTGTCAGAATTTTAACTCAAAGGGTTAACATGTGGTAACATATGGCTGCCAAGTGGTATTAATACCATGTGTGAGCAACGCTAAGTTTTTTAAGACAACCCTGAGTGTCTGACTCGTATGCCCAAATAGGCATGAGACTTTGGGTCCTAAAAGTCCCATAACCCTCTAAACCCCAGAAGATAACCTAAGTAGACTTTAAGATCTTGCCCCATGAGACCTAGATAAGCTCATGCCCTAACCCCACCAAGGAGACGTGTTCCACACATACCACTGTGCTAGAACTAAAGCATTGTCACTTATCTCTTGAGAAATCACCTTCATCCAGGAGTATAACCCCTTTAGGGCAACAAGGGGTACTTTGACCCATGACTAACCCCTAAGGGTTTGAGTGGCTAAGTCATGCCTTAGATATAAGGTTAATACTTAATGAGGACACGAGTGTGCACCATAAGTGAACATAGTAAACTCCTTACGAGTGTGCACCATAAGTGAACACAGTAAACTCCTTATGAGTGCCTCATAAATGGGCTTTTACTAGTGAGCTTAGGTTGTTCAACCCTTAAATCCTAAGGAGAACATCCCCTAACCACGTGTGTTAATAGCATACTTAGTTACGAAACGTAACCTTCCTTGAGCCGATATCCAAGACTTAACACTCTAATGTGAGCACAAACATGCTTGTTTGTTAAAGTGTCCAACCCCTCGGTGTTAACAATCCCAAAGGGCATACATTAGGCATTTTATTGTGTGTCATTTAACTTAGTATCACATCTTCATGTGGCATTGTTTTTTAAGATATGAGTTATCTCATATAGCCCCTCAAATTCAAAAGTTACACATGGTGCCATGAACATAGTTCACAAATGCCACCTTTAAAACACCTTTATGAACTCTTAAGAACTTGATAAAAGAACATATCAGCCAAGATCCCACACGCACAGTTGAACAAAGACACAAATGTACCCTATTTAGTTATGAATGTTACTCTTAACTTGACATGAAGGAGAAGGCTAGAGACTTGCCTCAACCTCTAACCCTCAAAAAGTGCACACCAACAAAACCTCCCAGGCACAGATTTGTCAATATTAAAGGTAGGCTACCTCGAAGGTGGGATGTACCCCTATCATTTGAAAGTTGTGATGACATAACAGAGAATTGTGCTTTAACAACACAAGTTAGAGCTTGCACCATTGATGGAATAATGAGCTCAATAATGAACATAGAAACTTTCACTACATATCTTACTTAATATATGTGACAGAGGCCCTCCCTCCTATTTTTCTATTTTATAAAGTGAACTAACATGGAATATCATTCTCAATAGGAAATAACATGTCATAAGCAACCTTTTGTGCTACCTCTTAACATTCTCGATAGCTTGTTGGCTTATACCTTAGAACTTATCAACATAGTACAATAGGTAACAACAGTCAACGTCCAAAGTAAAGAGGAGTCAGCAGTCAATGTCATGTCAACAAAGCTCCATAGGAAATTACGTATGCCAACTCCGGAACCCATTTGATGAGTTTAACTTAACGACCCATCAACCTCTATACCCTAACTTGAGGTGTTTAGGATGTGGGGTTAGGGCAACCCTAGGGGTGTTTCTACCCACATTTAATATGTCGAACTCACTGAAATTAACCAATAACCCAATTGAGACGAGGGGTAAGAATTTCTTAGAAGGTAAGTGCTACATTCGCCTAAAGTTTCTCGAGGTATCTAAGGACAGTCGACCAAAGTACCCCTAAACACCTAATACACTAAGCGGGGATGTTTCTCACTACATTTAGGACTTGTCAACATAATTTGGTAGTAACTATAATCAATGTTAAAGTTAAAAGGAGTCATAGTAAAATCTATGACACATACGATCAATTCCTTACAAGTTGGTGTCTTGTTAATCTCCCACCAGCTTCATGTCCATGTGCAACAATGCCTAAACATTGTGAACCAACTCCATACATCTATGCTTGTTGCCCTCCAAAACCTTGTGAAAAGCCCTCTTCCTCATCATAAAATGGCCAAGTTACAAACTCAGTCAGGCCTCCATGGCTGGGTTAAGTAGTTGAGCCTGTTTGGGCCAAGCTATTCATCCCAGCCAAGTTTGCATATGGCAATGGAGGCCTACCTTGACTAGCTCAATCCTCCATGCTTGACCTAACTAGCTCGACCCATTTGGATTGAGCTATTCAGCCCAATTGAGTTTGTAACCAAGCTTACACCAAGCTCGACCCAAACATGTTGAGCTATTTAACCCAACTACAAACTCAATCAGGCCTCCATGCTTAGCATAACTAGCTCAACCCAAATAGGTTGACCTATTTAGCCCTAGCTAAGTTTGCAATTGGGTTTAAACTAAGCCCGACTACAAACTTAGCTGGGCCTCCATGTCTGGCCTGAAAAGCTTGGCCCAAATAGGCCAAGCTATTCAACTTGGTTGAGGTTGCAACCAAGCTTAAACTAAGCCCTCATTTGGGTTTCCATGGTCTGCTTGAGTAGCTCGACTCAAACAAGCTAGATTATTCAACTCAATTGAGTTTGCATTCAAGCTTAAACCAAGCCTAGTTGCAAATTCAACTAGACCTCCATGACCGGGATTAAATAAGCTCGATGTGTCCATGGTCAAGATCAATTCAAGCTCAAGCCATGAAGAGGCCAAATCTTGTGGAAAATCTTTTACATGTAATGCCTAATGCTAAGATGTTAGATGAGAGAAAAAGGAGAAAAAAATACTTGGTTTGATTGGGAGCTTGGTGAATCTCCTAGATCGCAACTTCTTATGCCACTTGTCATTCTTGTCTCTTTTATTGGCACTCTTCTCCCTGCTCTTGTTAGTTGGCCTAAGTAAGCTCTCTTTCCTTTTGTTGTTCACTAAATCCCTAACACCCTGTTCACCTGCTAAAATCTACCCTACTTAGTGAAACCCTATGTCATAGTTTTACTATAACTCCTCTTTGTTTTGAATGTTAACTGTTATTACCTACTGAACTATGTTGACAAGCTCTAAGTGTTGAAAAAACATACCCGCTTAATGCACTTGGGTATTTAGTGATGGTTCGGCTGGTGTTATTAGATACTTAATAAAAACTCTAAGCGAAGGTAACACTTCTATTCAAAAAACTCTTACCCTAGTTTTTTGTGTCCTAGTTAGGTTTCTGGCTAGTTTTAGTGAGAAACACCTTTAGGGTTGACCTAACCCTAGAATTTTCCTAACCCCACACCCTAAACCCCTTGGATTAGGGTTTAGGGGTCGTTGGGCCATAGGTTAAAACTCACCAAGTATATTTCCTTGAAAATGAGATTCTGTATTAACCCACTTTATAAAACAAGAAAACATGAAGGGGAAGGGGAAGGGGAAGGGGAGGGGGTAAGGGATTTGTCATATATATTAAGTAGTATATGAGTTGTGTTCATAACTAAGTTAGTATTCTTTTATCAGTGCAAGCTATAGCTTGTGTCACTAAAGAACAACCCTCTGTTGTGCAGCCTTAACATTAGTGAATCTATGCATAGGAGGTCTTGTCGGACTGCACATTCCAAGAGTCACAGGTTGAGGCATGTCTCTAGCCTCCTTCTCCACATCAAGCTAGGTGTAACACTCACAGCTAAATAGGGCACATCCGTGTTCTTAATCAACTATGGGTGTGGAATCTTGGTTGAAAGGTTTTCTTTACCAAAATCTTGAGGAGTTCTAGAGTTGACATTTGAGAGCAAGGCACCTTGTGTAACTTTTGATAATGAGGCTATGGTATGATAATCCATACCTTGGAAGACAATGTCACATGAAGATGTAACACTAAGTTAGATGGCATATGATACAACGCTCAAGGCACGCCCTGTTAGGATTGTCTTATGGACTCAACGCCAAGGGGTTGGGTACTCTAGCGAGGAAGTTAGCTCTCCTAATTGGATGCTTTATTCACACACTCAACTAGGGGGGAGGGTCTTCTCATTGGGATCTAAGGGTTGAATAACCTAAGCTCGTTAGCAAGAGCCCATTCATGAAGCACTTGTAAGGTTGTGTACTTAGAGTTATCCCAATCTAACCTTGGAGAGTTTGCTTAACAAAACACTTGTGTTCGCATACAGCACACACTCGTGTCCTCACTAGGTACTAACCCTAAGACTAAGGTATGACTTAACCACTCAAATCCTTAGGGTTAGTCATGGGTCAGGGTACCTCTTATTGCCCTAAAGAGGTTATACTCTCAGACAAGGGTGATTCCTTAAGGAATAAATCATGATGCCTTGGCTCTGTCACATGGGTATGTGCAAGGCATGTCTCCTTAACAGGTTTAAGGCATGAGCCTAACTAGGTCTTTCAGGGTAGGATCCTAAAGTTTATTCGGATTACCCTTTAGAGTTCGGGGGATAATCATTCTAGGGGACTTAAGATAAGACCTTAAGTCTCATGCCTATTTGGACACCTCTTAGGGTTGTCTTGGAAAACTTAGCATTGCTTACATAGGGTGTTGACACTGTATAACCACTTGGCAGCCACGTGTTGTCATGTGTTAGCCCTTTGGGTTAAAACTTTGACACCCTAGTGCCCCTCCCTCCATTTTAAAATTTCCTTTAATTAAAATACATTTTGAGATTGTGAAAGTATTTCTAAATGACCTTGTGAAATCACTTAAAAAATGGTCAGGAATATTATTACACTTTACTTTTTTTTAAAGGTTAGGAATTAAGTGTTAATGTCTCACACATATCATTCAAAACACTTAAATTTTTTAACTAAGTGAATTTTAAGATAAGGGTTGTTATGAATGAGTTTTACAACTTAAAGAGTTATGGATTGCCGCTAAAGTAATTAATATTTATTTAATGATTAAAGCAATGATAAATACTTTGGTTTTGAAGTGGATATTTACAAAATATTATACTCGTTAAATAGGAGTTATATGATGATAAATGGTTTGTTAAGGTGGAATAAAAGGCAAGGCTTATTATCAAATATATGAGTGTGGATGCATTTAAAAATATTTATGCACAAAAGGTTGTTAAATTACAAAACCATTGTTATATGATAAAAGATCACTAAAGCAAAGAAAATTGTGAATAACAATCCTGAAGATTGACAAGGTATGTAACATGTGACCTTATGGTTATGATGCTCTAAAATTAACACATCTTGTATTCAAATTCAATTAAGGGTTTTTACTAACCTAGTTGGCATCTTATTTTGTGTACATAAACAAAAATAGCCTAAAGTTGTAATTTACATTAAGTTTTGCTAAAGTAGAAGAGATGAACATGATTCAATGAAGTTTTTGTTTTGTGACTCAAGCAAGGTTGAGGGAGTGCTAAGGAGCTCATTCAAGGTAATTTTGAGAGCTTGAAATGTATATAACTCTTTATTTTCCAAAAGGATCAGGTGCAACTTGTTGATTCTCTTTTCTTAAAACCCCAAAATAATTATTTAAGGCATCCCATTGGCAATAAGGAACACGAGTATGGTGCATCATTGAACTACTAAGGACTACATGCATTTTTAGAATATGGAGCATGACATGTAAAAGTCTGAACCTAACACTCATTATACAAGGGAAGGTGGGTGTATTAGGGAAGTGGCCTCCATCGTTTTGGCAGCACAAAAGCCCTTCTTAATCAAAGACTCTATAATCCTTTTGGATGGCAAAATTTGCCCACTTGCTAAGTGACAGAATAAATAGAGCATACATGAAGGGATACTTGGCAAATCTTGTGGAAGGTGTTGATCCACCAAAAGATTTCCTGGTTTTACTGGAGTTTGCTACACAATATCCACAAGACTCGTTCCGACTTGCCACTGTGCAAGCATTATCACCAAGGGGAGGAGAACATTGTGCACCTCTTGATGCATTATAGGGAATCTCAATGCTTTTGGGATCTTCTCCCAATATCCCGAAGAAGATTTACAAGAGAGATCTTTAATAAACATTCAAATGCATGTTTAAACCTTGTAGTTGGCATGCAACAATCGTGTATTTCATCATTGTCACTAGTTGGGTTTCATTTCCTAGTTAAGGTAAACATATATTAGGGAAGTTATGAATGATTCTAGTTGTAGGACATGGGCAAGGAGGTAGCTAGACACAACTTTTAAAAGGACATCAAAGTGATGCTAGCTACAAAGCATGGGCAAGGAGGATAGCTAGAGACATCATGCAACATGTGAAATAATTGTTCAAGTGCTCTTTAAGGAGGCAACCAAATGCATCTTTTAGGAAGACATTTGAGTGATGCTAATATTGCAAAGTCCTTAAACCAATAGTGTGCATAGTGAACATTGTATGTGAAAAGACAATCACACGGTTCTTTGAGAGAAGAAAACAAGATAATAAAGTTGTTTTATTAAGGTCAAAGTTACTATTGCTTGTGATCATTACTATAGGGTGTTTCTTTTTTGCTAAAACATGTTATAAACTTGCTGCAAATTGAAACATACTCTTATTTGAGGTGGCACAAGTTGGGTTTTTTCTTGTGTTTATGTTGCACCATGTATTGTATACAAAAAGGAGCACTGCAAGTTTAAGCATATATGTTACATCACATTGTGCAACTTACAAAGGACTTATCATACATATGCCACATGAGTATAGCATAATGAGAAAAAGGGAAATATGTTATCCCCAACCACCTCTCACTTAATTGAATTATCATGGTTTTTATTATGATTTTACTTTTTATTTTAGGTTGATTGTTGTTACTTATTAAGTTAGTTCTCTTTAGGTTTCTTAGTTAGTTTTGATGAATTTGACATATCAAATAGGGTTAGGAGCACTCTTGAGGATGACCTACCTTAGGGTTATATTAACTTTATGTCCTATAACCAAGGTCATTGAGAATGTTTCCATCTGGGAATGATTCATGCGGAGCGGCCGTACCAAGATGGCATCTCAAAAAGTTGGGAGCAGGGAGTATGGCCCATAAAATAGAATATTTCATAAAAATCCTAAACCCTAAACCAGTCCATATGTGGCCAATGGCCATGGCCCATGGCACATTATTGTCTCGTGTGGTGCACATTGTACTATTCCAAAGCGCTCCCCAGCCCTGGAATGTCAAACCCGGTGACCCTGCCTATAGCCCCCCCTCAAGTAAAGTTTAGGGGTGGGGAAGGGCTCTTAAATAAGGTAGAGCATATATAATAAGACATTTGATGTTCAAATGAGAGCCCATCAATCTCCTGCTAGTGCAAACTTAACCTTGTGTCATTAAGGCATAACCCATATTACTCTATCCTAACTTACACTGCACATGGGTAGATCAGAGTTCTGACTTATTAATGGAGGTGAGGTGAGGAAAACTCTTTGCCTGCTCTGGGCATCTGCTATACATGTGAACGGTCCAAGTTACTATATTCACCAATAAACTTATGTACCAGAGCATTCCAAAAGATGACCTATTCATTCATTTAAGGAATAAAAGAGGTTGTTAAGTTGCTCCATATGTTTAGATTTTTAAGAGTTGAAGGGCATTCTCATAGTAATATGTTGCTGACTATATACCTACAAATATTCATTTTAATAACATATGCTAAGAATATGCTGTTTGGCACCCTTTTACAAAAGATTAGGGCTGTTTAGGTTAGGGTTCGCAGCAAGGATGAGCAAGCTGAGTGAGCTGTCTGAATTCGAGATACTCCATCCGCTGACCATACGGCCTGTCAATTCTCCAATTCATCAAGTGTCTGGGTAAGTATTCCTCAGTTCTCTCTCTCTCTCTCTCACACACACACACACACATATATATATATCTCTGTGTGTGTGCAGAGATGAGCTGCACGCATGCAAGAATTACGTTACGGAGGACGGGAGCATTGAAGGACCAGATGAGAGGGGTATCGTTTGGTTAACATCCGGAAACAAAGTGAACAAGCTGCGCTACACTCTGATGCTGCATGATTTCGAGTCCCCTCAAGGATGGGACTTGCCACGTGTCCTGAATGCTATCAAGGACCCCAAGAACTATGTTCATCTTGCTCTCAACCTGGTTAGCAAACATCGTGAGCTTATTAGTCCGGACTATATGCTCACTTACACCACACCTAAAAAACTCATGGAAATGTATCCTGGCTGCAGGTTTTTTGTCTAAACACAATATATGGGTACAATAATTTGAGTCATTACGATCGGCCTCTATCTCTACTTCATATTGATTAATGTACCCGCAAACACTCTGTTTGACATGAAATGCTTAGCTATGTAATAACACGACCGAAGGATATATCGTGTGTGGGGTTTCTTTCTACATATGCTGACATACATGCATATACATATACAACGACTTCAATTTTATCTAGATTACTATATTAAATATCTATATATATTAAAAAGCTTTATGCACAAAAGATTATGGTAAACAAACTCAGTTTTAATTCTTTTACAGATTAACTACCCATGAGTATATAGACATATAATACATCCAAAGGTTCACCGGCGAACCCACTCTTACAGAAGGAAACACTGTAGTCGGACGTGAATGAATATGGTCCAATATTATATACGTTTGTTGGATATATATAAATTGATATTAACATTACATATAACAACATTAAATTTTTAAAGATGTTTATATTACCATATAGTATATCTTAGGGATATAGATTCTAATTAGATTTTTATTTTTAAAAAATATTTAAAGTTTGTAAGAGACTACATTATGCTTCATCATTTAAATAATATGAATATTCTTTATTTCAATAATGTTTATTATTATTATTATTATATATATAATATATATATATATATATTATATATATATAATCTATAGAATGTATAAGTATGTTTGTATGTTTGGAAGTTATGCTTCATCAATTAAATTTTTAGATTACGAATATACATATGTGCATATTACAATAGTCAGAACAAAATGGCATATATATATGCATCAAATAACATTTAATTAATTTGTAGAAACTTTAAGATAAAATTTTCAGTCATTTTGATTGGGTATATCTTTTGGTATATTGAGTAATCTTGAGTATGATTTCAATGTGAAACATATAAATACAGTAAAAAATTTCTAGCAAATTTTTAATTACATATGTTATACTTAATAATAAAATTTAAAAGTATTTTCTTATTAGAATTAGTGTGAAGTCAAATGTGAATTTGTAGAATGTATGCAAAGTTTTATATAGGTGAGTGTAATACTTATATCCACGTACAGATGCATACACCATGACTATAAACTCATTTCTGGTTAAAATGAGCCCAAACAAACACACCACACACGAGAGAGAAACACAGTTTTACATCTTATTAAAAAAAACTTGCAATATACATTTTAGGTCTATTAAAAGAACTATGTAATATACATTTTGTACAAGAGCCTTTCAATGTTTCAAATTTATTACACATTCACAAGTATATTATTATATGTGAATTATATTTCATCTATAATTTTAAATCTATACTATATATTAATATTATATATATGCATGAACACATTGTGTATACTTTCAAATATATTTTAATTTGAATATTATATATTATATTAGTATATTAGAAATTACGTATTAATTAAGAAATGGATTAAATTGAATCATTAACGATAAATTTATCATGATAATTTCAAATTTATAAATGTAAATTTATAGATTTTAATTAGTTTTAATTTTAATAGTGGAATTAATTTTTAAAATGAAAATGCCATTGTAAATTTTTAAATTTTAATTTTAAAGTTAGTTGTTTTTGCATTGTTCTAATCCATTCCTGTTTATTAACATAGATTCTATAAAAATTATAAACCTTAACCCATATTAGTGGATTATCGTACCAAAAAAGGTAAAAGTGCAAATGAAAAATATCATATTGGTCCCTCATTAATACCACGCAGTGTGTGAGAGACAACATATTAATGGCGATGGCCGGCTGCGTGCGATCTGTTCGAGCGGCTTCCGGATGCCGTGCTGAGCACAATCCTGCAGTAGGTGGAGGCAGGCCTGTGAATCCGCCACTTGGTTGAGCATCAGTGTCAAGCTGAGTACCAATCTGCTCGCTACCATGGAAGACTCAACTCCCTCAAGCTGCTCGCTTTTTACGAGGTCCAAGCGTCTCAGGATATGCAGCAGGTGGGAGTTTCTTCTTAAGGAATCCTTCGAGAATACACCTACTTTAAAGCATCTCATAGAGCTGGAGCCTGTGGTGCAGGCATGTAGAGAGTATGATTAGGTTATGCCCCAGTTTAAAACGGCTAGTCGTGAATACTGTCTTTTACTCTGACAGGCCTCCCATCATCTACAACACTTGAGGAGCTCGATTATCGTGCAACCACTCTACACTTAGATGCTCCAAATCTGTAGATCATGAAGTTCAACACTCACAGCATGACAGCAAAGGTTGGTCCGTGTTTACGCGCTCTAATACTCAACTACGGACTGGTTGATAGCAAAATATGGACTTGCGTGGCTAGTTTTTGCAAGAGCCTGTTCGTTTACAGCCAGTTGGAATACCTCGAGAGTTGGAGGACATCGAGATCAGGAGTTTATAACTACTGATCTTGAAGACTTTCTAGCAGCTTCTGTTAAGTGTACAAGCCTTGAGATCTCTTCATGGTACGCATGTGCACATATATAATATACCTATGTACGTATATACCTATACGTTAACTGCATTTGGTTCTCCAGCCTTTTAATGCGGCTGAGATCCTACCCAAGATTCGCGGTCTCAAGAAGTTATGCGATTTAGATGCTGTATTGGAGTTAAAACAGTCTCGAAGCTGGCTTGCTGAGCTCAAGAGAGGTGGGCGAATTGGTCGTTAAAATAGAAAAGAGTGTTTATCAAGCTATAGCTTTAGTTCGGGAGGTCAATGCACAAGCTTCAGGTACGTGTAAATGAATCCCGTATATATATATATATATATATATACTCACATTTGTAAACTGACACCAGCTTACCAATCAGTTAAGAGCTTTAAGTCTCTCGGAAGCAAGTAGAGTCTGCAAATCACTTCCATTGGTGAGGCTGTTAAACTCCACAGACTTGGAAGAGAACGAAAGATAACGCTGCTGACAGAACGTCATTAGCCTCTTCATCGACTGCAAATACTTCCTCGTTGTCTCATCGTTCATTATGTATCTTCTACCGTGCCGATCTCCCGTGAATACCGAGTAACTCCAATTGGCCACGGTGCGTTTCCTATTGCCAGTTTTATGTACTGGTCCATTGCCGCTAACTAGTCCCGTCTCATGCAGACCGCACATGAACAAAAAGAGAATCAACATACAATTCCTTCGTCTTCTTCATTTTGGGCATCCTGTATATAGTGCTTTAGCTCCATCTTCTCCATTTCGGCCATCTTCTTGGCCCTTACCTCTTTAGGGGCTGACGTGGGACGTGTCAGGTTCGAATCCTAAATAGGTTTTTATTTAATGGACTTAAAAAGTGTTGAAATATAGTTATATTTTTCTTCAGGAAAAGAGAATTTTCTTAATATATAAGGCCTTTTATTAAGTGTTCTGATTACAGATGCCTAGTAGTGCTCTTCCCATGTTAACAACAGCAAATTAGTGTTTAATATACATCACTTATGTTGATAAGTAGATTGATTGTTTATATATACGTGAGTAATATAATTTCAAGGTCCTTTAAAAAACTGAATTATAAAAAATCATACTAATAATATAATTAATATTATTAAAAATTTATAATATTTAACTTGCAACTTCTATTTTACAATAGATAATTGCAAAATGTTAGTTTATAATTAGTTGGTACGGAACACTAATTTGTGCGTGCCTATATATATGCATACACGTGTATACAGCTATATACATGTATGTACCTGTATACATATGAATAGATTATATATACATATACACACACATATATATATAATGTATGCGAATAGATTAATATCAATCTATGTATATTATTTAAAACGTCTGTCGTATATAACAGAAAGAAATTTTGAAAATATGACCGAAAAAGACGTGGTAAATGGAGCAGAAACTGCGGTTACAACATGCAAAATTTAAAAACGTGTGGTGGACTACATATACGAGGTGTAAAAAAGAAAGATTAGTTATAGGTTATAAATAATTATATAGTGATATGTTAATTTTAATTGATTTCAGGCTGAAATCACACCACTCTTAGAATTTTGTCCAATGGCCTCTAATATCTTGATGAAGCTACTTCCTTGAATCAGGCATGAGATCTTCTAGAAGCAACTCTGGCTAGCTGACAATGCTTTCCTTGAGGGGGAGTGTGGAAAAATACAAGATCACCATGTCAAGAGGCGTGTTCAAAAGACACATAGATAGCTATATAACAATGCTATGAAGTTAATTGAGCAAAATTCACAAACTAAGCATGTTCCTCGGCCGTGAGGATCATGAGGACGGGGACGCACTTTATATATTCAGCATTGAGGATGAGGTGCACTCCTCATCAACGTCAATACATCTTCATCAATGTTGAGCCATAATCAAAGTTGAGTTGAATCTTTTATAACTAAAAACATGAGTGATAAAAATTCATTAAATTAACTTTTAAAGGCCATTTGGAACTGATAACGGTTGGAGTAAGTCATATAGGTAATGTCAAGGAGCCTTAAATTGGCAACACACATTATAAGTTTGTATGAAGTCAAATATGTACAAACTTAAAATTATTAATACTTGTGAGTAATAAGTTCAAGTGTTTACAATGTTAAAATATTTAATAATAATGGTGTCATGACAAGATTATAACACTTAAAAAGATGATAAAAATCATTTAATATATTTAATAGTTCATTATATAAATTAAAATAGCAATTCATCTTGAACCTCAAATCAATTGTAATAACCATAATCATAATTAGAATTAAACAACATCATGAACAATGTAGTTTTAGATAAAGACATTAGTTGATAACATCATGTGTATCATATTTAGAATGTTAAAGTATTGTGACCTCATTAACCAACACTTTCATACAATTTAACCTAAAAAAAAACATATTAAATAATAGAACAAACCATTTATTTACCTTGTGAAGAACTTGAAAGATACATGATAATAAAGTTAAATTAAGTCAAGAATTGAGCTCAATAGACTTATTGACAACTTAACACTTACATTACTTAGAAGTATATGAGATTCTTACGGTCATTGTAAATCACAACTTGATATGGAGAATCTTCAAGAAAATGCTTTTATTTCTCAAACATGATATTTAAAATCATCGACATAAGCTTGATATAATTTTTATAATACTTACTAAATATGCTCCTCCAAGGTTTTAAAAGACATCAAAATATCGTTAAATAAAAAATGTCTTTATTTATATGTTAGAAAATAATGGGCATGTTAATAAAACTAAACATCATCACTATACTTTTAAAATGTTCATATTACATGTGAAACATGGTCTTTTACTCTTTTTTTAAATAAATTTTAACCAAATTATACACACTTTAAAGATTAATCTTAGTGGAGTAGTTAAGTCTAAATAATAAATGCTCTAAGAGATTGAATATTAATTATATTTTAGTTTAATTTTAAGGAAATTTTCATATATATTCTTGTAATTTATCACATTTACATATACATTCATTAGAATTTTAAATTTATGTATACCCATAAAACTTCAATTTAAAATTTTATACACTTTAAAATTAAATTAAATATATTGTTAAAAAACATCAAGAAAAAATTATAATTTTATTATACAATCAATTAAACATATATAATGCAATATAATATAATTATTTACAAATATTTTTAATATTATGTTATGGCATTTTTAACATTTAACAATTATAAACTTCATTTTATTTCATTTTAATATGTTACAAGTTAAATTTATATTTTTATTAAATATTATTATTTAAAAATTAAAATACAAGGATTGAAGTTTTTCAAGATGATAAATGTAAATTTAAACTTCTACATGAATACTGTAAATTTTAAATTTCAACAACATACATGTAATTTTCCCATATATATATATATGTTAATGTTTAGAGTTCAGATGAGACCTGCCATGCATTGAAGAGATATTCTACAATATAGTTAAGTTTATTACCTCACAAGAAGAAAGACATGAAAAATGCATCTTGTCATAATCATCCATTTCCACTTATGGTGCATACTGGCCATGGAATCTATGTAAATTTACCTATTTAACTAAATTATCATAATTTAACTAAAATTTAAGTCATGTCAATGTGCATGTGTATATATGTATGACCTCGTCAATGATGTAAATTTATAATTGAAAATGAAACAATCATACGTGGGGCAAACAGTACACAAGGTGAGGGAGGCAATTATTTAAGGCTGTATAGAGCCTTATTTAGCTGGCATACTGGATGCTCTTGGCCAGCGCACACAAAGTCGGGAGGCTGAGCAATGCAGACCTCTTCGTGGAGGTCACCATTGAGGAATGTCGTTCTCATGTCAAATTGATGAAGCTCCAAGTCAAGCTCTGTAGCCAAGGTTAAGAGCAAACAAATGGTAGTGAGTTTTACCACTTGGCTATATGTTTCGATGTAGTCCAGCCCATGAACTTGAGAACAATTGCAACCTACAAAGCGTGCTTTGTAACGTCATCAACTTTGTACTTGCGTTTAAACAACCACTTGAGCTTGCGATCTAAAGGAAGAGGGACCAACATTCATGTTTGATTCTTCTGAAGTGAATCATACTCCTCTTGCATTGCAAGTTGCCAAGCTTTTGCCTTAGGACTGTTGAGTCCGGGGTTAAAGTTGTCAGGTTCAAGCACACATGCATGGCCCAGTAGAAAGGACCACAATGAGTAGTGCGAGTTGGAGACACGGCTTTTGCTTCCTAAGCTTTGGTAGAGAGCTTGACCATTCGTCCAGAGTGTCTTGTAGTCCATTAGTTGCTGACTAGAGGAGGCAAAGTAGTCATCACCATGCTCTCCACAAGAGTATGGACCATCTCTTGTACTACTCATTGTGATGGACCACTTTGAAGATCAGACCATTGTTCTCCACAAGAGTATGGTGATGACTACTCTGCCTCCTCTAGTCACCATTCTCCATAATGTTCTCCACAAGAGTATGGACGGTCTGATCTTCAGAGTCAAGGGTAGCAGAAGGACTAGAAGGAGCAAGAGACAGAAAAGCATTGTCAAAGCTGTGGGAAATGGAAGTGGAAGTACCAAGAATGGGAAGTGCTACTCCTAGAGGTATGGTGGCTCCCCTTGGAGAGATAGGGACTCCTCCTTGATTGCTAGACACTTCTCCTTGAGCCAAAGAATTAGCTAGTGCCAAGGGATCAAAAAATGTCATTCAAGATGAGCAAAAATCTACCATTGGTCAAATTGAGAAAGAGGCAACGAGGTACCTTGTTCGTAACAATAGAGACGAGTCTTATCAAAGACTACATCACAACTTGTCATAAGCTTCTGGCAATCAAAGTTGTAAAGCATGTAAGCCTTCATTTGATCATGGTACCCTAGAAAGAAACATTGCTCGCTCTTGGGATCGAGTTTCTTCTTGTGTGCATCAAGAATGTGGGCATACGCCAAACAACCACAGATGCCCTAGTTTGCTAGTCCATGCCTGATAAGAAACATCACTTGTCGCCCTAGTTGGAAGCCAGTTGCGGAGATACATGGATGTTCTCCTCAGAACATGTGGGAAAGTCTAGAATGCTAAAGCATACAATGTGTGCTCTCTACAAGGGTTCTATTGGCACCATTTTGTAAGGGCTATAAGCAATAAAGTATTGGTGGAGAATACCAGTGTCATGGAGAAACTAGTGGAATTCATTGGAGATGAATTCCCCTCCACTATATGTGCAATATACTCTGATCTTCCTGTCTATGGCAGTCTCTACCCAGGTCTTATAGGCTTTGAAGTGTGTCAACACTTCAGCTTTGTGTGCAAGAAGCGCCACCACATTGTAACAAGTAGAATTGTCAATAAAAGATACAAAGTACCTCTTATGACTCAAGGTTTTCATTGGTAGATAGCAAACACCACTATGGATGAGATCCATTCCCTGAAGCATCATCATCGTCGAGGAAATGGAAGTCTTGGTTGCTTCCCTAATTTACATGCTTCACAAATCCCAAGTCGTCCAAAAGGAAGAGTGAACCCTTCAACCAAATTGTGATGAGCATTAGACCTGAGAGGTATGATGTGCATTGAAGCCCCTGAATCCATCCAGAGAGTGATGAGCATATGGTCATTATCAATAGAGAATTAGGTTGAAAGGTCTTGCATGGGTTCTTCTCAACAGCTTTCTTGAGGCGGCACTCTCACTCCATGTGTCCCATCTTGCTACAATAAGAGTAGGGGCCTTTTCATTTCTTGGTAGTTTGGGCTAGATTGAGAAGAATAAGTGTTGGGCTTTTGTGAGAATGCCCCTTTCTTGTCTCCAAAGGGCTTGCTACCGATATAAAGGGCTTGCTCACGAGGAGCATCCTGAGAGACCTGATTGTGTTCCCTCATCTTGCGCTCTTCAATCAGCAAAGCCAACTAAACAGTCTCAAGTGTTTGACCTAGAATGAATGAGAGCATGGATGAGAGCTTTGGGGTGATAAAGCAAAAGATCAACGCCTTGGCTTGTTCTTCAAAGACGGAGCCTCTTTGAGTTCAACCATGAGACCATGAAGCTTGTCGATGTAGATTGCGACAGAGACTTTCAAGTCCATGGGCATGTTCAAGAATTTCTAGGTAAGTGTCAATTTAGCATTCTCAACCTTGGCCAAGAAAATAGCAAGAAGAGCATGTGCATCCTTCATAAGATCAAGCAAGTGTATGTACTCATCGCCCAATCCAAGTCCAATCACAAATAACGCCTTGCGATTATGACTCTCCCATGCCGGTCGAAGTGCACTCTATTCTGTCCACAATACCCCAACAGCCCTTAACAAGGAGGATGAGTTGGACTTTGGTACGCCATGGTGCAAAGTTTGTTCCCGTGAATTTTTTAAGCATCTTCTCCCAACCGTCCTAGTTTCTAAGAGAGATTTGCAAGAGGTGGGGGAGGAGGCAGTGAAGTAGGAGGAGGATTAGTGGAAGACCCAACCATTGTTAGAATCTAGAAGAAATCTAGTAACGAGGTGGTGATGGAGATTGGTCTTTTCTAGGGATGGTCTGGCCACATACTACATAGGTTCTAGAGCAGCGAGGGCATCGTTGCATCTCTTCTTGCCTCTTGCACTTTTGTATCCATCTCTCTACTTGCACAAGTGTTGTAAGCACTTGCACCCTCTCCTCTTCATATGCGGTGGCCTTTATGCCAGTTTGGATTGGCCATTGGATTGTTTCACTCTGATATCATGTAAGAATTTTGCTTAGTTAACTTCATAACATGTCGGTTACATTGTTATATAGCTAACTATGTGTCATTTGGACATGGAGATCAATTAAGATCACTGACATGGTGATCTCGTGTTTTCTCACATCATTCTCATCGGTCTTGAGAATGGAGGTGTACACCTCATGAAGTGCAACCCCATGGGCTGCATCAAGGATGAGGGTGCACTCCCCATCCTCGTGTCGAGGATGAACTACATGCTTCATCCTTGGCACCCAGGATGAGGTTGCACTTTATGAGTGCACCTCACTGATGAGGAGTGAGGTGCACTTCCCATTCTCAATGTCAAGGATGAAGTTTGATATATATATGAGGATGGGGTGCATTGCATGTCTCATCCTTGTGGTGCCAAGGATGGTGCCTTTACTTCTTAAAGAGTGCATCCCCATCCTAGGTGCTAAGGACAAGGAGTGCATATATATGTGTGCATTGGGGTGCACTCCTCAACTTCAGAATGCACCTCCATCCTTAGTGCCAAGGATGAGAATGCATATATATACACTTACAAAGATGATGATAGGGTTGTATTGCATATCTCAGCGTCAAGGATGAGGATCATGAGGCATGCACTATATATATACACTCCTTTACAGGAGTATGATTGGGTGTTGGGATAGGTCATGACATGAAATTCATCACTAAACTATGCACTAAGATTAGTGCATTCTTTAATATATAATATATATAATCTTTTATCTAAAATATATTTATCCTTATTGGGGTTTGAACTTGTAGTTTTTACATATAAAACATATGTCATTTTTGGCACCGAGAATGTTCATAGCGCTAAACATAAAAAATTAATTTTATAAAATTTAAAATTAACATTAACAAAGTGCATGTCAACATCAAGGATGGAAATGCACTTTGTTTGTGTTAATTTTAGGACTTCATATTTATTTTAAATATGAACACCAAAATAACAATAGCATAAAACAAAAGTTATTCTAATTCATGTTAAAGTTTCATGATATGTAAATAATTTTTTTGTGAAATTTTATTTATGATGCGATTTAAACTCTTAAATATCATAAATATTAAAGATGATTGTTTTCATTATATTTATAATAAAATTGTGAATTAAGTATGGTATTTTTGTACAAAATTATTGTATAAGTATAAAACTATACAGAAGCGCACAATATGCAATATGGACGAACGCATACCTTAGACGCACTCATTCTCTAGCAACTTTTAATATATGGTGAATTACTTACATAACTTAGTAATATTTAGGTTAATTATCAATATATAATGATGAGCTATTAATTCAATAATGTATAAATTAATTAAACATTTATAAAAAAGAAATGAAGGTGTATACTTAGTATACACGTTGAAGCTGATTCATTATATTGTAATACATTTGGATAATGACTTATAACTCTTTTAAGATAATTCAAACACATGCATGAATTAATACTTCATATATATTATAAGTACGACATGCTTTAGCATAATTAATAATATCTAAGGAGGTTGTTAAGTTTAACCCTAATCCTTTATATTTATAAAAGTATTTATCATTTGTTTCATGAATTCTTAATTATCCATCATTAAATAAAGTTAGAGGGACAAAAAAGCAAGAAAGATTTATAAATGAACATTTGTGGAACTCAAATCACACACCATAATCCACAATAAGTGCATCTCTACATTGTTTTTGCCTACCTAAGAAGTAATATTATTATATAATTATTAAATCTTTGTCATTCACGTGAGAATATGTGATTTGTTTAGCAATTTAAACAGTAAACACAAATTGAAACAAAACATAAAACCTCAATCACATATTCATATTTTTTTAAATATTTTTTTACTTTATTAAATATATGTTACATTGGTATTTCATTCTAAAACATATTATAAATATATTTTATACTATTAAGTATTACACTCTATAAGTATTATATAACTTAATAAAACACAAACATAAAACTATATGTACATATAATAATAATAAACATGATATTATGAAAATTGACCAACTATTTCATTATTTTTTATGTTTTGAATGAAAATATAGCATATTTTCTTTGAAGATATATTATAATTTATTAAATATATGTATACATAGTACCAATACTAGTCTTTTTTCATTATCTTTAACACAAAATCACTAGCATGCGTATTAAAATTTCTTAATTAATACATATTTTTACTATTGAGCTCTTTGTATTGCATTAATGTCCATGATTTTAAAATTTTTACTTTACTCAAATATATATATATATATAAACTAGCATGTGTTTGTACATAAATATTAGATACATTATTGTGTGCTAAAACAATAACATTTAATAACTTCTTTTATTATTTTTTATTTGTTTTCAAAACTAATAAAGTTTTAGGTGATAACATATTGAATCTTATAATCTTTTATATCTTATATTTTATTGATTGTGACATTTTTCCTTTCATAATAAATAATATATGATTTTGTTTAAAAATTTAACAATTGGTTCAATATAATAAGTGGAGTGCATTTAATAATAATAACATGTATTAATTAAGAAGACTTGAAAACTTGTGCTAAAGATTTATGTTTAAGTTATTAAAAAAAGATTAGTACTGGTATAAATATATATGTGTGTGTATGTATAATAATCAAATTAAATGTATTATAATTTTATTAAAATATATAATAGTTGGTCAATTCAAATAATCTATATATTTATTCAAAAGTTTTTTCTAACTTAAAGGCTTTCTGATTTAATTTTATAATTAGTTATGATTGTTAAACATATTATATAATCCTTATTCATATTAACACATAAGCTTTTTTGTTTTATTAATGATATGTGTTTAAGTAATTATATACAAATACTCAAAGGCTTTCTGATTTAATTTTATAATTAATTATGATTATTAAACATATTATATAATCCTTATTCATATTAACACATAAGCTCTTTTGTTTTATTAATGATATGTGTTTAAGTAATTATATACTAATGAGTATGTGTCCAAATGTATTATGTAATCAATGTCATATTACACACATAAACTATTCGTTTCATTAACGAATATGTATTTAATTAATATTAATGATATTTAATTATATATTAATGTGTCTAAATAATTACATATTAATCAGTAGATGTGCTTAAGTAATTACATGATAATAAATATAAATTGTTGTTCATATTGCAATATCACACAAACTCTTTCATTTCATTAACAATTATATGTGCTAAGTGATTACATATCAATAAATAATGTATTTAAGTGATTATATATTAATGAGTATATGTATCTAAGTGATTACATATATACTCATATGAAATGATTACACACTCGTGAATATTATGTCTAAGTGATTATATGTATACTTGTGACTATGTGTTTAAGTGATTATATATACATTGTGAGTATACATGTCTAAGTGATTATATATTTAAAAATATATTATCATATTAGTATTACACAATAAATTCTATTTATTAATGATTATACACATAAATTCCATTCATTAACAATATCTAAACATGTGGATAATTAAATTCAGTTTGTTTTTTTATTATAAATTAATTATAAATGAATATTAAAATGATAAATCTTTTAATAATTAAACTTATGAAGATTGATCAATGTGAATAATTGAACTATTATGAAGAATGATCAATGTAATTATAGCATGTTATAATAATATTTGACACTATCACATTAAATAAATTATTTCTATATTATCACATTAAAAAAATTATTTTCAAAGTTTTAAAAAGTTTAAAAATAATGGCAAGTGGTTTATAAAAATGTAATAATATTATCACATCAAAAGAATTATTTTCAACATTTTGAAAAGTTTAAAAATAATAATAAATGATTTATAAAAATGTAGCTATTATTTATACTCTTTTAAGTTTGTGATGAAATGTAATTATTATTTCCATTCTTTTAGGTTTGTGATAAAATGTAATTATTATTTTTATTCTTTTAGGTTTGTGATAAAATATAATTATTATTTCCATTTGTTTAGGTTTGTAATAAAATGTAACTATTCTTTTAGGTTTTTGATAAAAAAAGTAACAATAGGTGATTTATAAAAATGTAATTATCATTGTAGAACATACTTTGGTTTAGCCTTTTATAAAAATAAACAAAGTTTTAGAATAATGATATATGGTTTATAAAAATGTAATTATCATTTTTAAAAGTGATACGATGGAACATATTAACTCAGTTAATAAATGAAAAAAAAAATTAAAATATTACAAAAGATCTTTTTCACATAAAATTGTTGGCTTACTTTAATAAATGATGCAATTCAAAGAAAAATTAAGAATAAAAATTCAAACAATTAATTAAGTACAAACTGCACTCACACATTATAATACAAAGAAGAATAAGAAACACAATAACAATCTTATATGTATGTATATTAAAGTGTTTATATATATATATATTGACATATTATGTGTGTTTGTGTGCAAACTTATACTTCATTAACCGTTTAAATTTTTCTTAATTTTCTTACCTTCAAGTTTGTATTACATTATTTACTAAAATAGCTACTTTATACGAAAGAGTATCATTCACTAACCGATTGAATGTCTCACCAGGCCTAAAAGACATTGGGTACACTTATGTGAATAATGATTATACTTCCATAAATCACCTCCCCGTTGTTGAAAGACCAATAAACTTGTGGTGGTTAAAAGTAATAATTCTCCCCTTGTATATAATAATTCAGAGACTCTCTCTCACACACAGTACCTACGCAGACACTTCATAGATTTCAGATTTTCCGGTATGAAATAAAATGCCTACGCATATTCTTAATATATGCTGATATTCTATTTTGATGCAAATAAAACAATGTCACATATTAATATTAGTATATATTCTATGTATTCTTAATGCTTTACATTGTCTTAGCCTAAGGAGCTGACTGTACTTGGAAAATGCGCTGGTAATCAGTCTTGTGCTGCACGCGTGCTTGCATGCATGCGTGTGTGTGTGGTGTGTGTGTGTGTGTGTGAGAGAGAGAGAGAGAGAGCAAATAAACCGTAAGAATTCAAGAAGTACAAGAGGGCAAGGACCAGATGAGACAGAAATGACTTAGAGAACACCATGCTGTACAGGAGTTGCTATGAAAAATAGACTGACCTGAGAATCATTGTCTGAACACAATACAATATTTACCCACTGTGTGTGTATGATATTGATGTATGCATGTATACATGTGGTATATATATACGACGAATGAAGCTCACTACAAACATCAAGGAGCTGTGAAGAGACTGATATTCCAGCATAAGCCCCATGAACTGTGTGGGCGTGTATGTATTATACCTCAGTACGTAATATATGATGTATCGTTCCTAACTCAGTGTGGCCCTTGGGGCTACACACGCGCGCGCGCACACACCGTTAAGTATGTTTTTCTAGGTATTACACCAACACTTTAAAAGATCCTTGTGTGTGTGTGCGCGCGCGCATGTGCGTGCTAAGTATGTAACAGCCACTGTTGCATAAGGAGCCATGACGAAGAATTTAACTTTTCTAGCAATTTAAACTTAATAAAATTTATTTTTTAAAAATAATATAAATATAAATTAGAATTGTGAGTTTTTCAATTATATAGTTCTTTTTATATTTTTTATTTAAATCTATAATACTGAAACATGTGCAAGACAAAACATATTCTTACCTTGGCAAGGACGAGGGAATTTAATTAAATTCAAACTTATTTAAAATCTTGCTCTTGAAAACCCTGACGAGGGTGACCGTAAGATATTACATGTGACCCGGTCGAAAAAATATATTCATACCATTCCTTCATTTTAACTCTACCCTTGAATTAAGGGCATGTCGGTCACATGTAATTTTATTTGAAAACGAAATGCATTTACGTAGAAACTTTAGGCATTTATTTTTCATATTATATGGATAACCTTATATTCATTTTATATAAAACAAACAAATGTTTTGTTTATATATACTTAATATCAGATTATATATATATATATTATATATATAATATTGATTTCTATATTACATGAATAACCTTTAAATATACATTCTATATGTAGTACAAACAAATATATATTTATATACATTATAACATAATATAATATTGATATATTACATGAATATGTGTATATATATAAATATATATATATATATATATATATATATATATATATACACACACACACACACACTTATACATATTTAAATTACCGCTATAATGGGCCATCATAATTTTGAGGTGACCTTACGAGATGATTTAAAAATGATGAAATGAAGTAGTCATTTATTTAAGAACAGAATTTAAATTAAATTATTGTCCCTTTCTTGATCTCATTAATCATATTTTGAATTCTTTTGAAGAAAGTAAATACATAAGTAAGTGATTGTGTGAATGAGTTTACATCTTAAAATTTATGTGTGTGAATGTATTACAATATAATAGAATCAGGTTTAATTTTTATTAAATAAATGTGTCTGTATATGTGTGTAATTGTGTATATAGGTATGTATATGTATATTGATTATACACCTTTTATTATTATTTTTATAAATGTTTTAATTAACTTATAAATTATTGATTAATAATCAATAATTTTGTATTGACAATTAACATTTCATTAACTAATTCATCGTACATAAAATTATTAAAGAATAAAAAAACTTGGAGTAATGGTATATATTATGTAATTGTATATGTTTATGTATGAATGGAAAATAAGACATATATTTCTTTTATAGAAAAAATAAATATTTAAAAAGTTATATTAAAAAGTGTGTTCATTTTATATATAAATTTGAAAGGTTTGATACACATGTATAACACAAATGCATATATATTTAAAATGTAGGAAGTCTTGTAAGAATATTTTAAAGGTGATGACAAGATGTTAACTTAATAAATCAAATATTTTTATTACACATGCAGATTCATTTATATATTTGTTATAATTTAAGATTAAGCATATTATTAATGTGTCAAAATAATAATAATTAGCAAAAATTGAATTACTTATAATTTTAAAATGTGTAATTATATAAATGAGTGATAAAAATGTACAAAATCATTTAACTTTATATTGTCATTAAAAAAGGTTTTACATATTATAATTTACTAGCAATTGAACAATAAAATGTTTAAAATAAAAAATGAGATTATAATAAAAGCAAATGCATCTTATATATAGTTTAATCTTTGAATCTTTTATTTCTTATAATAAATCTAGTGATCAAAATTTAATGGGTAATTTTATTATTAATAAATAATAAAATCTTTCATTATTATTATTCTTCTTATTATATTTATACACATGAAAATGTATAGATATGTATATATACATGACATTTGCACACTCAATATTCTTTTAAGATTTTCTTTTATAAAACTTTTTTTAATAAGCTTAAATTTTTCAGTATTTTCTCAAATTTTATGTTATATTTTATTTATTTTAAAATTTAATTTTTAATTTATTATTTATTATATTATAAAGTGCGTTGGCACGGTTTGTATTTTTTAATTTTTAAATTTCCTTGCACTTTTAATTTTGGATTGCATTATTTATCAAAATAATTCAATAACTTCATATAAAGAAATATTCTTCATAATATTTTTTTAAAATTTTTTATTCATTAATCGATTAAGTGTTCTATTCAAAATTTATAAGAAATTTAATATAATTTTAAGACGGTGATGCATTTTCACAAATCACTTATTATTATTCTTAAACTTTCTTTTTATGCATTTGCAAAATGTTAATATCTTTAAAATAACTCATTTAATATAATAATGTCAGACCTTATAATGACATAAGTATTCTTCAAATTATAATTGCATTAACTAGTTTTTATAATAATATAGTTATTAAAATATTTAATGAGCATGTGAAAGAAACACCATTCTATTCATAATTAAATTATAGAAAAAATACCAAATTGAGTTGTTTATTCATATTTATGCATGATGGTAGGTTCACACACACATATACTACAAACAAACATAATTTATATAAAATAATCTTTAAGAAAAGCTATTTGAATAAATATAAAAATTAAAGTATTTCACTCTTTAAACTTTTGAAAAATAAAATCACTATAATTTAATTAAGAAAATAGAACCATCATATATATACTTTTAAATTATAAATATCCATTAAACAATTATAGTGTATATGTATATATATAATGCTTTTATGAATTTTTAAATTGGAACCATATGTTTTTAAAGTAGTTTAATAATTATTTATAAAAGAATATTTTTCATAATATTTGTTAAGATTTTTCATTCATCAACAGAACTGTGTGTCTTACCATAAATTTAAAAGAAGTTTAATAAGTTTTTTAAAATAATAAGGACCAACTTACATCCATCTTTAATATAAAATTAAGAGTGAATTTTATATATTTTAATTTTGTATAAATATTTATACTTAAATATTAATACATAATAATACATAATAAATAATATACATAAAAGATCTTTAGGGTTCATTTATATAATTTTTACATGTTTTTTTTTTATAATTTATACACAAGTTTCTATATATTTGATTTTTCTTGATTTTTAAAATTTTATTAATTTATTATTGCTTTTCACTTAAATGTAATAAATATATACATAAAAGACCTTTAAGACTAATGCATACACATTTTAATTTATACACAATTTTTTATATATTTTTTATTTCTTTTGGTTTTTAATATTTATACATACATAAAGAACCTTTATAAATTAATGTATATGATTTTGACATGTTTTTAAATTTTACAACACAAGTTTCTATATATTTTTATTTCCTTAGATTTTTAATATTTATTAGTTTATTATTTTTATGTTTTATTTTCACTTGAAATATAAAAGAATGGTGCTATCTTAGATTTTTAATATTTATTAATTTATTATTTTTATATTTTATTTTCACTTGAAATATAAAAGAATGGTGCTATTTGGCCTCTTCAAACTTTAAAATTAAAAAAAAAAACTACAAATTAATTTAACTTAAGTTTTAAAAAATTATGGAATTAATAGAAATGTTTTTGTTTATTTTATGTTTAACTTATATTCGACTTTGTTAACTTCATCTTTGGTATAAACATTTTCATTTTCACATATTGACATATTAATTATATTGTTATTTTTTTTAGATTACCTAATTTTCTTTTAAGAAGAACTCCATCTTCAAAATTGATTTCTATGTTAAAAGTAATGCCATTGTACTTAACATTTTAGATCCTTAATTTATTTTTATTATTTAATTTAATTTAAGTGACTTAATAATTATTTATTAAACCTAATTTTATTATTTATTATTTAATTTTATTTAAGTTAAGGTTCGATTGATATAATAATTATTTATTTTTTCACCAGATTTGGTCACTGCTCCACGGGGCGAATAACTAACTGATCTCTACATTGTACATGTACATAGTAACACGCACACACGTACACTTGTCTTATTGTGTGAGGATACATCTTACATATGGCTTTAGTAGTGTAAAATATCTTTCCCCCCTAGTAAACTCACTGTCCTTATCAACCATATTGATATGAAGTGCATCATAACCATTCTTTTCTTGATTGCACTTAGGATGCGTGGCAAAGGGGACTCAAAATCCTGCAGAATCAACGTGTAGCGGGTCTTCACTGTTTCATTTCCCGATATTACCCATTCTGTCCTGAATGGTCCCGTCCTCCATTGCGTACCTTGGCCTGAACCCTTCAGCTCTTTTCTGTATAATAAATCAGAGACTCAACACTCACTTTGTCGTAAAAAAGATGCCAAAGCATTTCTCAGTATCTGCTTATATGCTGGTATATTCTAAGTAGTCCATGAATTGTGTGCGTGTGTGCGAGGGACTCTCTTTCTCTACACACACGTACCACCGTTAAGTAGATTGTGGTGTGTGAGAAGATGGGTATTATACCACACTTTAAGAGATCCTTGTGTGTGTGCGCTTGATCCGGATTCATCATATAGAGCGCCTCCGATTCCCTGGATCCGACTACTCTCTCAAACTTCGCCCTCATTACAAAAGCTCTCCCTCAAGCTCCTTGTCAGCAATTATCCTTGACAACCTGGATCCGACATGGGAGATCTCAAGAGACAAGAGTGCAAGGGTCACAACCTTTCATATTCATCTTGCTCATTGTAAAAATTCACGTTCACCTATTCACACTTTGTTCAATAGATTACAGAGTCATTTTTTCTTTCTTTCTTTCTCAACATGGTATCGCAGCAGGTTCCTTGTTTCTGCAGTCTAGATCTCTCATTTCTCTTGACGACAGCGGCAGCGAGTGCAGCCCGGAGAGGGGTCAAGCGGCCTTGACAAGTTTTTGAGAAGTTTACTGGCACCAATTATCGTACATTGTGCGTGAAGGTGCAGTTGCTTCTCATGCGAGAAGGCACCTGGAATGTGGTCAACGGTTCAAAGCCAAAGCCAACGATTGCAGCATGAGACCTGAAGGATTGAAAGGCCTTGACCACAACATTCACTTGCTCACCTCCCAGGAGAATTGAGAGTATCTGGGCACAGCCTTTGGGAAGGTTAGCAAGACCAATGTGCTGTTCTTTAAACAACAATTCTTCGACCTCAAGATGGAGGCGACTGAACATATAGTCGAGTTTGTATCCATGCTCAAAGGCCTGGTTGTCCAACTTGCTCAAGGAGGAGTTCAAGTGGACAAAGGAGACCAAAAAGCAGTTCTCCTTAATGGCTTAACACCTGATTTCCATTAAGTGGTGACAAACATTGAGCAATCTTTCAGTACAGGGACTGTGAGATGATTTCTTCTCTTCTTGAGGAGGAGTGCAAGTGGATGCAGCGGGAAGATGTTATATCCTCTGCTGGTAGGCGTAACTAGCAACCTTAGCAATGCATAACCAAGGACAGAGTGCTCCGGTGACAGCCATAGGATTTGGCATTGGGAAGCTGAGAAGAAGACTTGCTATTGATGCAACGCATTTCGCAAAAGATTGCTTGAGCTTCTCGACCTTTTGAGCGCAATCGCTCCATTCTTTGTATCTTTGACAACAGCAATAACAACAGTGGAAGGGGTTGTAAAAAAGAGTCGATGGCCAATCTCTTTATGGTGCGGACTCTTGATGGACCGCTTTATTTGGCTTGACTCTGGAGCGATGTTACATATGTGTCCCTACAAAGAGTTGTTCCAGGAATTGAAGATGTTACATGAGAGTGTGAGAGTGGGCATTGCTGATGACATTGTTCATTTTGCTCTCGAAGTGGGTTCTATGTTTGTGCAATTGTATGGGGAGGTCAAGCTCTTGTCTAATGTCTATTATGTTTCTGGACTTACTCAATCTTTGCTCTCCATTAGTAGCATTGTTGATGCTGGATTTTATGACACTTGCAAAACACAGCCCCTCTTAGGACATGTATAAAAAATAAAAGAAAATTCACATTTACCTAATTCCTAGGGGTTTCTTACCTGTAACGTACACTAAAACTCCGTTCATAAATGCATTTAAATAAAAAAAATATATTAATTTAGAAATGCATTAACCCTAAAGAGTCTTACGTCTAGTTTTCAATAAGGATTTAGTTTTTTTTTTTTTAATTTATCTCATTAAATTTTCTCCATATCATAACATTCGGTATGTTAAATCTTCCTAATTAACATTGGAACGAAGAAGGGGCAAACTAGATTTTATTTGCTTTTTGGCTCCTCTACAAATGTGGTTACCAGCACTCGTGTGGACTTGTATAAGCTGGATGGTGAGATCCTTGCTCTTGTTCATGAAGCTACAAAAGTTTTAACCATAGTTACCACCGACCTAAGTCGGTGGTTTTTTAAAACTTTTCCGACCTAGGTCGTGACCTAGGTCGGAATTGTTTGAAAATTAAAAAATGCCCTAAAAAAAGCCCTAAAGAAATCAACGGAGCAAGGAAAAATTAGCAATTTGAACAGGATTTAGGGACTTTTGTGCATTCAAACCATCATGAAAGATGATTGGGCATGGGAATATGTAAAAAAAGTAAGGCAATTTGCCAAAGGTAAAGGTGTATCTAGATGGACATGTAATTTTTGTGGAAATGAGTATGGAGGAGGGCCACAAAGGATCAAAGCGCACCTTGAAGGAGTTCCTGGCTATAGTATTGATTGTTTTTTATTTTTTTATGATGTAAGTTAATTTTTTTTGTATTTAGAATTATGTTAATTTATTTTCTTTTACATTTCTTTATCTTTTATCTTTTGAAACCTCCAACCTAGGTCGGGAATTTTTTTAAACTGTCGCAACCTAGGTCGGCTAGGTCAGGTTTGTAGGTCGGAAAAGTTTGCGGTAACTATGGTTTTAACTGCATTAACAAGGATAGATGCCATGTTATGGATGTGGCACAATCGGCTAGGCCATGCATCAGGCTATTCAACGATTGATCAAGGAGCAGCTAGCCACTGGAGTTCATGTGCCATTATTAAGTACTTCTCTGCTTTTTTGTGAAGCTTGTGTCATCGGCACGCCCTTTCCAGCTGGAGCAAGCCACCGTGCCACATAGATATTAGAGCTAATACACTGAGATATCTGTGGTCCCGTGTAGACTATGACTTCATACAAGAAACGTTTTATGCTGATTTTTATTGACAATTTCTCAAGATACGTGGTGGTCAAGCTACTCGCCTAAAAGTCTAAAGTACTTCAACATTTCAAAGTTTATCACATACAATAGAGACATAGACACGACGGCGTCTTCAAGCTATTCCATCTGATAATGGAGGAGAATACCCATCAAGTTTGAGAGGTGTTGTATTGAAGCCGGCATAGTTCAGTTCACTGCATTGCTGAGTGAATGAACAAGACACTTGTTGGCATGTTGCAGTTTGCTGGAATGCCAAACAGTTTTTGGGGTCATGTTGTTTTAACAGCGGCGTATTTATGCAATAGACTCCCTACATCTCTCGACTCCTGGGAAGCATGGACAAAACATCTGCCTTCTCTTTCTCATCTATGCACCTTCAGCTGTGTGGCCTATGCTTGGGTTCCTGAAGATGACTAGAAGAAGTTTACTCTAAAAAGTGAAAGCATATAAGCTCTATCATCTGCACAATAAGACTCTTACCCTTAGCAGAGATGTCATCTTCAACAAAGGAGAAGTTTATGGTGGCTGCTCACAAGGTTCCAGTCTCAATTGCATTTCCCGAGTAGCTGACTTTGACACTTTGGACAACTAATGTGATAATAAATTTGAAGGCCTTTCTTCATATGGGGGAGTTCCTCCCATCTCCTACTCCCAACGTCACTCAATCTTTCTTCTTCTTCTGCTACTTCAAGTCATTCTGCAGATCCCTTGAATGGGCAATTGTCTGTGGACATTTTTCTAATTGCTCTTGAGCAAGTGGGAGTTCTTCTTCTATAAGATGTTGCTCCTCCAACTCACCTCCTCATGCAGATCTTGTGGAGGATACTCGTGTTCCACCTCAACAAGAACCTCCACCATATGCAAGTGTCACTCAGAGAGGTACACATCTTAAGTAGTTACAAACGGTTACAAGATCAGAGTTTCCTTTCATAGTAGGCGATTGAAGCTCGAGATTCAGTAGCTATTCAAAAGTTTCTTGGTCTTTTGGCGCGTAGCTCCAAATACGCATTCAATGAACATGCTACTGTGTCTGGGGCTCTCTTCGGACCTCACGCTACTGAGTGGAAGGAAGGGATGGATTCAGAGTATGCTTCTCTTCTCAAGAACCAGATTTGGACATTATCTCCCCTACCAGTAGGACGTCAACACCAAATGGCTCTTCAAAGTGAAGTGGACCGCAACTCATAAATGGAGTGCTTCAAAGCCCAGTTCGTTGCTTGTGGATTCTCCCAAGTCTCATGTATGGATTTTACTGAGACATTTTCCTTCCTGGTGCATATTTCCTCCATCAGACTTTTATTGGTTGTGGCAATGAACATGAACCTTGAAGTTCGTCAAATGGACGTTCGAAATGGGCATTTGGATGAAGAAGTATTTATCTCTCAACTTGAAGGTTACGAGCAACCTGGCAAGGAACATCTCATTTGTAAGCTTAAGAAGGCATTATATGGTTTGAAGCAGTCCCAAAGGCCTGGTACAATCGGATGGATTCTTTCCTTCTCTCAATCGGCTTCACCAGCGTGTATATCCTGGTGGCTAACAATATCAAATTTCTCAACCATGTGAAGCAATATCTTGAAGTAGAGTTCTAGATGTAGAACATGTCTCGATATTGAATCATATGGGACAGGTAGCTGGTGTGAAGCTTACTTAGGAAATGTCTCCCACAATAGATGAAGAGTTGGAGCGCATACCAACATGCAGTTGGCAGCCTAATTTATCTGACTGTGTGTACACGACGAGATAATTCAGTTGCAGTAGTAATTGTGAGCCAGTTCCTTGACAAACTAGGAGAGCAACACTAAAGTGTAGTCAAGAGGATCTTGAAGAGAACTCAAGACTACGCTCTAGTCTACGAGAGCTGTTCAGAGAAGTATTTCCAGTTACTTGGTTTTTTATGTTCAGCAACTATCCTATTTCATGGAGGAGTAAACGCCAACCAATCATAACCTTGTCGAGTACAGAAGCTGAGTACATCCAGCTTTTTCAACAGCACAAGAGGTGAGGCTTTTAGCATGAATGAACCTATTATAAGAGAAACCAACGCTCTTTATTCAGTCAGTGACAACAGGAGTGCCATTTCACTCGCCTCATCACCAAAATATCAAGTTCGTACAAGGCACATCGAAGTCCGTTTCATTTTATCAGAGATTAAATCAAGAATGGAGTCGTTGAGTTAGAGTATTGTCCAATTCATAGCATGGCAACTGATATTTCAACAAAGGCTTTATCTTACTATACCTTTGAGCAATATGTTGAAGAGTTTGCAAGTGAGGAAAGTTGTGGATCCCGGATGAGTGAGAGTGTCAGCAGTATATCCTTGACAGTTTGGATCCGACATGGAAGATCTAAAGAGACAATAAACAAGAGTCACAACCTTTCATATCCATATTGCTCGTTAATTCACTTATTCACACTTTGTTCAATAGACTAGAGAATGCTTAACTATGCCTAGCTTAATTATTTAATAAATCTTAATTTTATTATTTATCTTTAATCTGAATTTATGACCGTTGTTATATTAACCTGTCGTGATTATGCATAACCCATGCCTAAAATAAGAAGTCAGTAGCCACGTATTGTTAATGACAATTCGTACACAATAAATTTAGTATATACCATTCCTATGTTATGTTACGAGGTTCCTTCTGCAAAGCCAATTTGGAGATGAGTTATTCACGGACAGGTGTGGAACTCAATTTAACCAATAATGAACATTCATGTGTACAGAGTAACACACGCGAGCGCACATGGCCACACACACGAGTAGACTTGTCTTATTGTGGTTAAAAGTGGTCACATGCTCGATTTCTTATTTGTGTTCCAAATGTCGCGGAAAATTTCCACCAGCTGGGAAACAAATAAGTAAATATCAGTTTGATGGATTTAGTGAAAGAGAAAAATGTAGAATGAATTAAAAAGCGAATGACCATCAGCATAGCGGAAAAATTAAATAGAAAGCAATGGCAAATAAATCTTTAGTATCTGAAGAGGAATTTCCATGCGGAATAGCTAGAAAAAAAAAAATGAAAACAAGATTTTGAGCAATACGGAATAACTTTGAAAAACGTAAAATAGAGCAGGATTCTGACTCGAAAAACACAATCACGAAAAAGAGTTATTTTCTCCCCGGAAATCGTTACTAGGGTTTGAAGAACAATGCAATACTGTTCGAGCTCATGCAAAACGATGCAAGACAGATCTGAACCAGAAAATGCACACGGAAAGCGCACACGAAACACAGATTTCTCACCCTCGCCCCGAATCGAGCGCATGAATACTGTCCACTTCCCCGGGATGTAGACGAGGTCAGGGTTAAACTTCTTAAACTTTCAAAATCAGCTTTAATAATAGATGTGCCTAAATGTTTTAAACATTTATAATGAAACTAAATGAAGGTGTATACTCAGTATACACGTACATACAGATATTACAGACATCTTTATTTTCAATAACACAGCATATACGTAAAGCTACTTAAGATGTATTGAGTACTGCCACTGTTAGGAGGTTTGTTACACACTATAACACAAATGCATATATACCTAAAATGTATGAGAATATTCATAGGGTGAAGCAACATGTTATTAGACATGCAGACATGCTTATACATACGGCATTTAACATTTAGACGTCCTTCCAGGAATTTTTACGCACGTAAGGTTTCGAATTGTATACGATTTCTCAAACTTTTATAAGCTTTAATTTATCATTTTGATTTTTTCATTTTATATTTACAATTTAAATAATAAATATGAAAGACTCAGACTTTGTATTAATCTGTAGTATTTATTACACCTATAAGCTTTTTAATTCGTCTGTTATTCTGCATAAAGCTTAGTTTATTTTTTTTCCCACATACTATTACGGATGGACAAAGACAACAACGCATAACGATTTTTAATTTTATTTATTTAAATAACTAGATTTTTTCAGAGACTCGTTAATGTAATTATCCAAGGGAATACATACACCTGATTATGTAATAATAAGCTTCGACACCGTTATGTTGAAGGAACTCTTTGCAGATACGTTAACATTCCGTAAGTGTAAAGACATATTTTTGAATAAAGGTCGATAGTTTGTGAAAGTGCAACCACCTTTCAAAAATGTATTACGTTTTTTTATAAATTTATAATAAAACACACAAGTTCTACTGATGGATGGGAAATCTTAAAAAATCTTATGAAGAATACTTTTCCACACGAAGTGACGAAGCTACTTTAACAAAAAATGCAATTGAAACTTGAAATTACAAGAAAGACAAATAGTAGAGCCCGAATGATTGGATAGATAATCCATATACATAATATGTATGTATGTGTATATATATATAAACACACACTCTTTATAATACACATAAGATTATTGGTTTTACACGGTTATATTTTATGGTGGCTACTAAAGTTAAAGGGAACATATAGCTCTTTACCGTTTAGAATATCCGAAATAATACCATGCAATAAATGAAAGATTACAAGGTTCAACCCGTTGATCTTGGAAGTGGACGTCGAATAACAAAACAAACTATTTAAGACTGGCATACCATTATTTCAAATAAGCAACACAACACATGTTTATGTACGAATATGTTAGCTTCACACACACATACACGTGTGTGTGTGTGTGTGTGTGTGTGTGTTTTAGCAAAGCGGAATTTTCAAAATATCACGGCCGACAATGTGATAAATAGAGCATGTTTAATAAGTATTAATTAAGAAGACCTAAAAACATGTGATGGAGAATTTATATTCGAATTACTAACAACAAACAACTAGTATCTAATAAATAAAATGTGATGAATTCAATTATTATAATATCGTGTATATTATTATTATATATGCATATAGTATGTGTCTTATAAGCTCTAAAATACATATATCTCATAAAGTAAAAGAATATTCTGAAAAACATGATGGTTCTAGTTTGATTTAGTATAATTTAAATTTTTAAGCTACCTGAGCGACAAAGATTTCTAATATTATATTGCTTCCCAGGGAAACACAAGACCTTCAGCAGACAACGTGTGAATTATTCACTATTAAATAAAGTTGGACATAAGTGAACATTTGTGGAACACAAATACATTCACATGTACAGAGTAACACATACGCGTGCACACGCACACATTCTTTTAGTGGTTGAAAGTGAGTTTAGACAATGATTCTGCAGCCAGGATACAATTCAAGACCTCCTCTGGACTAGTAAACTCACGGTCCTTATCAACCATAGTATATCACAGCCATTGGTGCTCTTGATTGCACTCAGGATGCGTGGCAAGGGACTTAAAATCCCGCAGAATCAACGTGATGCGGATCTTCGTTATTTCATTTCCTGAGAATCTCTCATCCGGTTCTTGAATGGTCCCGTCATCCGTACCTGGCCTGAACCCTTGCAGCTCTTTTCTATATACTAAATCAGAGACTCCTCACACACACAGTACTTACCCAGACACTTGATGGATTTCAGATTTCCCCGGCGGTATGGTTCGCGGATAGGACCTCAGCTTGATCAATCTGAAGAGAATCGCTGTGCCAAAGCATATTCATAGTATCTTTTCATATTCTGGTATATTACAACGTACGATTCACACATACAGTTTTAGCGTATTCTAGTGTATATCCACATGTGCTTCTCATACTCACATCTGAAGTATCCTGAACGCTTTACATTTCTTACTATGGGAATCCCAAAATGACCAAGGTGACTATACAACTTGGGAATGTGCAACTTATCTGGTAATCATTCTTGTGCTGTTTGTGGTCGTGAGCATGCACGGGCGTGTGCGCGTGTGTGAGAGGGGGGGGGGGGGTTTAAGGGGCACATATAAGCCGTAAGCATTCAAGAAGTAAAAGAGGGCGACAATATTGGAGGACCAGATGAGACAGAAAATGAACTAGAGAACATCAACAATATTTACCCGTGTGTATGTGTGTGTGATATCGATGTATGTATATGTGGTATATATATAACGAATGAAGCTCACTACAAGCATCAAGGAGCTGTGAAGACGCTGATACCCCAACAAGTTCATGAGTTGTGTGCGCGTGCATGTATTATATCTTACATAGGTGTATCCTTCCTAACACATTTTTGCCATTGTGGCCTTAGTTGTAACGAGGGGACTCTCTCTCTACACACACACCGTTAGTACATGAATTGGTTTTGTACTAACATTTTACAAGCTTTTGACGTTGCCAAGGATAATTAATTTTTAATAAAGACAACTATATACATAACCTACATAACAATAACAAATGATTTATAAATAATAGTTCAACAAACACTTTTCATTACAGCCATAAAATTCCTTTTACATCAAAAGAAAAAATATATATATTAAAAAATGTTTTATGAGTTATTTTCTTAAAGATTTTTCAGTTAGTTCAAAATAAACTTAATTAAAGCTATGTTGCAATGTGTGTGTACAACTTAATTATTTAATAATTCTTAATATATTGTTATTCTTAATTTAATAAGTTTATCTCAAGACGAACCCTTAATTAAGTCAGACCCTTAACTAATTTATTATCCATAACCGATGCCAAAGTAAGTTTAAGATTCGTTCATTCTACACCATGTACTTTATGAAATCTTCATATCTGTTGTTCTTAATTTAGTTTTCAAACAAACCGTAATTAAAAACTCACCTTTGAACGTTAAGTATTTGGCCAAACTTAGTTATATCGTTTATAACTATCTCTGCGAGTTATTTTGTGTGTGTGTGTGATCAATTGGTAGATATGCCAAAAATGTAAAAGATGCATAGTCAAATGTCATCACATGCCAGACTTGAAAATTTATCCCTTGAAATGGAGACGTGTAAGCGTAAAACTCTTTGCTTTGATCATGTTAGCAATATCCATGCTGCTACTAGTCCAATTTCTCTTAGTCTTAATCATCAAATCTGTTGCCATTGGCGATGATGGTCAAGCGCTGCTGGAATTCAAGACCAATCTGATCAATCCAAACGCTGTCCTGAATGATTGGGTATCAGAAGTTAACTTCTGCTCTTGGACTGGTATTTCTTGCAAGAATGACCGACTGGTCTCATTAATCCTGTTCAACAAGTCACTGCACGGCTCAATCTCACACGTACTGGGACGACTGGATTTCATGGTAGAGCTGAATCTGTCAAGTAATGGCCTCTCTGGTAACATTCCAGGTGAGATTGGGAATTGCAAGAGACTCCAACATTTGGATCTCAGCCAGAATTCACTCACAGGCGAAATCCCTGGTGAGATTTACAAGCTTCAGTCCCTACAGACTTTGCTCTTATCCAATAACATGCTTTCTGGAGCAATTCCGAACACAATTGGAAAATGTGAGGCCCTCCAGACAATGGATGTCTTCAGGAACAATATTTCCGGTCACATCCCCTCTGAGATTGGAAATCTCAGATCTCTTCAGTTTCTTGGTCTCAGCAGGAACCTCCTCACCGGCGAGTTACCTCAGCAGATGATGAACTTGACTTCTCTCCAAGAACTCTACATTGGCTGGAATAGTTTTGCATATCTCACCGTTCCTGAGATTTTCTGTGAACTCACCAATCTCTCAACACTCTATATCAATGGGAACAACTTTCAGGTAGCTTTAAGTTGTTCTTAATTAATCAAACAATGACTTGTTGCAGGGTGGTATTCCAAAATGCATATTCAAAATGTCTGCACTCACATATCTAGCAATTGGAGCTAACGATCTGAACGGCAGTGTTCCAGCGGAACTAGCTCAGTTGTCCGAGCTTAACTTTCTTAATCTCGGCACCAACTCTTTGTCTGGCCTTCTTCCTCTGGGTTTGTCAAGGCTTTCTAAGTTACGCGTTCTTTATCTGGACAACAACCAGTTTCGTGGTCCAGTTCCATTGTTTGTTCGGTCCCTTGGTAACTTAACAACACTGTGGTTGAGAAACAACCTGTTTGAAGGTCCTATACCTAGTTGGATAAACCAGTTAACCATGCTGAAGCAATTGAGTTTGGGAGGCAACAACCTCTCTGGAGAGATAGTGTCACTTGCAATGCATATCCATGCAAGACTTGTATTGAATGACAATCACTTAGAAGGGAGCATTCCCAATTGGCTTCAGTACTTAACAAACCTGTCAACTTGCATCTTGGGGGGAACAAGTTGGATGGTATCGTTCCCTCGTGGATAGGGAAACTGAAGAACTTGCAATATCTGAACCTCGGCAAGAATGGACAACTTGGTGGGGAGATCCCAGCGGAACTTGATCAACTTGGATTGCTTAAGAGATTGATCCTGTCTGGGAACAGCTTAACCGGCAGACTTCCAGCAAGCTTAGGAAGTCTACGTTTACTGCAAGTTCTTTCGTTCTCTGACAATGGTATGTCCGGTGAACTGCCTGCATCACTCGGTAACTGCACAGAGCTACTGCTTCTAGATTGCAGCTCAAACAAACTTAGTGGAGAGTTACCTGTGGAGCTAGCAGCCTTACAAAACTCAAAGTTCTCAATGTGCGGGCCAACTTCTTCCAAGGTGAAATCCCAGTGTGGATCAACAACCTCACCAAATTGCAAATCCTTGACTTCTCTAGGAACCTCATGTCAGGCCCCATCCCGGGCTTCATAGCGAACATGAAAGGCTTCACTACCAATGCAGGGGCACTCGAATACTCTTCCTTCCCAACATTATACGAAGAAGTGGAGATTGTAACTAAGGAGAGGACTGTACAACTGAAGTATGTCTTTCAAGCAACTGTAGTGTTGGATCTTTCTGACAACAATTTCCAAGGTGAAATACCGCTAGAGCTCGGCAAGTCCCTCCTTGGCTTGTATGCACTCAATCTTTCGCATAATGCTCTTTCTGGTCGTATCCCACAGACACTGGGCATGCTTTCCTCGCTTGAATCACTCGATCTCTCGCGTTTAAGTGGAAGCATTCCCACTGAGCTTACCAATCTAACAAAGTTGGGTTTACTGCAGCTCTCACACAACCAACTCACTGGTCGTTTCCAGTGGGATTTCAGTTTAACACGTTTGAATCAAGCTCTTACTCTGACAACCTCGGACTCTGTGGATTCCCACTGGACACTAGTTGTGCGGTTGCAGTTGTGAACCCAGGTGTGGAAGATGGTAGAAACCACGATGTCCTTGGGTTCAGTTTCGCAGTAGGGTTTGTCGCTTTTATTTTAACTGGCGTCACGACCTTTCTCTGGGATTGGAACACCTGGCTATGTATTAAAATGCGTTCTCTGGGATTGAAACACCTGGCTATGTATTAAAATGCGTATGTTAAGCATATCACTCGAGTATGCTGACGTGGAATTCCACGCTGGCCACGAAGATATATTATATACACACCATGTATATATGTTGGATCTGAGTCTACTTCTATGTACCTCCTAAGCTACTTTTGCTAGTGTATTGTTCTATAATTATATATCTATCCTTTAAAGTGAGTGGCTGTGTATGTGTGTGCGCGTGTTTATCAGGTACTTGGATATCTACACACACAACACACATATCGGCGCGTAACCGTGGGTGAAGATGGGAGGAAATACCTTATTTGCTAAATATATATTATTTATATTATCTTATATATAATTTTGTGCGTTAATCTCATGTCGTTAGCTTTAGAGAGAGTGTTGCATGTGTGTGTGTGTGTTTGTGAGAGAGAAGAGAGAGAGATGGGCATTTTAATGTATATGGAATTTTTTATATCAATTAATAAAGAATTATTAGCTTTTTAAATTTCTTATAAAATAAAAAATAAAAAAATAAATCAAGCTTCAAATTGTACTTTATATGTGACTTGTATGTGTACTTGTAAAAAATCTTGTATATCCACCTTTCAAAATATACAAGGGGAAAAATTAAGCAAACTAAACGTCCTCCACTTGTGAATGGAAACAAAACTCGGAAATGTTGTGGTGATATCCCTGTGAAAAGCTCAAACTCAATACATTGTGTGTGCGTGCGTGTGTAAGTGTGTGTGTGTGTGTAAGCAATGAAATACTTTAAGTATGGTAAGCTCATGTTCTTGAGCAACGATGGATGCTTATGTACAAGACTACTCCATTCATCAATTTTGCCATCTTGTTTCGTATCTGCTTCTTCAAATGTCTACAAATTATCATTTTACTTACGTATAGCTCCAGAACACACACACACGCACGCACATACGCACACACGTGTATTAGCGTGTGTATACAGATAAACACATACAGCTTACCTTATCTATTATGTTCTCAATAACTTCATCTGATAGATTCATACCGGATTCTGCTAAAGTTGCAACTACCATACGTTTCACCTAACAAGATGTTAGTTATCAAACTACTCCCCCACCCGTGTGTGTGTGTGATATATATATATATATATATATATATATAGAGAGAGAGAGAGAGAGAGAGAGAGAGAAGAGAGAGAGAGAGAGAGAGAGAGAGAGAGAAGGAATACTCACCTCTGCACGTTCAATGTGGCCTTGATGCTCAAAATCATAAAGTTGGAAAGCAACTACATTATAACAAATAAGCCTGTTATCATATACACACACGCATATACATAACACAACACACACGCGCGCGCTCACATGAGATTTTATCATCTAGAGAAGCATTTGGATGGAACACAGAAAGGGCCCTCGCAAACTCTCCAAAGTCGAGAACATTATTCTTCTTCACGTTAAAAGATCAAACACCTGCAAACAACACATTAACACACGCGCGCGCACGCGCACACACACGTACCCTGTCTGCAAAAAATGCTCTCCTTCTTGTTGTTTTTAAAAAGAGCAAGCTTAAACTCCTCCTTCAATAACACCCTAATTAACGTAATTAACCAAATTAAGCTAGAGTTTACCCTAGTTATGACTCCGTCGTCCTCCACTGAGTTACTAATCTTCTTAAACAGCTCATACAACGCTTCTACCTCGCTCACACTAACTACAAAAACAAACTACACATCAGATACACATCGAGAATTTATATACAAACTTACATGTGGTACCGCGAGCAATCGATTCAGAATCCTCCCTGCAAACTTGTTTATACTCGAAGCATCCGGAAAAATTTCTAATTATATCATAGAGATGATCCAGACAAATCCACATTCCCACAGATTAACTCCTTGGCGACATATCCCCAATTTTCCTTATAACGAACAATATGAATATAGCCTTTTTCATCGAGTAAACTATATTAAAACCTAAAACGTAAACGAACTCCCCAAGGACACCTAGCAGATTAGCTAGGACACCAAGACATCCACAGAGATAACGTAAAATTTATTTATTTATTCTATATATTTATTTAATCATTAAGAGCAAAAGGTACAAGGGTTGTACACTGTAGCTTTGATTGCACGTGGCATCTGGAAACGAAGAGTCAAGCAGAATAGAGCCAACCACACACATCCTTTTCTTCTTGGATGCTCTCTATCATATAAAAAAATTCCACATTCTCACATCTTTATATATGCAGTCAAAACATATATATGTACATATCTAACCAGAACACGTGTCCCAGAATTTCAAATACACACACACACACATATATATATATATGGTGAGTGGTTCAGTAGAAATATAGCAATACTATTTTAAATGTTAAGATTTATTCGATTGTTTAATAATATATATGTATATTTATCTTCTCAAAGCAACCCCAATGATTTAAGATGCTGTAAATGTTCGGCCGGTAATGGTGGAGGTGTCCAATCCGGTCCCACGTTTTCACCATCCAAATCCTCGACTACGTAGTCCTGAGTAAGAGATGTAAGTGTGTGTGTGTGTGTGTGTGTGTGTGTGTGTGTGAAGAACAAGATAAACGAATTCTTTACTAACGATATAGATAAAATGTGTGCGTGTGTTGTGTGCGTGCGTGTGTGCATACATATATGATGTCATGTGCCAATTACAGATAATAGCACATGAGCAAGAGCATGTAGTTTTTCACTTGTTTACATACGACAGAATACAGAAATCGCATGTATATATATGCAATAACGTCTTAAAGACGACTCTCTCTCTCTCGTGTCGTACGCGTGTGTAAGATACAAAAACACGTCTGTATACACTTCAATCTTTACGATATATTAAAATATAACCATAGGCAGTTACCTAATAAATATATCTATATAAGAAGTGACGGTATTATATGTTATTGGCACCAGATAATATAAATATATATTATATATAATATGTTATGAGACTGACCTTTGTAAGCATACGCTTGGCGAGGATATGATAATGCCTTTGCCATATTCTCTGGCAAACCATCGTGGCAACAAGTACACTGTAGAAGATGCCTACAAGTGCGAAGACTGCAAATACTATGACAGCAACTAAGAGGAGAATCGGGGCACCGGCCTCCCCAGCTCCACTGATCCATGTTCCGCATTCTCCCATAGTTGATGCACATCCCTCAAAACAAGCTGTGCAGTCTGTCCACATACACATTGTTCCTGGTACATGACAATCTGCACAGGCTCTGCAAAGGGACATATTGTATGAGAGAGCGAGAGAGAGATAACTAAGCTTAAACAACATACATAAAGATCAGTACGTATAAATACATATACACAGTATGTTATATATCTGTGTGTGCATGTGATGTCATACCAAAAGCATGTTATATATAAACATATATACATAGGTCTACAGACATGTGTATTAATACCCTGGTGATCCTACTTTTTGAACTATCACACACATACATAGAGAGCATATCAAGCAATATATGCAACACACATATGAGAGGAGAGAGAGGGACAATAAAACTGTGTGTGTGTGTGTGTGTTATCTTTATATGTACAGAAGCACAGACGCACACATGCGTGTGTGTGTGTGTGTGTATCTATATATTATATATATTATATATATATATATATATATAATATATTATGTAGAGAGAGAGAGAGAGAGAGAGAGAAGAGAGAGACACGTACCCAGGATGGCAGCAACACATGCACACTTCACGACAAGGTTGTGCTAGGTCATTTCGGACCCGACGATCGTAGCAAGTCAAGATGCAGCCTGATAGTCCTAACAACGAGAAGAACAAAAACGCACCTGCATAACAAATCGAATGGAAGCTTGCGTGTGTTCTTAACTTGAGTGCATGCTATCATATATATGCGTATCAATACATATATCATGAACATGCGGATTACATATATGCACACAGACATACATCCATTTGCCTGTATACATCATGAGATAAAATTCGCAACGTACCACAAATGTAATAGAATTTGCATAAGCTCTGAAATCCAAATGCTAACCGCATCCAGTCCTGTTTATGGTGGTCCACCAAGTACAGAGTATGCCAATGAACAAGTTACCTGAATTGAGAAAGTAATGCGTGTGTGTCTCTCTCTCTATATATATATAAAAAAATAGCAACGCAATGAAAGATGTGATTAGTATAAAAGTTAAAAACATGTCCGTTATAATATATACATAATACATTAATGTAATGTGTACACACAATATATAGACTTACAAGCTGAATAGCAGCAAAAATGCAGAGAATATCCCTAGTGACGAAGAACCGGAATTTAAACCTTCGCCATTTTTTGTCAGTTGGTGCCTGAAGCACTCTCAGATGGTAGGTGCCTTACATGTTGTACAGTGTGCAAACGCAAAGCCTTCCTAATAATTATCATAACTATAGTCAGAATCACTGGGCGCGTGTGTAGAGAGAGATGTATATGTAGGTTATATATATATGGAATTTGAATAAGAAAAAGGATATGAATTACCTTAATGGACCGCCAATGATCTAGACATGCACGGTGTACATACTTAACAGATCCTTTACATCTACATGGCGCTATAAAATCTCGGCCTGAAATAAAGGAATATTAACATTCTCATATATACTATCTATACAGACATTACAATATGTAATCTTATATATGTATTTTACACATACAGACTTGTATACATATACATGTAGATAGTTAAGTGTTAGATACTCATGTAGATAGCATCTTGACTGATTCTTGTTTTAATTTGTCATACACACGCGCGCACGCAAATTAGGCACATTCTTAGATGCACATCACATAGGGGAAAATACCATCTGATTCGAGGCAAATCCGGCACTGTGGCTGATCTGCAGCGCCTGCTTCCAGATCTACGTCACTGTGCTGCATAGACATGAGCGAAACTGCCACCATATTAGCGCCCTCGGCCATGGGCGACCGTGCTTCCTCGATCTCCATGTTTTTGCCCCTGTTCTAGGGTTCTTCACATGAACCCTAAATGCGAATTAAACCGTACGCTTACCGGTAAACAGAGACCGTACCCATGAACACAGAATATGCCTAACATTCTACAATCAAAACGTATACTAAATAATGTTAAACATGTTTAGTCTAATTTTCTGCGTATTTATATCTAAATAAAATGTGTATATATAATTGTACATATTATAATATTATTTGGAACGCTTTCACAATCCAACCCACCTTTTGTATTGATAATTAATTAAAAATTTATTATTCTTACATATTAAAAATCAAGAAAAAACATGTATTTAAAAAATTTTTATATATAGAATTATGTATATAGATGAAATGCATTAACCTTTAAAATTTTTTTTAATTTATATCCCGTAAAGTCATTAAAATAATTTAAATAAATTCACAAGATTTTAAGTTTATAACTTTTAATAATTATAATTTTAAAAATTAGAACTACATAGCATGTAGTTAAACTCTCAGTCACGAATTATTTAACTTGGCTATGTAATTTAATTAAACAAGCCTGATTTACATATTGTTATAATTATATACTTAAAGATTAAGGTATTATTTAAGGGGAATGAAATGCGTAAATAGAAAATATATACATATTTATGCTATATATTGATGTCATTTATTTATTACTAAATTATTAATTTTGACATATGTACATATAACAAAGTCTTTTCTAATTACTTATAATACAAATATGTATTATTAAATATATTTCCTTTTATAGACATAAATAGACATATATTTAATCTTAATTTCTCAAATATTTTTATTAATCACTTTAAATTAAAATTAAGTTCGACTTGTCTAGATATTATTGTTATTCTTTTAAACCTTAATAAACTTAGCATATTTCATTCCAATATATCTTAGCTTGTACATATATACACTATAAATATATTTACTTATATATACAACTTAATTAAAAAGTCCACATTTAAATTGTATACATACAATATATTTATATTATCTATGTGATGTATTTAAGTATTTTTTTGCGTCAGTTTTTAAATTTTTATATAATTAATAATTATAGAATAATAAAAAAGATGTTAAAAATTTCTATATGTCATTTAATAATATGCACACACAATACATCGTTCTTTATTAATATAATTTTAATTAAATAAAATTAAATATTTTCATATCTTAAGAATTTTATATTCTGTAAATTAAATATACCTTTGTAGATCCACGTGTACTACTGCATGTGCACATACTATTGTTAGCATAGTGAATTTTGATAATCGTTGGATTGGATTCAATCTAGACCACTCCCTCTTCTATATAAGTTACAGTTTTTGGGCTAATGATATAAACATTTTTATATTTCGAGTTCTCACATTGGTGGTCTCTAATTGTCCCTACGGAATGCTTAAATTTGTGTCTTTTTTTTGTCGATTTTCTTTATCTTCTTAGATCTAGCTTTTCTATTATTTAGATTTATTCCTTTCTTATAAATTTTGTTCTTTCTTTGTTATAGATCCACAATAGGCAAATCCTTTGTCTGTGGAGCAACTACTCATGCAGTTGTTGGATGCCATGCGGATGCAACTGAACAATCACTCTCAACTGATGGTAGTATTCACAGCCCAAGGTACTCCTGCCATTCATGTCTGGCCGAATTTCTTTTGCAGAAATCCTAGAGAGGATATGTACCATTGGTTTGACTATTTCACCGTGGTTGCCACATATCATTCATGGGACGGTGCTCAGTGTTTGCACGAGTTTCATACTTGTCGTGTTGTAGTGGTACAATGGTCTAGACGTTGCAACTCGTGGAGATTGGATATTCTTCCAAAGATCTTCAAACGTGCATTTGGGCATGCGGACGACTGTGACGATGCTTTTTAACAATTGCATCATATTTGCTTTCGGAGCCTTTTGCTGCGTGCAGAACCTAACATATCGGAACACATCAAATTAGGTATGTTGTGGCCAGCACTTCGTCAAGACCTTGTGGGGCTTGTGCATGCATAGCTCCAGTGACTCTTGACGATGCTTTGAGGCTGGCACAACAATATGAGTCATCACCTCTCCCACTTGCACCTTCATTCCACTTCATGTTGGGGATGGACATGCTCTGATGAAGGTTGATGTTGTTGTTGCTCGTGTACCAACACAAGGTTGGGCCCGTGGATGTGCAATTCATTGTTGGGCGTGTGATGAGGTTGGACACACATATCAGCGTTGTCAACGGTTTCCCGATTGGCATCCCCATTTTCGGGTGGAGGCCCTGGCGTCAACAACGTCCGATTGGCACCACTGCAATGGAAGGTCTTGATGCGGTGGATCTTCCGAGAAACAACGAATCGCATGAGTAAAGGAGGGTCCTCGTGTGAATAAATTAATGACCCCTCTGTCTTTCTTTCGGGGTATCATCAAGGGTTCATTTAGCACCAGTTCATCCGGTCTTCACTTTTCAAGCTCAATTTAATTATACATCATGTCTTATTTTCCTTTAGTGTTGGTGGATACAGGTTCGAGTTTGTCCTTTATTTCTCGGTTTGTTGCTACACGTTGCAGCCTTCACTTGCATCGTGTAGAAGAACCAATCTTCATTTTGTATGGCAACAAAACACACTCATGCTTGTTCGCGAGATGAAGTGACATTGTTGTTCGTGTGGATGATTATGAGCTTGAGCTTCAACCTTTGCGGGTGGTGTTGAATCAAGCTTTTATCTTATTCTTGGTATGGATTAGTTGACTCACAATCATGTTAAGTGTGATTTGAAAAGTCTCCTCCATGTTTGACTCTCCCTCGTCTTTCTTCCATTCCTCTTACTTTTATTCCACTTTCATCCACCTGCTTCCATCACTTTTGTTTCACCTTTACTTCCAACCATCTTCCCTTTCATGCTCTTCCTTTCCCTTTCTGGATCCATCAAATGATTATTGTCGTAGTCATTGATCAATTCAAAAGGAGTATGCTGATCTTTTCAACTTCGACTTGTCATCTGGGGCCAAGATTGTGACACGCCACCCTATTCCAACTGGGATGCTAAGCTGATCAAGGTACCTATTCGGTGTCGGTCACCAAAGGAGCTCAAGATCTTACGAGTGAATATTAAAGAGATGTTGGAGAAGGATGTATTCAAAATCTCAAAGTCCTTAGGCATGAGAACGCATCTTGTGACAAAACCGGATGGGAGCATTCAATTCTGCATCGACTATCGCCCATTAAATGATGTAACCATTTCAGATGTGTATCCACTTCCTCATACTACAAATATTTTTGGATCGATTGAGCGGAGCCAATGGTTCACCAAGTTAAATCTTGCCTCTGGATATTGACAAGTTCTGATGGCTGACATGGACATTCAAGACTGCTTTTCAAACACCATTTTTGAGTTCTTGGTGATGCCTTTCGGTTTGAGCAATGCTCGAATGACTTTCCAACATATAATGGATGAGGTTCTTTACGATATGTCGGAGGTGACTACTAATTTCATTGACGATGTTTTAATCCACTCAGATGGGACTTGGGAGGAGCATGTTGGTGATATACGCAAGGTTTGGATCAGATGCGGGAAGTTGATTTGAAGCTGAAGCCGTTTAAGTGTGTGTTTAAATCCAAAGACACTATTTATCTTGGTTATCGCATTTCACATAAAGATTGCAAGTCGATCCTGACAAACTTGTTGCAGTTTTGAAGTTCCCCACACCGAAATGTGTGAATTATGTGCAACACTTTCTTGGCAAGGTACAATATCTAGGCCATTTTATAGACCATCTTTCAGATCGTACTACACTATTGCGGGCATTGCTGAAGTCGTCAATATCTTTTTTTGTTTGGTCTAAGGATTGCAAATAAGCATTTGCAAATCTTAAAGAGATGTTGGTGACTCCAGTTTTGGCGTACCCTAATTACACTTGTCCTTATCATCTTGCGTGTAAATGCTTCTGACATCGGTCTCGGGGGCGTATTGATGCAAGAGAGTACGAGTGTCCCTGGCCAACGACATCCCATTGCGTACATCATCCGTACATTGTAACCAGCAGAGGTGAACTAATCCACAATAGAAAAAGAGTGTCTAGCAACAGTTTGGGGTTTTGAGAAGCTCCAGGCCTACTTGCATAGTTTGTGGACGTTGTTGGAAAGCGATCATGCAATAGTCACTTCATTATGGAAGTAGAAGAATTTAATTGGTCGTATTGCTCGTGGGCCTTGAAACTTCAAATTTACAACTTTAAAGTTGTTCATCGCCCAAGGAGTTCCATGGCTAATGTTAATACTCTTTCTCGAGCTCCTTTTCCACCTTCTCTCTCTTCTTTGCCCCGGAGGAACTAGTTGTTCCAGCATTAGTGGATTGTTGGACGAAGATTTTGTATCATCAGCAGTTGCTGTGTTTGACATTCAGTGTCCGAAAAATGCAAAGTTAGATGTGCCATCTTTGGATGAAGTTCAGGAAGTTTAAAAACTTGAGCCGTGGAATTGAAAGCTTCGTGATGAGTTTGAGAATCATGCATCACTTGCTGATAACTTGCCTTTTAGGCATTTACATTCGCAATATTGCATTTAGGATGACCTTCTTTATTTTGTGGAGATTAATCCAGATGATCATTTACAGTTGGTGGTGCCTTCGGTCTTTGTTCCATGCTTCCTCCACACTTACCATAACTCTCCTGTTCTCAGCAAGCACAGGACATCGTCGTGTGATGCAGAAGTTGCACAGATCTTTCTATTGGCCATAGTTACGAGGAGACGGTATGTGCGTAATTGTCCTCCATGTACTTCGAAAGGACAATTGGAGTCAATTGTAGTTTTTTGTCCATTTGAGTTGGTAGCATTTAATTTGATGAGACCTTTTTCGCGGTCGATTATTAGCAACGAGTACATTGATTTAAGAATGTGTCTATGTCGATTGAGTTTTGGCTTAGGTCAAGATTCAATATCGAGTCCAACTATAGTGTTCAAATTGCTTTTTACTACCTAACTCGTTGGGTAGAAGTTGATGCTCTTGCTCGTGCGACAGCTTCTGCTGTTGGTCAGTTTTTTCTTAATCGGGTCGTGTTTCAGCATTCTTGTCCAAAGCGAATTCTCTCGGACAATGGTCCTACATTTATGGCCGAGGCATTTCATGTCTTGACATCTCGACTGGGGATACGCAACACTTTCACAAGTGCTTATCATCCTCAGACAGATGGGTTAGTGGAACGACTCATCAGGACCTTCAAGGGAATGATCGTGAATATGTGAACTTTCAAAATTCAAATTGGATGGTTATCTGCCGTTTCTCCAATATGCTTATGTCACTGGAGTACAAATTTTTGTTGGTACTTCCCATATAAGCTCTTGTATGGTCATGACCCGGTGTTTTCGATGAAGTTAGGTCTGCCTTCTCGGTTGTCACGAGCTGTTGCTGATGGGTCATGGGATCGGTATCTGACAAGCATTTTTCCATTGGTCCATGCGGAGTCAACAGAACATTTAGGGTGTGTACAGTAGGACAACAACAACGCTACAACTCACATCATCGTCCTCATGCGGAGTACAAAGTTGATGAACTGGTGTTGATTCGTTTTCCTAAACTTACGGTACGTGGTTTAGTTAAGAGTCTCCTTCCTCAATGGAAAAGACTATATTAAGTGCTACGGTAAGTAAGGCCACAAGTTTATGAGGTTCAACACGACATTCAACCCGATCCTCGGAGATTGTACACGTGCAACGATTGAAGCGTTTTGTGCAACTAGAATACGTTGTGCCGTCTACAAACCCACTAGTGCCTCCTCCTGATGTTCCTCCTAATCTGGGCCCATCTACCAATCAGCTTACATCCTTTCGAAAGGAGGGATGATATAAGATCCACGTGTATACTATATATGCACATACTATTATTAACATAGTGGATTTTAATAGCCGTTGGATTTAATTAATCTGGACCACTCATTCTTTATATAAGTTAGGGTTTTTGGGCTAATGATATACACATTTCTATATTCCCAGTTCTCACACCTTGACAATTTATAAATAAAATACTATATTTATCATGTTTAACACACAGGGGAGGTTAAAATTTAATCTTATTATTGTCACAATACTCTTTTATGGTAATTAATGTCTTACAAAAATATTTATATTTTTTTCTTTTTCTTAATTTTTAAAAAATGTGTGTTTCTACCAAAGATGTATTATTTGTGTGATTATAACAATACAAAAAAATATATATAACACATTATAAATGTACCTAATACATACACGTGTCTCATAAAACACATTTGTAATTTTGATACATTCACGCATGAAATTCATTTGTAACTCATATGTGCATTCTTATGTATGTGTGTGTTTGCACTTAAAATGTTTTAAATAATTAGAAAAACATTGATTTTCTTTGTTATTTTATGCATATGTATTACAAAAGTGTATTATTTATGAATGTGTATGTGTGTGCCCACACATATAGTATATTTTTAGAAACGTGAAACTTTTAGACAAATAGCCTCCCTCTCACTAAATAATTTAATTATTTAAATAATTATTTTACATTAGAATTCTTAAGTTTAAGTTGAAAGTATGTTTGAATATGTCCAAAATATATTAAATCAATGATTTAAATTAAAAACCTTAAGCTTTTAAAAAAAATTATAATAAAAAGTTAAAATATTTTATTCGTGACATTAAAAAATATTGGAGCACTTATACATCACAAGTACAAAAGAGAACAACTTATATTATCATAGACATTGTGTATTTAAGATGCTTGCAAGCAAACAGGTTTAAAATAATAAGGGTTAAGTTTTAATAATGAAAACTATAATTTAAGGATGTATCTTAAACTAAATAATTTAGATTTTCTTTCAATTTTAAATTTGGTTCTAAAAATTTTAAAATTAGATTATGTTTAAAATATTGGTGTAAAGAAATTCTAGATGTAAATATTAAAATATTTTAATTGTACCTTACATTTAAGGTAATGGATTATAAAATATATATATTATAAATAAACAACATACATTTTATTTTAGTTTTAAACTTCATATAAATAATTTAAATAATAGATAAAAAAAATTTAAGATATATATAAGGTTACATTCTAATTAATGTCTTTATTCTTAGACTTTATTTAAGAAATTCGAATTACGATAATAGTGATATATTTTGATATGGACTTTAATATTGATGATAAAGTATATTCTAAAATATTCATTTAAATAAACTTTTATTTAATTTAATTCTAAAATAAATATCTTAGTAATATCATTAATTAAATGATAAAGTATATTATTCTTTAGATTTGTTTAAAAACAATTTAATTACACAAAATTAGAATAAATTAGTATTAAAAATAAAGAGAATATAATATATTTAAGAGTGTAAATATAATTTAGATTGAATTTGACATGTACATGTGTGTGCATATGTTAAAGTTGTTTTACAATAAATACTTCATTAAAATTCTTAATACTAATATACTTTACTATACATAATATATTATTTATCAAGAGTTAAAATAAGTTATGTTCCACCATTTAAAAATTTAATAAACATATGTTTGTTTTAAATTTAATAAATATAAAATTATATTCAGAAATAATAGACATATAAGATAAAGATTTATCACTAATGATTTACTTATAAAGGTGTGATATAACAAAAATATTTAAAAGAAACTAATATTCTTAAAGAATTTAGATAAATGAATCAATTTTTAATTAGTAAATTAGGTAAAAAGGAAAATTATATAAATCTATGTACTAATAATTACAATATTATTTATTTCTTATAAACAAATTGCTTATTCAACTTGTCATATGTTTTATAATAGAATAAAAATAAACTCCCTTTTAAAATAAACTCATTAGTATTTATATTTTAAAAGTAAATCACCCATTCGCTTAAATTATTTAAATAGCGGTTTGGTATTTAGTGAATATAAAGAGAAACTATATTACATATAATATGTTTTTATAGATGTATAAGAATTATTTCTAATTTAAAATTATAATTACATTTATTAAAATTAAAATAATTAAAATAGCATGATGTATCATAAGAAGTGCAAATGTTTGAAGCACTAAATAACAACCATGTCACAAACTTAATTTTAATAATTTTTTATTTTAGTAATGGGATTTATGTTTGAAGATATGTTGGTATAATATTTAAATCAAAATATATGTAGAAGTGTATATAATGTGTAATGTGCATATAAAATATAATTAGTATAAAATTTAAAACATAGAAATATTTTTTGAAGTTTGAAATTATAAGTAAATGGTATCCACATGATTAAAATATATTAATATATTTGTTAATGTATAGCAAATTTAAATGATTATTAGAAAGCTAAATCTAATCTATAATAAACCAAAAGAGATTATATTATATTAATAAATCCAAAGAGAATTATGTTAAATTAATAGACCTAAAAAAAATAAACTATATTAATAAGAACATATTCTTTTTTTTCAATTTATAAAAACTTTTCCTCTTTTGAGTTGAAAATTAGAAAAAAAAAAGTTTAAAAAAACTATAATGTGATAACTCATAAGAGAACTATGTTATATTAATAACCATATAATTTTTTTTCAATTTATAAAACATTTTTCTTTTTAAAAACCACAAGCATACATATACACTTGTTTCATATTTTATTAGTTAAATATAACAAGTTCAAATAAGTATTATTTTTAATTAGAAAAAAACACTTTTTTTTAACTATGAGCAATATTTTATTATTAAATACTAAACTAATAAAAATAATATCGTTAATTTTTATATTAGCATAAAAAACCATAATTGTTATTGATTATATAAGTTTACAATATACAAAATATAATTATAATGAAAATCTGTTATCTAAAAATATTATAAATTTTTGATATTTCTATGAACATGCATCCTTCAATGCATTTTTAAATCAATTAAAATTTATTATCTTAACCTTTTAATATAAGAATTTTTATATGGAATATTGAAATAAAATTTAGTAATTTTGATTCTATCCACGTGTGAAGAATGATATCTTATATAAACTTTCATGTGGCATAAAATATGTAATTTATAATTATTATTCATTAAATTTAATAATATATGTGATTTTATAATTATTATTCATATTGTACCCTTCCAAAACTTGCGCGCATTTTTTAAACAACATAAAACCCTTCTAAATTAGTATAAAAATTAACAGAGAATATACTGAAGAATAATGTTTATATAACTTTGCTGTATATATTATTTATATTAATTTCTTTACATAACACTTACACATCTCTAATAAGAATGTTACGATTTAAACAAGTAAATTTATTCATTTTTCAAATGGTTAATAAGAATTACTTAACAAGATTAAGTTTAAAGCTTGAGTGCGTTCTTGTAATTAAAAAGGTTATTATTTTATTGAGATTGAAAATTATACTTTATTATTGCTCCTAACCAGCTTGGATCAAAATTAAGTTTACAAATTCACTTAACTCACTAATGTGGAATTTCACAAGTAAACTTTATATATCTTATATATGTAATGTGCATATATAAAATATAATTAGTATAAAATTTAAAATATAGAAATATTTTTTGAAGTTTGAAATTATAAATAAATAGTATCCACATGATTAAAATATACTAATATATTTGTTAATGTATAGCAAATTTAAAAGATTATTAGAAAGCTAAATCTAATCTATAATAAACCAAAAGAGATTATATTATATTAATAAATCCAAAGAGAATTATATTAAATTAATAGACCTAAAAAAAAAAACTATATTAATAAGAACATATTCTTTTTTTTTTTCAATTTATGAGCTGAAAACTAGAAAAAAAAGTTAAAAAAACTATAATGTGATAACTCATAAGAGAACTATGTTATATTAATAACCATATAATTTTTTTTCAATTTATAAAACATTTTTCTTTTTAAAAACCACAAGCATACATATACACTTGTTTCCTATTTTTATTAGTTAAATATAACAAGTTCAAATAAGTATTATTTTTAAAAAAAACACTTATTTTTAACTATGAGCAATATTTTATTATTAAATACTAAACTAATAAAAATAATATCGTTAATTTTTATATTAACATAAAAAACCATAATTGTTATTGATTATATAAGTTTACAATATACAAAATATAATTATAATGAAAATCTGTTATCTAAAAATATTATAAATTTTTTATATTTATATCAACATGCATCCTCCAATGCATTTTTAAATCAATTAAAATTTATTATATTAACCTTTTAATATAAGAATTTTTTATACAGAATATTGGAAATAAAATTTAGTAATTTTGATTCTATCCTTGATATCTTATATAAACTTAATACTGATTAACCTAAGGTTAGGGTTTACAGATGGAAGAGAACAAGGTGCAGCTTGTAAGTAGCGACAATGTGCGATTCGAGGTAGAGAGGGCAATTGTGATGGAATTATCTACATTGAAGTACATGATGAGGACACAGGCACAGTGGCTCCCGTGCCGCTCCCGAACGTGAGCGGCGAGATACTGGAGAAGGTAATTTACTTCTACAGCTACCATGTGAGCGATGAGCAGGGGAAGAACAAGGGCATGGCAGCGAGCGAGGAGGAGATGAAGGCGCGGGATGAGGAATTTATGAATGTGGATTCTAACACTCTGCTTGAGATTATCAAGGCAGCGAATTACCTGGATGCGAGGACACTGTTGGATACCACTTGTCGAGCTGTGGCGAATTTGATGAAGGACATGAGCGTGGAGGCGATTCGTGACATGTTTGGGATTGAGAATGATTTCACCCCGGAGGAGGAAGAACAGATTAGGCAGGAGAACCAATGGGCTTTTGATTAGTTATTTCTTTTTTAGTAAACTGGTTAATTCTTTGTTTTAGTGAATAACATTGTTAGTTTTATTTTAAAACCAATTTAGGGTTTGTTTTAGGGTTTATCACATATGCAGATCTATCCGCCCAAGTCTCCACTGGTCTCTGCATTCTGGCGAGGTAATCATGCGCGCGGGTGCATGTATGTATGCTGTATAATTGTATGTGTTCATCAGAGAAATATGAAAGAGATGCAATGCGGAACTGGGATAAGTTTTACAAGCGAAATTCTAATCGGGTACGAGAGTGACCGTGTGTGTGTGTGTGTCTTTTAACATTTCCATATAGTTTTTCAAGGATCGACATTATCTAGACAAAGAATGGGGCAGCTATTTTGCAAACTTGGTATTCTATATTAACGTTTCATATTATATATATATATATTATATATATATATAGATAGAGAGATAGAGAGATAGAGAGAGATATAGAGAGAGAAGAGAGAGAGAGAGAGACAACTAAAAGTAATTAAACGTATTTCTCCAGGAAAGCTTGGCCAATGGTGCTGTGCTTGAGGTGAGTTTAATACGCATAATGGACACGTTAACATACAATATATATTTTTAAGCACAAGTTGGCTCTTTGCAAATTCATTAGTGATAGTACTAAATTATATATTTAAGCAGAAGTTTTGTTTGCGAATTATTTATTGTTGAATAGGTTGGTTGTGGTGCAGGCAACACTGTTTTTCCATTGCTGGCTGAATATCCACATATATTTGTCTATGCTTGTGATTTCTCTTCTCGGGCAATCGACATCGTCAAGGTTAGCAGAAAGCGCGCGCGCACACACACACACACACTCAGAGAGAGAGAGAGACAGTACACTGTGTGTGTGTTTTCCTTTTCAAACTCTTGTTGTTATTAGGCACACAATGAGTACTGTAGTGATCGCGTTGAAGCATTCGTCTGTGATGTGACTTCTGAAGAGCTTACACAGCATGTACCTGTTGCTTCTGTGGACATTGTTACGATGGTGTGTGTGTGTATAACGGTATTATATAGCTTGATATGCTTAATATATAATTCCTCTGTCTGGTCTAATCGTAATAATACTAAATGGTATAGTTTGTTTTAAACTACCAGTTTTTATTTTAGTTGTCTAATTTTTTTATAGGTATTCATGCTTTCAGCTGTATCTCCAGAACGAATGCAGCCGTTGTCCAGAATATAAAGAAAGTGCTTAAGGTAAAAGCCTTGTCATATAATTTATTTTTTTATTGTTTTTTTTTTGGGGGGAGAGGGAGGAGGGAGGAAGGTGTTATATTTCATTTCTTTTGTATCAGCCTGGTGGACATTTACTTTTCCGCGATTATGCTGTAGGGGACTTATCAGAGGTAAACATACATCTAAACTCTTTTATAAAGATCTTGTGAGAGTTAATTTCTACTAGTTAAATGTCTATCATGCAGGAAAGGTTCAGTAAAAAGGGAGATCAACAGATAAGCGATAATTTCTATGTACGTGGAGATGGCACAGTACGTACGCATACCCCCACAGATACACATACACATACACCACATACATGTTATATATGTGTGTGTGTAGCGTACACACATTGATGTGTCTATTTTTACAGCGTGCGTTTTATTTCTCCGAAGAGTACATTACTAAACTTGCAGAAAGCGCGGAGGGTTCATTTGGAATCACTAAATACGGTTTGCAAGGTTGTCGAAACCGTGCAAAAGACCTTCTATGGACAGGTATGTATTAAACATTATACACACAATGCATATATATGTTTGTGTGTCTATATCTCGTCTTCAGGCGCTGGATTCAAGGAGTATTTCGATTGAAAGATGACGAGGGCTTTGGGATGGAAATATTTGCGGAAGCTCCAGTTGTGGAGGTTGGTTATTTATATGTTTATACACATGCAGATGTCTACATATACATACGCACAGACTTACACATATTACAGGAGAAAGTAATCGAGATTGGAGATTACCATGTTTGGCTAAAGTCCATATCCAGGATGCACCAGCACACATGTAGTAGCACAGGGCTTATGCTGTGGGAATCGGCAATGGCAATGTCACATCTTCTCTTGAAGCACCCGAATTTTGTGCAACAAAGCCGTGCTGGAACTAGGCAGTGGCTGTGTTGGGATATGCTCCTTGCTGGCTACCATCTCTTCACATACTGTTTTAGCAACAGACATGGTACGTGCGTGCTTGCGTGCGCGCGTGTGTGTTAATAATAAAACCAGGATATGCAAGCATTGGATTTGCTCCAACAAAACATAGAGGCAAACTCAAGTATGTTCCCAGTGCAAAAGGTGACAAGTAAGAAGCTTGAGTGGGGAAACAAGGAGGACATATCAGCAATTATTGATGATTTCCCAGGTTAATTATCTTAACTAAGTATAAACAACTGGTTTATTTTTATTAATATTCTGGTTGATAGGTGGTTTTGATGTCATTATTGGCACGGATGTCACTTATATATCTGAGGCATTGCCTGATTTATTCCACACAGCTAAGATGCTGCTTTCTAGGTGCGTGTGTGTGCGTGTGTGTGTGTGTGGTGTGTGAGAGAGAGAGAGAGAGAGATACACTATATGTATGGGTGGGCATTTTTATAGGTCAAACCCGTGCTTTTGTTATGTCATTTGGCTAGGAAAGTTGGAGAGACAGAGATAGTGGCGGCTGCTAAACGGCATGGTTTCACGCTGAGATGCACTTGGTTAAGTACGGAAACACAGTTCCCGGCGGAGTTAAAAGAGGTTTTTGGTACGGAATTTGATACACTCCAGGATCACCTGTTATTTTCCTATGGTTTATAATTACAGAATAAATTATTCAATATATAAATAAATTTTGTAATAGTAGAATAAAAGAAAATAAGAATACGTTAGATAAATTTAATGATCTAGATCCACAGGATGATATCATGATATTAATGATGTCAACACATTGGGAAGGTACAGATACTCGATTGGATGCTATAGCTAATTATTAAGTTATACCAGTAATTTATTAAAAAAATGTAAATTAATATTAATATTAAGAATGTGAATTATCAAGTTTTAGCTTGTATAAATTTGGTTAACATTAATTAACATCAATGTAGGGGTCAAAGGAGGCGGGAATTATGTTATAGGGCTTACAGCAGGTGAAGCCCTAGTTCTGGGGAGGAAAGCGCCATGGCGCAGCAGGAGGTGCTCAAGGTAAGCGTCTAGAAATCGTATGTACCTCATGTGAATCGCTACAGGACGGCGCCGCGGCGCAGCAGGCAGCACCGAAGGTAAGCGATTTGTTTTAGAAATCCCATGAATCTCATGTGGATCGCTGCAGGGCGGCACCACGGCACAGCAGGAGGTGCTCAAGGCAAGCGATTCTGTCTTGAAATCGTATGAATCTCATGTGCATCGCTGCAGAAATCGCGTGTGCTCATGGTAGGCGCTGGCGGCATAGGATGCGAGCTCCTCAAAACCCTTGTTCTCTCAGGGTTCAACAATATTGACATTGTAAGTGTTGTTTCTTGCATTTTCTTGCTCAAAATTGCTCTTTTGAGTGTATAATCCACTTTTTGTATATAATGCACATGAAATGTGTTTTTTCACATGACAGATAGACATGGACACGATCGAAGTCAGTAATCTCAACAGGCAGTTCCTGTTTCGAAAGCTTCATGTCGGTCAATCGAAAGCTAAAGTAAGCGCAAACCAAATTTATAGTAGCATATTATATATTCTGTACGGTATTTTCGTCTGTGTGTACGTGTACGTGTGTGTGTGTGTGCACAGCACAGGCACAGGGATAATTTGCTGTATGTATACCACTTGTAGTGCAAATAATATACGTAAATTCTATGGATACAAATGCCTCTTAGATGTACAGCTGACGTACACTCAAATCTGAACAAATGCTACTAAACAATAAAACTAGTTATTCCACTACTGGGTATTTGCACGTATAATCTTAGAGGATAAACCAAACTATTTAAGTTACAAGAATAAATTAAACCTACGTTATTAAGTAGTTATTTAAGTATAGGTTAAAACTATGTTACTCAGGTTGCTCGCGAGGCAGTTCTCAAGTTTCGGCCAGGCGTGAACATAACAGCATACCATGCAAACGTGAAGGATGACCAGTTTAACGTGGAGTTTTATCAGCAGTTCGATGTTGTACTTAATGGTTTGGACAATCTGGATGCACGCAGGCACGTAAACCGCCTTTGTCTGGCAGCAGGTGTTCCTTTAGTTGAAAGTGGAACCACTGGCTACCTCGGACAGGTGTATATATTGATATGGTGTACTGAAGCCATATATATTGATTAAATATGGTTTTCAGGTGACTGTTCACATTAAGGGGAAAACCGAATGCTACGAATGCCAACCAAAGCCTGCCCCAAAAACGTATCCAATATGTACCATAACAAGTACACCTTCAAAGGTTATGCATTTTCTGTGATCAATGCATTCTATCACTATTAGCATGAAACTGTTGTTACAGTAGTAGTGTCAATATTATAGAGATTCTGCGGTTTTAATAGTTTTCGGAAAATAAAAACAATATAATGCATTTATTGTCCATATAAAGATCAGTGCTAACTGTTAACGTCCTATTGAATTAATTAAATTGCTAGTTATTTCTACAAATGTTAACATGTCATTTCCATCTGTTTATGGTTATTTTTAACTAGATAGCATATTGTTATATAATTAGTATATACTGAATGTAATCTTTGGATGTTTTGCAGCCAGTACACTGTATTGTATGGGCAAAAGAGCTTGCATTCGTGAAGCTTTTCGGGGATAAGAGCCAGGCAAGTGACTTAAGCATGCAAACAGGCGATAGCAACAGCAACAGCAACAGCAATGAACAGGAAGACTTTCTACAAGTGCATAATGGTGAAAACCTGAACGAATTCTGCACTAGAGTCTTTGATCAAATCTTTGGTCACAATATCGAGGTCGCACTTAAGAATGAGGATCAATGGAAAAATAGGAGGTACTATATTATATGTATGTATATTTATCTCACCTTAAGAACTCTCTCTCTATATGTATACACTTGAATACTCATGCACATGTAACAGCTATATACTCGTACTTTTTAGTGTATGTGAATATTTACGTATAGAAAGTAAGGAATATCGGCAAGTTGTGCGTGCAGGTTGCGGGCCTACACACATTACACAATGTATAATGCAAACATACACAATATTAAATGTGTATACTTTGTATGCTTCTGGTTTATGTATGTATGTATTTATGTGCATCTATATTTGCATATACCAAATTTAACTTTGTCTTGGTTTGTTTAAGGCGGCCAACTCCTCTTTTTCTAAGTAAAGTTTTATCAGATTTGAAAACTTTACCCGAAGATTTTAGCGGAGCTCGTTCATCGGTTATGCCATTGCTGGGCCTTAAAAATCCCCAAGAAGTGTGGAGTCTCGAGGATAATGCGAGAGTATTTATCACGTCTATGCATGCTATACTCGACACAAGACCCAAGGTATATATATTTGTGTGTGTGTGTGTGTGTGTGTGTGTGTGTGTGTGTACTATAATGGAATTTTTAACACGATATATGTCATAGCACAACTCATACTCATATATGTGCGATCGTACACATGCATATGACCAAAGGTAAATGATTTTGTTACTAACGTATTATATACCATCTACTATTTAATAAGAAGATCAATACACCCTGAGAAGAATACATTATATACGTAATACATGTGCACTTATATGCTGTGCATGTATTTGGATATGTGCATCAAATATACCTACATGTAAATATCTAACTGCGCGGATACGAATGATATATTAGTCTACAATCATGTATATTATATTATTATGATAATACTTACCGCCGTAACGTTATTACAGGACATTGGAAGTATAACATTCGATAAAGATGATCAACTAGCAATGGAGTTCGTGGCATCTGCAGCTAATTTAAGGGCATACTCGTTTGGCATCCCAGTGCTGAATATATTTGACGCAAAGGGTATTGCTGGGAACATCATACATGCAATTGCCACTACAAATGCTATTATCGCTGGTCTCATTGTCATAGAGGCAGTAAAGATTCTTATGAAGGACTTCAGTCACTGCAGGTAACTATATATATACCGTGTATAATGTAAAATAGATAGTGTATTATATAGCATTAAGAAGCTATATAGTATTCATCTACATATTTGTGCAAATGAATCAATGAGTTCCATATACCCACGTTCCCAGTGTAGCTGTATGTTTATATACTAATGTGTTCGTTTGTTCAATTGGGCAGAATGACTTACTGTGTAGAACATCCATCACGAAAGAGGCTTTTAATGCCAGCGGATCCTTTTGAGCCCAATTCCAACTGTTATGTTTGCTCAAATGTAAGCTTTACTTCTTCGTGTACACATGTATTTATATAAAGAGAGTATGTGTCAAATGCGAATACCACTTGGAAAATATTAAATTAACATGCTTATGCACATAGAAATACTAAATTAAGCGCTTGAACAATGCTTATTTGTTATTACAGACTCCCTTGACACTCGAAGTGAATACAATGAAGACGAAGTTTAAGGACGTAATTGAAAGGATATGCAAAGCAAAGCTTGGAGTTAGTTCACCTGTTATCATGCTTGGCAATAGCCTGCTATATGAAACAGGTAACTTATACATCCTATATGTAATGTGTTCTATACTGTTATGTATACACACACACACACACACACACACACACACACACTGTCCATGTAGTGTACGTAAGATTCTATACAAATACAGAGGGTATATATACACGCAATCATGACATGGTCTTATTTCGTCTTGTGTTGGATCTCTTTTGAGTTAAGCTAGGTTAAACTAGTGTACACAAGCTTATGTTATTCATATATATGTTAACGTGATTTGCGCAGGCGAGGACCTTGGAAAAGATGAACTGTTCCAATACAACTCTAATGCGGAGAAGGTATGTATATACGTTCTAAGTTACATTTGTCTTTAATTATGTACATTCACGATAATTGTATCCTCCTACGGTCTGATGTGCGTGTGTAAGAGAGTGAGAGCTAGCTGTGTCTATGCGTCCGTATATTTGTTATTTATACTAACTTGTATTGTATTCAGGTACTTGTAGAGCTGCCAACCCCAGTCACAAATGGTGAAATTCTCTCTGTTGAAGACTTGCAGCAGGAATTTAAGTGTAGCATACATATCAAGCACCGGTAAACTAATTATTAATAACTTATAAATACTTATTATAACAACTATTATCCTTATATAAAAATTACTCTTTTTCACAGATCCATACTCATTTAGCATATAAATTATACAGTATTTTATATACACAACCTCTAAGATGATAGCCTAAATATAAATTATTTCTACTGGAAGTTGATATAATATAAGTAAACTTCGGCATAATATCACTTACGTATATACCATTCAATGTGTCTTGCATGTGCTATGCGTGTGTTTGTACACACACACACACACACTCACACAATTGTGTAAACAGGGAGAAGTTTGACGAAGAGAAGGAGCCAGATGGAATGGTGTTACTAGGAGCATGGCCTTCAGTGGACGACAAACCCAAACCGTCGCATGTTTGCAACGTGGCGGCAACAAGCGGCGGAGATGAATCACAAGTTATTGAGGACGATGATATTGAGATCATTGAACAAATTCCTAAGAAGAGGAAGATTGAAGACGAGGTTGATGGCGGTCCACATGGAAAGAAGCAAAAGGTATGATTAATTATTAAACTTTTTTTTTTTGTACAATGTTTAACTTACTTAACGCGGTTTCATATACATTACAATTTTGTGTATACATATGTATGTGTATGTGTATAGAGTGGACATAAGATTTAGTCTCGTCTCAAGTTAAATGTTAACAGTTCTAGTTAGAACGGAGTTAGGAGTTTGAACATAATATATTATTTAATTACTATACTTTTTTAATATAATCAATCAAAGTTAAAACATATAAGTTGTATTAATTTATTATGTTTAATAAAGAAAAGGATGGTTTATATTGTGCATGATTTTATGTTTATATATACAGAGCAAATTTATTTTTTTAATGTAATGTAACTTGTATATTTAAATGAAAAGGAAATATTTTATGCATACATGTGTATATTAAATAAAGTGCTAATGTCCTATTATATTATTAATCTTAATGTAAATTTAAAAATAATTGATCAGGTGTGGTAATGTGATTTATATATGATATATATTTTGTTATTTAATTATTATATTACTAATTCACTATTATAAATAACCATAATTACAATGTAAAATGGAGTTAATAGATTATTGGAGCAGTCGCATATATATAACTTAAATTTAGTTTTCATAATATTACTTACAATTATTTATGTTAATGATATTAAATTTGAAGACAAACAAAGCATACAACAACATTATTAAAACATATAACATTATAATTTTATATTCACAATTAATTATATAAGTATATTGTATATATTGAGTATATATAAAGTATAAAGAGTATATTATTACAATTTAAATCATATCATATACAAAGTATATAAAATATATATTCAATAACCTTATAATATATATACATGCATATATATATATATATATACACTTTTCATTATATTATTTTAATTGTGCATATATATAATTTAAATTTAATTTTCACGATATTACTTGAAAGAGGTGTGAATCTATAAAATCTTACATACTTTATAATTATTTATGTTAATGATATTAAGTTTGAAGACAAACAAAGCATATAACAACGTTATTAAAATATATAACATTATAATTTTATATTCACAATTATATTATAAGTATATTGTATATATTGAGTATATATAAAGTATATAGATTATATTATACGATTTAAATCATATAATATATAAAGAGTATAAAATATATATTTAATAAACTTAATATATATATATATATATATATAATATATATATATATATAATCTTTTTAAGTGTTTCTTTTATTATTTATTTTTTTATTTTAAGATGTTAAGTTCTTTCTTTGTTTTTTACTTTATAAGTTTTTTGAGTGAACCTTAAAACATACTTTTTTTCATTAATTTTTAAAAAAATTAAATTAGCCTTTATTTACAAATTTTAAATTTAACATATTCTTATCTTTTTCAAACTTTTTATCTTTTATTTACTATTAATCTTGAAATCTCAAAATAAATTTTTTAACTTTTTAAGTGAAAAAGATCAGTATAAACACTTATGTTTTTGTTAAATTTTATCAATATGCTATATTATATATAAGTTATTTCTTATTTTTAATAGGTAAGTTAATTATGTATGTATTTTATAAAATTATATCAAGGTATTCACTATCACATTTGTCATTTAATCTCAATAAGTTATGTATATGTATTAACTTAATTTATAATTAAGTAATCTTTTAACTTAATTAATTATGAAACTATTACAATTGAATGCTTCTTAAAATAAACATTAATATTTACTATTTTCTATTTTATTTAAAATACTAGGCCCATTAATTAGTTTTATGGTAAATAAGATTAATAATAACTTAATGCTCTATTTTCATTTAAATTATTAATCACCAAGAGCGACTTTTATTTTAATGACTTTTATAAACTTTAACTAAAATTTTATATTAATTTTAATTTTCTCATAAGCATATAAATCTTTCTTAATTTACTTAAGTATGGATTTGTTTATATACATACAGATAGACAACACACACATTAATCATTAAGTTAATTATTTTAATAATTTTATATGCATTTAAAAGATATAAATTAAAGACAATACATACATGATTGGTATATATAATTTTCTTAAATGCATTTTTTAAAAAATTTTTTAATATTTATTAATTAGTTTAAATATCACTAGTATAAAGAGTGAATGTATATCAATAATCGTCTTATATATATATAAAAGATTTTAGTGGATGGTAACTATATAAATAGAATCAAAATGTTAATTCAAAATTAAAAAGTATAGTCTATTAATTCTTTAAATAATAAAAAAATTATTATAGAAATTAAATTAATAATTTATAACAATTATTTTATTATTTTAACATTAAATATCTTAGTGTACATTGAAATGGATAATTTATGTATATTACAATTTTAAATTTATAATTTTCAATTATGAATCTTTTTTCTCATTATTAACATTATATTATTTAAGGTTTATTATTCCTCATTTTCATTATTTATTATATATTTCTTCTTGACTTTATTTTCTTGCAAGAGCTTATAAATATATTACCGGTTATGCGAGAGTCATTATTCCGGGCCTGTTTATATATATCTCCTTTTCTTTTATAAATTCATATTTTATAATATGTTTATTGATATTAATAAAACTTTGATACTTTTAATAATTATGTATGTATATATATCTTATATAATAAGTTATTAAAAATTGATAATAAAATTAATATTTATATTACAACAAATAATCCAAATAATAAAGTATATTCTTACTAATAAACAATTAAAATGATAATGATATAAATATGTAAGATAACATTTTATCATTTTTTCTTTAGTATAGTCAAATTATTATTTTTCATATTGAGGTTAAATTATATAAGTACATTATTGATTTGACTATTAAATAATATAGTGTAATTACTTGTAAATGATATAAAAGATATTTTTAGTACATGTTTGCACTCATTATAATTATAGTATTCATGTTTATTAAATAAAATGTAAATACGTACTATCACTTATATAACTTAAAGTTTAATTATAAAAATACACTTAAAACAAATTATTTCATATTATTTAAATTATTATATTTACTCAACATACATTAATATAATTAATAATAGACATCAAATTTTAATGCAATAGATGGTATTATTTTTTTTTTTTAAAAAACTAAAAATATTTAAGAACTTTAAAAATTGCAAAGTTATAAATTTAATATTAAGATTCAAATTTGTAAATTAATAAATTAAAAAGTTCTAAATTTATTATTAAGATTCTAAATAGAATTAATAATATTTTAAAAGTTATGAAATTCAAAAGTCACAATTTAATTAGATTCAAAAGTAGAAAACTTAATAAAATTAATAGTACCTTAAAACAAAATAGCACATCAGAAAAATAATTTTAAAAAAAATCCTTAATAAGGAATTTTTTTTTTAAACAAATTACAAATCAAATTTTTTTTTAAAAAGATAAAAATGTAATTAATAATGAAAAATTATTAAAAAAAAAACAAAACATATACTGTTACCATACCATGATGCTTAACAATCTTTTAACACACACACACACACACACACACACACACACACACATATTTATATATAGGAAATCTTTTTTAATCAATTAAAATTATAGTTAAATGTACTAACCAGCAGGAGCTGGTGTTTGGAACTTGAGTTTGAGCTTCACCTTGAGGGGCTACTGGCACTGCTACACCTGTAAAATATTTATACTTCTAACATAGTACATGTGTGTGTGTGTGTTTAAAAATTCATATCTACGTATACCTATGCATAAGAACACTTCTACATATACATACATACCTATATATAGTGTATACACACAAGAATGGGCGTGTTATATGCTCTCTCTCAAACACACGCACCACACGCACGCACCTTGAGAGACATGTTGAGCTTCAGCAGTTGATGCTTCTGCTTCAGGTGCAACTGGGGCAGCTTCTTCAGGTGGAGGCGGAGGTGGGGTGGGAGGTGGTGGAGGTGGGAGGGGTTCACCGGCACTAAACAGTTTCAGTGCATAGGCAAGGTCTTTTAAGGCTTCTGTGTACCCAGGAGAGCCCGTCTCCATTTTCTTAATTGAATCCTCCGAACACTTCCCACGTAGTGTCACCAGTAAACTTGCATGATACTGTACACATTGAAAACACATATATATGTATGCGTGCGTGTCATGTTTAAGGTTAAACTAGAGAAAGCAGAAAAAAATTATCAAACTTGCCCTCTAATATTATATAATTATCAAAATGATCTTCTAGTTTTATATAATTCTCAAATTGGGATTTGACTCATACACACACATAATCACATAAATAAATATATTTATCATTTAAGTTGCTATTTTAGCTTTAAACGATTATTGCAGCGTAAGTGTGTGTTCTGATTAGTACTTAAGGCCAATTTGAGAATATATAAAAACTAAAGGGTCAGTTCCATCATTTTCCCAATATATATTGAATATATATACCTCAGTGGTGAACTCTTCCTTATATTCTGGTGACTTGAACTCTGTCAAATTAAGTAAGGCATTCCTTTTTGTTTGTAAAGAACATGCAACACATTCTTGCTCTACATAGCGAGAATACACTCTGTTAAATATCATCACTTATATAATAAGTTAAGTGAATACCTTATCAAATGTGGGCGGTACTTAGGCTCAGGAATCTCTAAGAAACGGAATATGCAAGTTTGGGTATCTGCATGAGCATTCCATTTACTACTTGCAAAAGCAAATGCCGGGGCTGCCATAGCCATATCTCGACATGCATACATCTCCACCTCCGCATCCTTTCATAGCTAAGCACAAACATACGCTTCAGTAAACCTTAATGTGTGTGCGTGCGTGCGTGTGCATTGTTATGTTCTTTATGCAGTATGCATGTAAGTTATATGTATATGTAGAATGCACAGTATGGCTTTCATATCATATATATAATATAAGTAATTAGTGGTTCATATAATCATTATGAGCTGACCTTCATTGTCGTCTTCACGTGTTTTAAATCATCCTCGTCTGGAAGGATATGTACACCGCATTTTGATAGCCTCTGCGTACAAATCATGTCACGTATACGTGTGCCTGTGTGATTGTTTATAGGAAAATTTCCGTTTTAGCCCTTAGACATTAAAAGCTTCACATTTCTGAAAATAAATTTACTCAGGTTTTCAAATAATATTTATATTTTTCCCTCCTATACAAAAAACTTGCCATACACACTGATACCACACATACACATACACGCACGTACCTGTAACAAGACACGAGGAGCCAATTTTTGGCCATGCAAATGCTTACATTCAGGAAAGAGAGGCTCAATAAGTTCACACCATCCATCTCCAACCTCAAACTTGATAGTTAATGCAGCTGTATATAGCGTTAATACACCTTCGCTCTCTGATACTGGGTTTATATTCCATTTTACAAATGGGAATTGCCTCACTCGACTCTGTAAACAAAGTACTGAACGCGTGTGTGTGTGTGTGCGTGTGCAGTTGCATGTATGTATAATATCTATTTGTGTATATTAAGTATATTTGTATATATACAACGTGTACTAAGCTGCTTTAAAATACACAAAACACACACCTGAACTATTGCATGGGGTCCTTATCACTATTTTTCGAAAGTTAACTTGCGCGAATGTGGCTCATACACAACCTCGTTTATATTATCAAATTTCCAACAATGCTCTTCCTGAAAAAGAATATATTCATAAATATCGAACATATACTGTATATATTAGTATACATGTATATATACACACACATATATATATACTATATGTTACGTATGATAATGGGAATGTAAACCATACCGCATACCAGCATGCAATCTTTGGAACCGGATCAAAATGAATAATTGTATTTGGCAAAGTATATGAGATGATAATAGGGGGTATCACATTCCCAGGCCCCAATGGAACTCCAACAAAGGGATATTCCACTGGTATAGTGGCTGTTGATAATGGAGTAACTGCAAAATAAAATTAATAGTAATGTAGAATGAATGTTAGAGAGAGAGAGAGAGAGAGAGAGAGAGAGAGAGAGAGAGAGAGAGAGATTGTTTAATAATACGCTTTAGATGTATACTGTAACTACTATAACACCTATTACTGTAATTTATTTTAAAGTTATTTAATTATAATTTGATTTATTAAAAGAATTAATCAAATGCATGCCTTTTTCAAATGTCCATTCCTTAACTGTCTTTGAAAGTGGTGGTAGTTGGACAATCTCAAACCTGAATGCGCCACCCTACATTCATATTATAACTATAAGTATTAATAAACACATTATTACTAACAATGTAAATACATATCAAATTACGTAATTTAATAAATATAATGTGGAATATCATAACAACTTACCAAAGACATGTATATGTCATTGGACTTGTAAAGAGGGTCAGTAACTTGGTGGTACATACGGACGGCCACGTGTGCAAATACGAATGGCTTAGGAACTTCAACAAACAAATTGATTGGTGGAAATTCTAGATTCCTGCCACGTGGATTCTTTGCATGGTTTGCCCACAGTGCAAGCTTCCACTCGCCTTGTCCGGCAAATAAGCTGCTTTCATTTGTTTTTTTGTAATAATCATGGGATTTCTGCGTAAAGAAAATGAAACTATATAAGCATATACATTCCTCTCTCTCTCTCTCTCTCTCTCTCTCTCTCTCTCTCTCTCTCTCTCTCTCTCTCTCTCTCTCACACACACACACACACACACAACACACACACACACACACGTACTTCAAGAAGATAAGCTGTGGTATGATCAAGCCGTCTGTTTGCCAAATCTTCTAGCTGCTTCATATAGTCCCGATATCTAAAATAAACATATAATGATAGATATGTTTTTATATAAGGTTCTCATGGATATGTATATGTATATATGTAAGAAGTGTACTTTGCAGCTAGCTCTGGCCTTCCTCTCTGATCTGCTATCAAAGCAAGCTCTTCTGCACCTGCAAAAATCTTTATAACACGAAAATCTGTGATATTTTTTCCTAGTATACGGTGCGAGTGTGTATACATGTATGTGTTGTGAAAGTATAGACTTACTGAGTAAATGTCCGTGATTGTACGTATCATATCGTGTATGTCTGTGTCATATCCTTCTCGCATTACATTCAAATAGCCATTCATGCTAGGATCATCTCCAGCATATGGGAGTGCACCCGGTTCCACATAACGTTTCCACTGTATCAAAAAAACGTGTGTGTGTGTGTGTGTGTGTGTGTGTGAGAGAGAGAGAGAGAGAGAGAGAGAGAGAGAGGGGTGTAGTCACATATAAACATAGACGTATATACGAGCCTTGTGGGTGATGTGTATGTGTGTGGTACATACTTCTGCAGCACCTTCAACCTCTGCTTCATGTTTAGCAAGAAGCTCCCTTCGTTTAGATAAGACAGGCTCTAAACTTTCCCATTCACTAACAATACGATCCCGTTCTGCCTTAAGCCGAGCTTGCTCCGCTTCCCATGCTAATCGGGCTTCCTCTGCTAATCTCTGCCTTTCTTCTTCTTCTAGTCTCAACTTCTCTGTACAAAGCATATGTGTATACATACATGTACGTATATATGTATGTGTGTGTGTGTTTCATCATAACTATACCTTCAGCAGCCTTTCGAGCTTCTTCTTTCTTCCTCTCTAGAATACAAAGGTCAAGAGGAATGTATATCAACCATTATATGAATATTTATAAGTGTATATGGATAAGTACCTTTCTCTTTCTTTTTGAGGGCTTTGAGCTCTTTCTTGGAGAGCTTCTTCTGATCACCTTTGGGAGCCATCTTCCAACACTAGAAATCTACTTACAAACTCGGATACAATGTGCCCTCCTAACTGCCTCCATTTCCAACCCTAAAAATGAGCCCTAAAATATTATATATTTCATGTATTGCATGAGTATGTAATACATGTATACGTGTAACATGTGTAGTGAGCCACCAGTGTATTTATGCGTGCGTGTGCGTGTGTGATAAAACTAAAAAGTTGGGTTTGTATGTTAATCAAAGGCAAAAATGTTAAGCTAATTAAAAGAATATATGTCATGGTACTTTATAACTACATACACATACACATATTACAGAGTTATTGATCCTTTTTTTCTAATATTTTATTTACTATTATAATATAATAAAATTAATATATGCACTATAATAACTAATAAGCTATATCAACTATAAAATATAATTATATTGGGTATTTACTCATCAAAATCAGTTTTGGTTTTGTTTTCATTAAATTTTCATATCCGTTAACTTTACAATATATATCCAAATATAAATTCTACTATATTCTTGATGCAAAAAATATTCTATAGGAATATTCCCACCGGGAATGATTAAAGCTATAATTAACTTAAACACAATTAAGTACGCTGGATTATTCGTTTTGAATAGAACTTTTCAGAAGCCTGCTCCACATTTGTATACTTTATCAGTATGTATTTATAATACATATGGCACATGTGTACGTACGTATGCATACAACAGATGTATATATAGAGATTTAATATATGTATATATGTTGTACGGAGACACATATATATGTGTGTGTGGGTCTATGTACGCCGCCAACATAAACTAGATATAACACAGTCATCACAAATATAAAGGCTCTCTCTCTCTCACACACACACTCATCGTAGATTTATATAAGTGAATGGTCTAGATTTAATCTTAGATTAGAGAGAAAATAATAGATTAATGAATTAGGGAAATTACAAATATTATACATATATAAGCTATAAAAATATGTATATTGATGTAAATATATGCATGCGTATAAAAGAATATAGTTTGATAATATATCTCTACATTGTAAGTAATTAAAAAGTAAACCACTAATATAATTATTAAATTGTTAATCTTATTATTATAAATATTAAAACACAAAAGATTTTTAAATTTACATACATACACATGTAAAAAACTCGACAACATTACGTTATTACATATGAATACAATATTTACTAGATTCGTAGAATATTCTCCCTAGGGTTTAGGATTTTAGGGTTCATGGGACTCTGTATCTTCAGATTCAGGGTAGATTGGTTCAACCGCATTGTTCTATCACTGCCTGACAAGTACCATGAGTAAGTTATATGACAAATTTGTTAGATTTATTGATGAAATAAATTGCAGGTTTTTAAGACTGTGGTTTAACATTGGAGCAATCTTTGCACTATTGACGCTTGTTCTATCAATTTTGGTAAACTAAACTTAATTATAATTAAGACATATATATATATGTGCAGAACTACATTTAATTATTAAAGGAGTTTAATAGAACTGAATATTAAAATAATATCTATATAAACATGTTTAATGACCACTTAGTCAAAATCTAATAAAAAGCATGACTATTTGTTTTATAACGAAGGAATATGTTTTGAACATAAGAATTTGGATATATGTATTTCTGTATGTGTGTTATATGTTAGATTATCTGAATATCTATATATATATATATATATGATGAAAATATTCCAGGTTCTTTTGTGGCAAGCAGTACTCTTTATACAGAGCTTATTATCTTTGAGCTACAATAATAGTTCGCTTGTAACTCCAATTGTAAGTTATATATATTTATTGTGTGTGTGTGTGCGTGCTTGCGTGCGTGCGTGCTAACATGTATGTAAATTCTTCAGGTACCAGGGATAAATGTGCCATGGATTGATGCCGTGTATTTATCTCTTGCCACAACAATTGCATTAGCATTTCATGAATTTGGACATGCACTAGCAGCTGGAAGGTTACTAGTTTGGTTTTATTAACTAAATTTATAATTAAATTTGTATACTAGTTGTTTTTTAATTACAGTGAAGGGGTTCCAACAGAATACGTAGAAGTTATATTTCTTTTCGTTATTTCGGGAGCTCTTGTTGCTTTAAGTGAAGATGCTTTAGGTTCCTGTCCTCATTGAAGCTTCTTCGTATATACTGTGCCGGTGTCTGGCATAACATTGTGGTATGTATAGCGTGTGTACATGTGTATATATATATATATATATATATATAATATATACAAACATCTATATGGATATACGTGTGCATACGTACAGACACATATTATCATGTTATCTTATTAACACTGATTTATATTGTTTAGTTATCTATGGGATGCTGGCTTTTATTAAAATTCCTTCCGCTTCTTCTTCTACCCATGTTCATCCATGGTGTTGGCCCTGTGGTAAGTCGTATATACACAATCAAATACACACTTGTTAACACACACACACACACATAATAGATAGATAGATAGAGAGAGAGCTAAACTTATATAATTCATCTGCTGTTATACAATAAGTGCATACTATTTGACAGTGTAAGTATTTTTCCGGCGTACCACACGCATATAGGTATCTATTATCTACGCGTGTGTGTACATATATGCGTACTAACTTGAACATTATAGGTTAAGCAAATCGATCCTCAGTTGCCTTGACACCACATTTAAGAAACGGTGATATAATTAAGGGAGTAAACAGGATACCAATTTACTCAACAAGAGAATACTCCGAGAATATTTCAAAGAATCCGGGGTTTTGCATACCGTACAGCAAACCTGGTACAGTTTGCAGTAACGACACGATGCAGTTTGATTCAAAACCTATTATCTGGTGGGCTATGAACACAGTTGTTTTAACACGAGCGAGATTCTTGGATTAAAAAGATGTCAAGAATCTATCTCATGTTCAGAGGTACATGCGATATATACACACATCTATGTATATATACTCACACAACTCTGTGTGTGTGTGTGTGTGTTGATTGGCCTAGGAACACAAGTCACATACACATGTACAGATATATACAGTGCACCTTATAAACTTATCTGCATTTTTTTATGTATATAGAAGTTGATTGTTTATAGTATGTTTCCTGAAAACGTATATATAATCTCTCTCTCTCTCACACACACACGCACACGCACACGCACATGTTACTAAAAACTTATCTTTGCAGATGGAACAATGCATGATGCCTAAGGTTCCAGTTACACAAATTGCATATGCTAATTCATCGACTAATTGTGGATTAATTTCTCCAAAACATTTCTTTGGAAATCCCTGTGAGAAAAACATCACATATGTTGGTCCAGCTGAAGAACTACTTCAGTTTCTACGGTTTGCTGATTATTTACCACGGTTTAACTTCGGTTTAGAGTATATTCCAGGCATAATTGAGAAGTTTTTGGTATATACTCTGGGTGTTTCGGGAACTCTGGCACTTTTTAACACCATTCCAGTAAGTTATTTCTATATTTAATTGATTATATAATAATATTTATATATTCTTATCTTTAAATTATTTATTTATTGTTATTAATAATTTAAATTACAGGTGGTTTATTTTGATGGGCTGGAAATATTGAGGTCAGCACTGAATTTGGCAAGGGAAAGATTGTCAAGTTATGAACGGAAAACAATGTTGAAAGCATGCCATTTATTTGGAAGCATTCTATTTATAATGGCAATTTGTTCAGGCTTAGTACCCATTGTGCTTCCGTTACTTAATATTAATTAATCTACAAGTTATTGTGTATTACTGGTTATACAAGCATACATATTCATATGGATACAGGTTTATACACACACACACATACAGATATGTAAATAAAATGTGTGTGTGAGAGAGAAAGACAGCTTTATATTTGGTATCACACACGTATATGCAACAATACATATACCTTTCCATATAGTGAGTGTATCCATAAAGAATATGCATACGTACGTACACATATGCCATATGTATTATATATACATACTGATAAAGTATACGATTGTAGTGCAGGCTTTTGAAAAGTTCTATTCAATGGTACCTACTAGATCTTTTGCTTAAACTGCTTAAGCTCGAAGAATTAATTGTGTTTAAGTTAATTATATTCCCGGTCGGGAATATTCCCGGTAGAATATTAAGCATGATTTATAGTTTAAAACTTAACAGTTAATTAATATTTTAATGTGTTAGTTAATCATTTAGAGACTGCACAATAGTTATATTAATTAATAGAGATTATTAATTAAAAACAGTGTTAATGTAAACAGGTTTGACTGTATATCATTAACTGACACAACACACGGAAAGTATGAGGCTTGAGTTGTCAACAACTTCGCAATCTTTCAACAGTTTTATATTGTTTTATTCACTTACATATACGTACACATATGTGTATATGATACAAGTGTATTTAACATATCTATATGCATGTGTGTACATACGTATATCCATATGTAAGGATACAGATTCCATGTATTTATGCATATAGCTATATATTATTTGTAAGTAAATATGTGACAACGTACCAGTCGCAGCGAAGAGGAACACGGAATCTTATATATATTATATAAATAATATTATGTACATATGCTTCTAGTAGTCATATATTCATGTATAGCGACAGATTAAACAGAATATATATGAAAACATGTATATGTATGTAGTACGTAGCACATATAATAACACAAGTGTATAAATAGACATTTATACTATATACATGCAATCTGTACACAGACATATACGTTATACATCATTGTGTGCGTGTGTGTATGTATGAGAGAGCGAGAAAGTAAATATTATACATTGCGTGTAAGCAGTGTAATTGTATATAAATAATATTTACTATTTAAAAACAAGTATAGAAACATACGTGTACGTAATCGTATATAAGTACGTAATCGTATATGTAAACTGTTTAACAAAAATTATGGACATTAATGAGGTTTAATTAACTTGTTAACATGCAAGCAAGTGCAATAATGCAGTCAAGTGAGTGTACTAGCATATGATCCGAAAAACAAAAACAAAATAAAAGAATATATATCTAAAATAATTATAAAAAAGAAATTAAGAAAAAAAAGTCCCTCAGTTCTTTCTCTTTTAAGGGAATTCTGTTCCTGGGTTGGAAACAAGCATCAATACCGCACATCAATATCATCGAGGGTTTATATATCAGGTACTTCTTCTTATGTAGATCCATGTATATATTTTAATAAAATTTAATTGGGTATTTTATTTGAATTCTATGTATATTTTTAATTGGGTATATAGTTTTTTTTTATGGTGTTTAATTAATAATTTGTGTTCAGAGATGAGCAAATGATGTTCTTGGTGAGAAATGTGGACATACTTATACATTGTTTTAGTCTCCATGTATTTGCAGCAAATCAAAGCCGATGGTAAGCAGCTATTAAATATATCGATCAAAGTATTAATAATATGATTATGTTTTCTTGTTTTTACATTGTATATATTATAGTTAAACATGTGTGTGTGTGGTGTGTGTGCCACACATACTTGTATCAAATGTATATATCTATTTATAAACCATTTAATAAAAAACTTAAGCGAACCTGTCGAATGGTTGGTGTAACTTTGATTACACACACACAGACAGATACATATACATACATACATGCATGCATGCATGCATACACACACACATATGTGATATGTATATGTTGCAGGTTGTCCATATAGTTTCAATCACGGGCAAGGAATCAATCTTTGTGCAAACGTTACGTCAGGAGCTCCGTACAGATGATGCTCTGTTGTGAGGAAGTGTACGGAGTAGCAGTGTACGCGATTGCACAGTATACAAACGCCACAGGCAGAATGTTCTTGGAACATTCCATGGCCGACATATGTATCAACTCATATAAGCAGGCGAGAAACTTCACACACATACATATACGTATTGTGTATGTACATGCATATATATCATATATGTAAAGACACACGCATAGTACATTGATGTATATGTCCATAGATACATGTATATACACAAAACTAAAACGTATATGTTACTATACAGGAGCTTATTGATCACAGGGGAATGTCCCCTGCTTTCTTCGAACAGTATATGCCCTCTTCCGGCATCGAGAATAACAAGTTATGCTTCTCCTTGTAACTTTGGTAAGATCTCTGAGCTCGTTAATGCCGTTGATTTGAAGAATGTATCTGATGCTTGTGGTCAACGTGGGAACAGAGGCTGCCAGGTTATATATATACACCGTGTGTGTGTGTGTGTGTGTGTGAGAGAGAGAGAGAGAGAGAGAGAGAGGGAGAGAGGTCCTTATATCTACGTCTAGATATCTGTGTGCATGTGTCTATGTCTACATTTATGTATACGTGTTGTCATTGAAATGCATGTGTCAGGTTGTATACATATACACATCTCTGTGCGTGTCTATGCCTATATATATGTGCGTGTCTACGTCCACTGTGTGTATAAAAGTATAGATGTACGTATATACATCCTCCATATATGCATGTATGCACGTCGGACACATGCATCTACATACATACATAGATACCTGCATATATATGTGCACGTATAGCTAGCTGTAATATCTGTACATGTATATGCATAAATATGCATCTTCTCTATATATAAATATATAGACATACATAGATCTATGCACATAAACATATCTGGATGAGGTATTTTCTATAGGTATGTTATTCATACACTTACACATACACACGCGCAGAGAGACAGAGGTCTATGTAAGCTAATATATAGACATCTATATACATGGATGCCCACTTAACTTGTACATATACATATATGTCTACTTCTCTGTGTGTGTGTGTGTGTGTGTACTCATGTGTATACTTGCATGTCATATACATGTAGGAGACATATATCTATATGCATACATACATACGCTATCTATGTACATATATTAATATTGAATTTGTCTACAGATAAAATATAAAATAATATTATTAATATATATTAATTTTCTATTTAATAGGAATGTCAGGCACAGCTTCTGCGCGCAACTGTAAGTTTGGCTACGGACAAAAATGATCAACCTGGTGCATGTGGAACTTCCATAGCTGTGGCACTAACCAGCTTTAATCCAAACCTAGTTTTTTTTGAAAACTTTTATACTTGTGTTTTACAAATCCTTGGTGGAGTCCCTATATCCCGTAAGTACACACACCCACACACACACACACAATATATATATATATATATATATATATATATAGAGAGAGAGAGAGAGAGAGAGAGAGAGAGAGAGAGAGAGAGAATGTAATATATTATATGCTTGTATTGTACAGAGTATCTCAACATTACGGCTGCAACAGTTGTAAATCCCTTACCAGGTGAGAGATAATTTATTAACAAATGTAGTTATTGAAGTAAACTTATAGTTTTAATTATAATAATAGTTTATTAAACTAAATTAATGTGTTTATTTTTACAGGTCAGAGATTGCAACAGAGGTCCCCATCTATGTCGATGATAATACTTATAGCAACCATAGGTGGTTTTGTTACTCTTGCTTTTGTAATCTTACTGGGACTTTACATTTTCAAAATAAGACACAAATCTCATTATGAGTTTACCAATCCCCTTCGTGGTAAGAAAAAACATTAATGTATTATAAAATCAATATATTAAGCTAAGTATGTCAATCATATGTTTTTACTTTGTTTCATGAAATATATTTTAAGTACCGAATTTATATTTAGTTTATTTAGTTATGTTTTAATTACTTTAACCTTCATTTTAATGATATTATTTTGATTAAAAACAGATTATTAAATAAATAAATAATTTTATTCTTTTTATTGCAGCGAGTGTCTCAGATACGAGTGAAATAGCAGTATTACCAACTGAAGGCTTTTATATATTTACACTCAAGGAGTTAATTAAAGCAACAAACCAGTTTAGTAATGCATTATTACTTGGTGAAGGAAGTGCAGGTAAAGTTTATGTTTGGTCAGCTACCCAGTGGTAAACTAGTCGCCGTTAAAAGGTAAGCATGCGTGCGTGCGTGAGTGCGTGTGTTGTATGCAGATGTTAGTGGGCTATCATCAATATAACAAGTAGATACATGTACAGAATACTGAAGGAGAAGAAAGTGGAGACATTTTATAAGAAGGGTGGAGCTACTTGCACGGATTCGACATCCGAATCTCACTGCGCTTCTGGGGTACTGTCGTTCTAAACATGTATGTCTACTTGTATATTGAGTACATGAGCAATGGAGACCTCGCTCAAAGGCTACTAAGTATGTGTGTGTGTGTGTGTGTGAGAGAGAGAGAGAGAGAGAGAGAGAGGGAGGGAGAGAGAGGGAGTGTTGATATTTGTGTTTGCAGGGAAGGATGGTCCTGCATTAACTTGGGATCAAAGAATTCAAATTGCAATAGACTGTGCTAAAGGACTTACATATTTGCATGAGTGTCCTGAAGGTCCAATAGTTCACCGAGATATCAAGGTACACACACGCACACATATGTGTGGGTGTGTGTCTGTGTGTGTGTGTAAAACACAAGATAATTATATAATAATGCTCTATTCTTTCTCAGATTATTTACATTTTTATACAATAAAGAAGTGTAGACACGCACGAGAGAGAGAGTTTAAACATTAGCATATATTTTATTAAGGCATACAGGGTTTACTATAAAACACCAAAGTCAATGCATACAGTATATAACAATATGGAATATGCTTCATGCAGCCAACGAATATTCTGTTGAACGAGCTGTTAGAAGCTAAACTATCGGATTTTGGTCTTTCAAAGATAATTGAATTGGATGCTTCACATGTATCGACGGAGATTAAGGGGACAACTGGCTACTTAGATCCGGAATATCTCATACTTGGTCAGCTCACAGAAGCTAGTGACGTGTACAGCTTTGGTATTGTTCTCTTGCAGCTTATTAGTGGACGTAAGGCCATTGATAGTGACACACTTGTCAACAGATCCATCGTCGAAATGGTAAACATATACACATGTGTGTGTGTGTGTGTGTGTGTATATATATATATTTAAATTATGAAAACTCATTTAATTTTAAATACAATTGCGATGTAATTATTTAAGTTTCACTAGTGTTTAGTATAAATTATATTTATTTTCTGATTCTGTATATTACTTTGCATCAGATTTGCTTGTGGTGTAGTCTCTCTCTCTCTCTCTCTCTTACACACACACACGCAGTTATATCATCTGTTTGAATCTGGGGTTTAAGGACAGGGTTTAGACACGCATTATGTAGGGATATCTTATATTAACCGTATAAAAGATCATTTTCTTATTTGTATTGCAGTCAATGAATTATTGACGTATGAAAACATGTGTAAAACATGTCTGTCTCCTGTTTCCGTTCACACACGCAAGCAAACACACATTCACATGTTTTTAAACGACTGTATAGTTGTTCACATACACACACACCAAAGCACACACACATGTAACACTCTCGTGTGTATAGGCAATGTCCGTGATAGGGGAGAAGCGGGATTTATGGGAGCTTTTGGATCCCAGGCTAGAAAACAACGTGTCATTAGGTGCATTTGAAAAGCTTGCACAAGTTGCACACAAATGTGTTCAGCCACGTAGTTACAACCGACCAACCATTTCCGAGGTTTTACACGACTTGGAACTGGCTCTCAGGCTTGGAAAGACACGTGGTCCACGGTTGGTCAAAGATTCTTAATGAATATTCACCAGGTTCGTATGTATAATCGAATTTTGCTGAATCTATGAGTTTTGAGTGAACATAGTGTGCAACTTTGTTTTCTTTAGTCTTATTAAATTTTAATATAATTTAATATAAAATTAAATTAATCCCACTCAAGAATTATAAACATTAAATAACCACTCTTGTATTGAATCTATGCTTTTCTATTCTTGTCAGATACATATGTACGTATTATAAATATGTAGTCTTCAGAACTACATTTAAAACTGCATAATATAATATATTTAATGGAATATACCAGAGTACTAGACGGTATACTAATGTAATTATAATTAAATTTTTTGCAATTATACAAGAAACTATTGAAACACACAAGTGTGTATATACCTGGCAGCCTTTTGTTTCCATGTTGACAGTCAGGTACTGTGGTGCATCTCCTCAATTTGTATGCTTCACCGGCAGAGAGCTTCGGCTTCACCACCCAATCCATATTATTAAGCTAGAGTACCAAGGTGTACTCAGTGAAGAAGAGCTCCTTATATTATCACCAGGGTCAGAGCGCCACTGCTCCCAGTTTTGTCGTTTAGAATGCACAAAAGAAAGATGAGGCTTGAGGAAAATAAAGGAAGCATATAATTTGTTTTTCCTTTCGATATTTGTGTGAGTTTGCATTTATTGGGCATGCATGCCATCATCTTTAAATGTGATTTAATTTTTCAGGACACCGGATGAAGTTCCTGAAATGTTCTACATGTGAAGCATAATAAAATATGCAATCAAATAAAAGAGGTGCATGTGCCCACTGTTAAGATGCACTCACTGTCACTGCCAACATGCAACCATTGTCACTGCAAAAGTATACTCCCACTGTCACTGTCATTAGGACATACTACAACAATACAGCTTGCTTAGCCATGACTCAATATGGCTCTCTTTGCATGAAACAAATGTACATAGATGAATCACCATTTTATTAGAGGACGGATGGAGGAGGTGGATGGAAGATACGGTAGCACAAAGTCTTAGTGTTATAGTTTTTTCTACGACCTTTACTTTTATTTTAAAATTAATTAGTTTGGATGTAATAAGAAACAATCCTACCTAGTGCACTTACGCATTTAGGATAGTTCGATCAATTATTTTTATGCATCTTGAGAAATTATAAGTGAAGATAAAACTTATCTTTTATAAATTCTCCCCTCATTTTTATATAATGGGGGCTAAAAAAAACCCTAGTGTTAGGTCAACCCTCTTGTAAACCAAGGGTTAGGTTAAGAGTTTAACTTACTAACATTGGGGTTAGCTATTCCATGTTAGCTCATTCTTACAATTAGGAAAAGAGGGGGAGTGGAAGAGGTATGGATGGCTTCGTTAAGCATATATGAGCTCATTAAGCACTTTTAGTGCACAAGGGTATGTCACACCCTAAGGGTTGTCTAACCCTTATCATTGGAGAATCTATGTTTGAGAGGTCCTATTAAAATACATGTTTCAAGGGGCAAAGGTTTAGGCATGTCTTAAACCTCTTTCCCTATGTCAAGCTAAAAGTAGTACTCATAGTTAAATAGGACACATTTGTGTCTTTGTCCAAATGTGAGTATGGGATCTTGGTTGATAGGTTCTTTTTACCATGTTCTTGAAGGTTCACAAATGAGATTTTAAAATTAGCATCTGCAAGTCATATTCATTATGTGTAACTTTTAAATTTGAGGGGCTATGGGGAAATAGCCCACATCTTGAGAAACAGTCTCACATGGAAATGTGACACAAGATTAAATGATATATAGTACAATGCTTGGGGCATGCCCTTTGGGGTTGTCTTATGGGCTTAACACTAAGGAGTAGAATACTTTAGTAAGCAAGTGTGCTTGTTTTGCATCAGGGTGTTAAGCCTTGTACATCCACTTAATGGCTAAAGGGTGTTCTTCTTGGGGTTTAAGGGTTGAACAAATTAATCTTCTTAGGAGGAGCCCTTTTGTGAGGCAATGTACTTAAGGTTACCCAAATCTAGCCTTAGGGAGTTTACTTAACAGAACACTTGAGTTAACTTATGGTGCACACTCATGTCTTCACTAAGTAATACCCTTACATCTAGGGTATGACTTAGTCACTCAAACCCTTAGGGGGTTAATCATGGTTCAAAGTACCCTTTGTTGCCCAAAAGGGGTTGTACTCTTGAATGAGGGTGATTTCTTAAGGAGTAGTGACAATGCCTTAGTTTTGTCACAGGGGTTTGTGTGGGACATGTATTCTTGGTGGGTTAGGGCATAAACATGTTTAGGTCTCATGGGCCTAAAGTCTATTTAGATTATTCTTTAGGGTTTAGGGGATAGTCATAATAGGGGACTTAGGATAAGACCTTAGGTCTTGTACCTATTTGGGCATCTAATTCAAGCTTTTAATCTTGGAAGACTTAACATTGTTCACACAAGGTATTAACATTGAATGGTCACTTTGTAGCCACGTGTTGCCACATGTTGACTCTTTGGGTAAAAACTTTGATACCTAAAATTAGAACCAATGGGTATTTACAAATTCATGCAATGAGTGTTGAGACACATCTAAACTACTACAAGTTTAGGTAAGTACATATATATGTCAAGCCACGATCCAGGAACCAGGAAGAGAGCAGGATCCCAAGAACAGGAAGGCTTGACTCAGGAACAGGACAAGAGTAGGGCAGGAACTTAGAACTTAGGAGTAGAACAAGGAGCAGGACAAGGAGCAGATAGGAACCAGAGCGGGATAGGAACTAGGAACTCAGGAATAGGACAAGGAATAGGATAGGGAACTGGAACAGGATAGCAGGACAAGGAGCAGGATAGGAAATGGAGCAGGATAACATGACAAGGAGTAGGATAGGAAATGGAGCAGGATAGAAATGGAGCAGGATAGCAGGACAAGGAGCTGGATAGGAACTGGAGCAGGATAGCTGAACAGGGAGCAGGACATGAACTAGGAACTCAGGAATCAGGAGTAGGACAAGATCTAGGAGCAGGACAGGAACAGGATAGGATTCGAGAGCAAGATAGGAGAGCGCAGGACAGGATCCAGGAATAAGACAGAAACAGGACAGGATCTGGGAACAAGATAGGAGCAGGACAGGATCCAGGAGCAGGATAGGAAACAAGAGGAGGAGGAGCAGACAGGAAACAAGACAAGAACAAGACAAGACAGATGATCGTAGAAGACTGGTGTTGATAGTAACTGATTGTACAACAATTAGGTCGGAGCTTTTATGCTCACAACTCCAAGCTAATCTAGTCATGAGTCTAATCTAGTCATGAGCTAAGAATAGTGTCCCTTATCCTCTAGGCATATCCTGTAGCATATCCTATAGGCATATCCTATAGGAATATCCTATAGGTATATCCTGTAGGAATATCCTATAGGCAATCCTGTATCCTGTATCCGGAATCCTGTATCCTGTATCGGGTTGTGACAGCACCTCCTCCCTAAGGACGAGTTCCACGAGTCTTAGGACCTGGTTTAGCAGGATAATGCCGATGGAAGGCAGCAACTTTGGAAGAAGCATGGAGTAAGTTGGATGCAGGTTCCCAAGTGCGATCGGTAGGCAAATAACCTTTCCAATCCACCAAGTATTGAAGTTGGCGGCGATGAAGACGAGAATCAAGGATGGCTGCAACTTCGTACTCAGGTTCACCAGCAATGACCACAGGAGGGGGAGGAGAAGAAGCACGACCAGGAAGAGAAGAAGGATGATACGGCTCCAACAAGGAGGTGTGAAACACAGGATGAAGTTTCACCGTGGATGGTAACTCGAGTCGGAAAGCTACAGGATTTACCTCCGCCACGATCCTGTAAGGGCCCAATCGTTGAAAATCCAACTTAGAAGAAGGCCTGTTGGTGCGAATGTGTCGACGAAGAAGCCACACGAGATCACCAATCTTGTATGCAGGTGCCGGCTGACGGTGAGCATCAGCATGATGCTTGTACCGTTCCTGTGCCTGCTGAAGATGAACCTGGAGATCATCCTGTACCTGCCGAAGATGCTGAAGACGATCCTGTACTGCAGGAGCGGAAGAAGGAGAAGCGGGAGGAGCAAAGTCAAAACGTGGATGGTGGCCTGTAAGAGCAAAGAAAGGTGTCTGTCCTGTAGATGCGTGAACGGAGTTGTTGTAGGCAAACTCCGCCATTGGAAGAAGGTCCAACCAGTTGTCCTGTTGGTAACTGATGAAGCAACGAAGATACTGTTTCCAAGGTCTGAATTGTGCGTTCGGACTGCCCATCGGTTTGTGGTGATATCCTGAAGAAAGATCCGCTTTAACCTGTAGACTCCGAAGAAGCTCTCGCCAAAACTTGGACATGAATTGTGGACCTCGATCGGAAACAATGCTCTAGGAAGACCATGATGTCGGAACACCTCACGGATCACCAACTCGGCAGTTGTCTGACCTGTAGCTGTCTTGTTACAGGGTAGGAAATGAGCCTGCTTGGTGAAACGGTCAACCACCACAAGAACTGCATCGAATCCACGAGGAGGAAGATCTGTGAGGAAATCCATAGAAATGGATCTCCAAGGAGAGAAGGAACAGGAAGAGGACGAAGAAGACCAGAAGGTGCATGACGAGGCATCTTCGACCTGTTGCAGGTGTCACAACTCCGTACAAACCTTTCCACAAAACCTCGCAACCCAGGCCACCAATAGTTGCGAGTCACCAACTCAACTGTCTTGGCCACACCGAAATGTCCTGTAGCCGGGGTATCATGACAATCCTATACCACACGAGTCCTGCAAACACCAACAGGAACGTACAGGAGACCTTCCCGGTATAGGAGTCGTCCTGTATGGCAAACAGCGTGTAGTCTGAACGGGAACTGGAGGAAGAGGAGCTTGCAATGTCAGGACTAATGTGTGAGAACACATTCTTGCCAAATCGTCTGTAGCCAACTGCGAATGGATGTCCTGTAGAAGTGTTGAATCTGCTGGAGCCTGATGAACCTGTAGTGCTGATGAACGGAAAGGAGGTGAATCCTGTCGAGGAGGAACTTCGACACTAATACAGGATTGGAAGAACCCTGTACAGGAATCCGCGAACTTACAGGAGTGGAGAAAGCCTGCGGATGTGCTGAGGAACCAACAGGAGGTGGATCCTGTTGAGGAGGAACTTTCGACACTGATACAGGATTGGAAGAACCTGTACAGGAATCCGCAAACTTACAAGAGTGGAGAGAGCCTGCGGATGTGCTGAGGAGCTGACATGAGGTGAATCCTGTCGAGGAGGAGTCTTCAACACTGATACAGGAACAGGCACAGTCAATCCTGTAGCTTGTACTGCCTCAGACACCAAGGATGTATCCTGCACGCAGGAAGGTACAGGATTGATCTTGGCTGCTGGAGAGGAAAACGTGAGCGTCCTAGACCTCCAGTCGATCTGCGGATTTGCAACAACGAACCATGGCATGCCAAAAATGATGGGAGTCGACCGAGTCTTGATCAAGTTGAAGGAAATCGAACAGTTGAATGCGCCATGACTGCAAGAGAGAGGTGTGGTAGCGTGGGTAACTGCGCCAGAAGCAATCAAACGACCATCGGCCACCTCTACAGGAACTGCATGCTTCAACTTCACCACCGGAATGCCATGCTGAGCTGCAAAAGTGTCATCCATGAAACATGCATTTGCACCAGTGTCTAACAGGGCAAACTCCTTGAGCTCTCGGTTATTGAGGCGAATGTGTACAGGAAACTTGAGTGATGAAATGGTATGAGCAACACCAATGGAGCCTGCACTTACGTCCAACTTCGCGGCTCCTAGACGGAGTGGACATTGAACTTCGGCTTCAACTTCGCACGTCTTGAACTTCTTGGCTTTAGCAGGACATTCCGCCACCTTGTGTCCTACTTCACCACAATACAAGCATAAGTTCTCACTATGACGGCGTTGCTTTTCGCAGCTGAAAGTGGACCACGCTTGTATTTCTCAACCTCCATAGGGACTACTCCAGAAGGTGTCACAGGAACATGTGCTACAGCTGCAGGATTGACTTGCAGGAACTGCTGACGAGATTTTTCCTGACGACGTTCGAACAAACGGTTGTCACAGCGAACGGCCTGTTGGATGATCTCTGCTAAGGTTTGGGCATCCGGTAACGTAAGGAGAAGGTCCTTCACGTCATCCCTCAGCCCAAAACGGAAGTGTTCGATCAATGCAGTCTCGTCCCATGGAACGTTCGTGCAAAGTTGTTGAAATTCGGATGCATAAACAGAAACTGGTCGATCCTTGTGTGAGCTTGCGTAACTTTGTGCATGCGAATGGTACTTATCAGGATCTCCAAAGCAGGCTTCAAAGGCAGCCACGAATCCTTCAAAATCTTCCATCAATGGATCGTCACGTTCCAGCAAAGGGGCAACCCAAGCCGGGAGATCCACTTAGTAAGGATGCCAAAAGGCCAACCTTTTGTGCATCAGTCGAGTAGCGGCGTGGTTGCATGCGGATCAAGAGCCGGATCTGATTCAGGAAACCTTGGAAATCGGCACGGTTGCCACTGAACTTTTCTGGCATGCTGATCTTCGGCTCCGAAGAAAAGTTCGATGAAGAAGGAACCACTGATGCCTGAGAGAGAGCCTGCGCAAGCCTTGGAGGATGCATCAGCAGCTGCATGTGCCGCATGGGTGGAGCCTTGCAGATCGGTGACCACTTGGCGCAAAGTGGCCAGCTCATGAAGCAACATTTGGTGCTCGTGTTGAATCTGCTCAAAAACGGCCATGATCTATGAAAGAAAAAAGGAGGAAAATGAAGGAAAAGAATCAAGAAAAAGGTAGCTGGAAAACGGAGAATATGAACAGTTACTATCAAACTGTCAAGCCACGATCCAGGAACCAGGAAGAGAGCAGGATTCCAAGAACAGAAGGCTTGACTCAGGAACAGGACAGGAGTAGGCAGGAACTTAGAACTCAGGAGTAGAACAAGGAGCAGGACAAGGAGCAGGATAGGAACCGAGCGGATAGGAACTAGGAACTCAGGAATAGGACAAGGAATAGGATAGGAACTGGAACAGGATAGCAGGACAAGGAGCAGGATAGGAAATGGAGCAGGATAGCATGACAAGGAGTAGGATAGGAAATGGAGCAGGATAGTTGGATAAGGAGCTGGATAGAAATTGGAGCAGGATAGCAGGACAAGGAGCTGGATAAGAACTGGAGCAGGATAGTTGAACAGGAGCAGGACATGAACTAGGAACTCAGGAATCAGGAGTAGGACAAGATCCAGGAGCAGGACAGGAACAGGACAAGATTCGAGAGCAAGATAGGAGAGCACAGGACAGGATCCAGGAATAAGACAGAAACAGGACAGGATCTGGGAACAAGATAGGAGCAGGACAGGATCCAGGAGCAGAATAGGAAACAGGAGTGAGGTAGGAGCAGACAAGAAACAAGACAAGAACAAGACAAGACGAGATTGATCATAGTAAGACTGGTGTTGATAGTAACTGATTGTACAACAATTAGGTCGAAGCTTTTATGCTCACAACTCCAAGCTAATCTAGTCATGAGTCTAATCTAGTCATGAGCTAAGAATAGTGTCCCTTATCCTCTAGGCATATCCTGTAGCATATCCTATAGGCATATCCTATAGGAAATCCTATAGGTATATCCTGTAGGAATATCCTATAGGTGTATCCTGTATCCGAAATCCTGCATCCTGTATCCTGTATTCAGAATCCTGTATCCTGTATCGGGTTGATAATATACATAATGCATTACCCTAAAGTAGTCCCCTTTGAATAAAGTGCAACTAGTTTCTAAGGTGAGGTGCAATGAGATGAGGTGAATTGATGAGATGAGGAGGTGAGTTAGCAAAAGTCAATGGTAGTCAAAGTCAACTATGGTGGTGAACTCAACATGAAACTACGCATTGTTTGTCATGAACTCAAGGAAAACACAAAGGTTCATAGCAAACCTTTGATGAGTCCATAAGGCTCCTGTAGCAACACATTATGTGTTTATCATAAAAAAACATATCCAAATTGGGTTCATGGCAAACCAAAGATGATTCCATAAGGTTCTTATAGCAACACAGAATGTGTTAATTGTAAAAGACATCCTTTTGACTTCAGAGCCAGCCTTGACCAGGGCTGGGCTTTGGTAGGGCCGGCCTTGACTCGTGGTCCATGTAGGGTTGACAATAAGTTAGTGTCACTTACAATGGCAAGTTTAATTGCAATAAACTTTATTGAATAAAGTATTTGTAATTTTGTATACTACTATTATATTACTACATATGGTTTATATGTACAAGACTATGACTTCTAAACATATATTGTGTAGCCCTGCTTGGCCCAATTGCACAAACACATGAGAACTTGTATCTGCTCAGACATCATAGAGCCTCAGGTGTCACTGATGATCCTACGTCCCCTATAGAATGCACATTTAGACAAGGCACTCGTGGCCAAAACAGAAAGGTATGTCTTTGCCATTTCAACTAGACTCAAAAAGATCAATATCCTCATTGTCCACCATTTGAATGGCTTAACTTTGGCGTCTTCTAGGTCTTTTAAGAGGTACCTTTCTATTTCCTTCTCCACATTGTTGACCTTTTGCTTCTTGAATAAATGTTCGGTCAAGTGCTTTCTTTTGATAATGTTGGGAGGTGTAGATGTGGACAAGTGCGTGGAAGTGGACTGCTCATGCTAGTCATATTGTCTGGCTGCTCTAACAAATCTCTATTTCAGCTTCTCAATTTCCTTTGGGTCCTTGTCTTCTTGTCAGAAAGCCTCCAACTTTAGCCTTGGGTCAAGAACTTTTTTGAGGGCCTTGTTCCTATACTCAATCAACTTGCTAGCTATTTTTATTGTTGCTAGCTTGAGCTCCTAATTGTCGTAATCTATTAGCAGCTAAGCATAGAAAATAGAAAGGTAAGAATTTTTGCTTGCATATGTTCATGAAATCAGAAATTGAAAGATTTACTAACCTTCTCCAAGTCACTGACAAGGCATTGGTAAATTGGAGTGGCCATCATCATTGTCAGGTACTTTGACCCACATATCTCGGATGTTGCTGCTTTCAATGGAATGAGGAAGTCAGCATTTGCTAAAGCATTCCCCATTTCATTGTATTGAGCTTGAAGCGAGTGCAACCAGCGTCTTTCGTGATTTAGTAGGCGATGGATTCTTGTAAGAGCATTGGTTAGCAAAGCATGTCATATGTGGAGTTCCACTATGTTGCAACATCCAAAATCAAACCCTTCTCTACCTTGTCCAGTTGTTTGAATTCCACAATTATTGAAAATTTTGTCTTTCTTTGTGGGGAGTTATGAGTATGGGTCGCAAGCCCATGAATTCGTGAGGATTGTACTGAGATCCCATGAATTCCCCGATTCCTTTACTATTAAAGACCTCAAGGTTTCCTCTAGTTTAGTCTCGTGTCCTCCCAGTTCCTGAATACTGGCTTTTGTGGCAAGGTTGATGACATGAGCCATGCATCTGAGTATGTGTTGTCCCAAAACAAAATTAGTGACCCGGGTAGATAACACTTGAGCTACGGTCCCATTGTTCAAAGAGCAATGATGCAGAATAGGGACTCTTGAATCCCATAGTCATGCAATAGGATTTCCAAGGTGTTGCAAAGGTTTTCCTTAGTGTGTGCACCCTTGATCTCCACGGTGCCCAATAGAACTTTCTATAGCCTCCAATCTTTATTAATCCAATGTGTTGTCACCCCCAATATGGCGCATGTATTCCAAGCATTGCAGGTAATACTGACTTTCCCTGCTGCTTCATTGATATCCCTTACAATCCTGCCCTTTGTCAAGTGGTACATTTTGGTGATGTGCTCGATCATAGCTCAGCATTGACCATAATGTTTGGTATGGTCCGGTTGCATACATGAGCAGGTCATAAAATGCCTCAGAGAACACAAAACTAAAGGGCAAATTGGCATTGATGAAGAGGGTGGCAATGGCACTTTTCAATATGTTGTTGTTGAGTTGTGTTTGTGTTTAATAAGTTTGACTGTGTTAAAATTCTAGAGTGTTGGCATCAACAAGAAACTAATGGATATTCACTACTATACCTTGTTGCTGGTTTCCAAAAAGCTAGCCATCCTACCCACCTAAGCAAAATTCTTCTCTTGAAGGCCATGTGCATGATGCAAATGTTGGGAAAGGCTTTTTCTTTTTTTTTATGCTTCCAATCTTATCAAGGGTCAACTTTTGGTTGCATATTGCCGAACCTCTTTGGAATTTAGCAGCCTGGCAAACACATATCTTCTTGTCGTTTACTTCCATCTTGATGAAATACTACCAAACCTAGCTCTTATTTGCTTTGGACATTGTTGATGCCGCCACAACCAATCCTTTTGTGTCTAATGGGGAAATGCGGCTTTTAGTTGGTCATATTAAAGGCCAAGACAAAAACTCCTCTCATTTTCTACATCCCATTACTGACTTAGATTCACTTGGCTATTCTGATTGAAATTATTGGATAGACAAGTTGCCTAGCAATTCCTAGGTTTGACGCTGTTGTTCACCATGTGGATGTCTCTTGTTGGGCCTTTAGGATAGCAAGGTGTGCACTAATTAGTTGGGACCACATTTCATGTTGTCGCCATGTGGCCTAGGAAGGGTTAGGGTTAGGTAATAAAAGTTGGTGATAGCCATGGTTCGGAGCCCTAGTAGGTATGGAGACAACATTTTGCACTAGTTATGTGCCACTTGGTGGTTGTGCTTGTGGATTCCTAAGTTTTCATAAATGTCCCATCGACCATGGATAATGGCTCTCATGGTAAGGCATTTCGAGAATATCCTTTTTAAAAGTAGGCAAGTGGAGTATACTTACGATAAGCAATACAACAAAACACATGTCAATGAGTTTTAAGGATGCCATACAAGCGGATTTGGTCTTTTTCCTTCCCTTGGAATGAAAAGCATTGGAAAGAAATGATCATCATTAGAGAAACACATTCAACAAGCTTTGAAAATAAAGAAAAAGCAAAGCAGTTTGACCTCTTTGTTTTTTGCTGAAGGCAAGGTGATGTACTCAATTGAACATCCTCAGCTGGTAAGTGAGTAGTGTAAGTGCTCAAACATTTTCTATGTAGCACATTGGTCAATCATCCAAGATTTCTAGTAGCAAGAGAGTGTGTTTGAACATGATGAAGACGGGTTTGGCGTATGGGACTGAGTGCGACACTAGTCTTTTCAACATAGTAAGTGAAGAACTTTGTAAATGTTCGCCTTTCACTTCATACAACATGAAGAATGCCTCTTCCTCATTTTCGAAACATGTGGAATTATTAGAATGTGGATAGCATGTGAAATTGGGTGCTCTAATATGCAAATGTAAATGCTATTCATAATGTAAAAATATCAAGTGTCATTGACCATATGTGATGTGGACCTCAATAATGTCACTTTTTGCAGCTCAGCATGGCATTCCGGTGGTAAAGTTGAAGTGTGCAGTTCCTATAGGTTGTAGATGGTAATATAAGTATTAAGAGCATTCAATTGTAATCCTTTGTACACGCACTTTATATTTAAATCGTTGTTATTTAAAATGGTCACCTAGTCTAGTTTTGAATATACAAGCTGGTGTTTAAAAGATGTTAAGGTTGACAAGCCATAATAATTATATGTGAGCGTCAACTCACATTCCAATGAGAATGATTGCACAAAAATGTCAATATTAATAAAACCCCTGCCCATCTCAAATGGATGGCGTCCCCACCAGCATTCCTCAAAGTTGAGAATCTTAAAAGCAAGGATTGAGAAAGACATGTTTTAATGTTTATTAATGAAGATGGATTCACATACAAAAGCTTGCATCTCGTAAGTATTATGTGTGAACAATGTATCCACTAATACTATCTCAAATGTTGTGTTTGAGAAGGAAGGGAGAAATTCATGGTCCTCTTTGTTTGTTTGCATGCTCAATGCAGCAATATTATCTAGTTCAAAATATTGGTGTTTTCTTGCCTAGGGTAGTTATCCACATGGAGCACAAGCACACCCTGCCAACAAATTGATTCAACTGTAGAGCCTCCTACATGTATAAAGATAAGGCTAGGGAGATGGCGCACAATGACCCCCAAATAAATCAAATAGGACCTGTTAAAATAGCACATCCTCGACGTTCTTCTCAAACTTGAGGATCAATGAATGAATGATAACAAATTTGATCGGCTGAGTATTTCAATTGAACCAATCAATACAGCATACATGTACGATATATCTCTTTAATACTTGACATTGTGAATTCTAGGATAAAAAACTAGCACATACAAGTTTGAGTTAACGAGGTCATTGAATTACTCGATCTAAAGAAAAGGTTGAGATACAACTTCATTCATAAAAGTCTTTCTTTGATCAAATTCATGCTGGATCAGACACCAAAGCTTACATTTTTAAAATCTCTACCATGGGACCATAATCGAAAGTAATCTTCTCTTTAGGTTGGATATGAATGGAAGTGATGAGCTCAAGAATTGTTGGGTACACATTGAGCACATTAATGGGTGGTCATCTATGGGAGCATATGTTTACCATCCATCATAAGTTACCAAACTATCTTATCTCGTTTTAATAGTGTTTTGTAGGCTTCAATGTAATCTAACCATTGACATGAGTTGTCACAACCCAATACAGGATGCAGGATTCCAAATACATACAGGATATAGGATACGGGTTACAGAATATACATACAGGATATGCCTGCAGGATATTCTTATAGGATATACCTACAGGATATTCCTAGAGGATATGCCTATAGGATATGCCTAGAGGATAAGGGTCATTATTCTTAGCTCATGACTAGATTAGACTCATGACCAGATTAGCTTGGAGTTGTGAGCATAAAAGCTCCAACCTAATTGTTGTACAATCAGTTACTATCAACACCAGTCATTCTACGATCATTCTTGTTCTTGTCTTGTTTGTATCTTGCTCCTTGCCTCCTGCTCTTGTCTTACCTCTGGTTCCTATCTTGCTCTTGTCTTGCTCTTGGATCCTGTTCTGCTCTCGGATCCTGTCCTGTTCATGTCTTGCTCCTGGATCCTGTTCTGTGCCTTCTTATCCGCTCATGTCTTGCTCCCGGATCCTATCTTGTTCCTGTCTTGCTCCTGGATCCTATCTGCTCCCGTCTTACTCCTAGATCCTGTTTTACTCATGACTCTTGAGTTCCTGGTTCCTATCCTGCGCCTTGTCCTATTCCTGAGTTCCTAGTTCCCGTTCTGCTCCTTGTCCTACTTCATTTCCTGCTCCTAGTCCTGCTATCCTGCTCTGGTTCCTATCCAGCTCCTTGTCATGCTATCCTGCTCCTTATCCCACTATTCTGCTCCAGTTCCTATCTTGCTCCTAAGTTCTTAGTTCATGTCCTGCTCCTTGTCATGCTTCTGAGTCAAGCCTCCTTGTTCTCAAAATTCTGCTCACTTCCTTGTTCCTGGATCATGGCTTGAAATGAGTGAATTCAAGGAGAAAGACCATCATTCCCAAAAGTTATTCTAGGAAAGCATGATCAAGGTTTATGAGGCACACACTAATAAAAGAGCAAACATTTGTGGACGAATGGTCAATGCTACATGTACCACTTCAAAAAGAACTTACATGATAAGACCATCGAGTGTATACGACTTGAATTTTGACGAGGGTTCTTAGAGCTCTACGAAAGATACTTGTTTGCAACATCCAAAGAATACATAGATGCCATGTGTAACAAAGTCCTTGACTAGTGGCATCACAAGAACCACATGGATCACGAACACTTTGCTACATTAGAGGAGTGGCATGCTCAACATGCTCAATGGGTATACTACCATTATCAAGTACTTGACTCTAATGCCTTAAATCCACTTACATTTTTAAATGGAACTTTTGTAGATTACTTAGCAGATGAGCTATTTGTTATTCCAATAATTAATCTTAACAAGAGTAAGCACGTGAGTATGCAAGTTATAGCTAGATAACAAAAACAATTGATATATGAAGCCACAATGATGGCCTTGGTTCTTTTAATTAATTAACAAATAAAAATGTATGTTGAAGTCAATGACATGTGGGAGGGTAGTAGGCCCATTTGAGACCAACTAAGGGGAGATTTGTTAGAAGGTCTACTCCGCCCAGAAACTGTGGCCTCTATCATTTGGGAAGTCATGCATGGAATGCCAACGGAGTACTTTGAAGGTGGCAACTTACTAAAGAACACCAAACTATTAGCTCAAAAGAAGATGTAGTTTTGATTTGATAACACCATGATGTCTAACAACTCTTGGTGGCCCAAATTCTACATCATCATGCCACATACTCAACCTTGAGGTAATGCTCCATTATGTCATTAGAATTACAACACAATCTTTGGAACTTCTTGTAAGGCCTATGGTCCCACCGTTGACTAATGACTTGCCACCACAATTCCAACTCCTTCTGATGCTTGTGAAAACAACAACACTCCCTAGTCCATCTTGCACATCCTACACTTTCGAGCAACCAGCTTCATACAAGGAGATGTTGGCTGAAGTGAAAAAAAAAAGGGAGGGATTGGGCCATTTGCCAAACCCAACCCATCATGCCTGTTAGATGCCAAGGATGTAAGAGGGAGAGGACTATGATGTGTTTATGTTGTTGCACAAGAAATTGCAAGTTTTTGACTACTTGTCCATGATTTGCGTGAGAACCATGTTCCTCAAATCGTACCTGACCAACGTATGGACCATCGAAGACCCTAGAGGCACAAAAGAAAGGTGATTTTTCGTCTTGTAATGTTTGTGATGACACACACAAGAAGAACTAGCACAAATAATATGCATCAATATAGTTACTCTACAACAAAGTGGGTTGCAATCCAGAGTTTACATCATTTTCTCCAAAAACACCCCAAGTTTTACTTACACTATCATTGTTGGAGAGACCCTTGACTGCTCATGTTGTGACTTCTGTGTGAGGGAAACCACTAACAAGTCCTTCACCACTTGCAAGCACTTGTATTACGTTTATATCCATGTTCTTAACCAGAATGCATACATGCATTAACATATCTCACAAGGAGCCAACGAGCGAGGGTTTTTGAGAAAAAACCACATGTAAACATTTAGTGCTCTTGAAGAGACTACCATTAGAATCACCCACAAGTAAGACATATTGCTTTTGGTATGGCGTGGCAAATGGTCATTCTAATGACTTTTCAAGTGTTCTAGCACATGGTTTATGATATAGGCCAGTCAATTTTATCATGTGGTTTTAGGATGAGTATGTGTGAGTTCATGTGTATGGTTTGTTCCAAAAAAACACATGAAGAAACTACAAAAAAAACCACACGAAAAGATTCAGTGGTCATGAAGAGACTAAACCATATAGGGGTTCAGTGATTTTTTGAATAAGTTTGTGTAAGTTGTAGTGTGTGGGTTTTTCTCGAAAACCCACATACGAACATTTAATGGTCATGAGGAGAGTAATCATTCAAGGGTTTCATGGTCTTAAGAAGAGTAACCAATTATAATTTTGTATATAATGAATATAGTGTACAAACTATGAGAATTGAATATATTATATAAACTATTCACATTGAGCATTATTATAAAGTAGTGAAATACCATAAAAACACAGGCACATGCATATGGTGTTTAAGCTTAAATAGAGAGGTTATTTATATAACATATTAATTTAGTTTATGAATAAAAGTAAATATCAAATTATTATACACTAAATGTATCACCTTAATGACTTTTTTGTGATTTCATTTTGTTTAAATGCAAGAGTTTTAATGTGTCAAAACCATCTTCATCAAGTTTAAAATCTAGTAAGTAAATATATATGTGTGTGGGTGGTGTGTGTGGGTGTGTTTTGCCTACCGAATAAGGAAACAATGTCATGCATAGACACCTTCCTATAAACCTAATAATGCATCTGTAAATCAAAAGAACTAAAACTATGTATATAATACACATGTCATATATATATACACACGTCGTGTGTGTGTGTTAAAAGAAAACATGAGGTCTTTGATATTCTTGATTAGATTTGTTAGAACATGTTTAGAAAAAAAACTTGTAAATATATATGTGATGTTTTATCAATATATCTATAACTTTGCACTCTTCATATATACATACTATAGATATATTGCTTTGTAACATATTAATATATTAAGTAGGTGCTGCATATATATAACTAAGTATTTGTGTGTTAAACAATGGTGAAATAGCCCTTTAGTAAGTTGAGATTGTAAGATTGCTATTGTTATTCATTATGGGATTTATATATGTTAATGTAAGTTATGATTTATAATAATAATTAAAACAAAGGTTTATTAAGAACTCCATTTTTCATATATGTGTACATATATACGTGTTTTTGTACTTGTCTACAAAAGTCAAATACATATAATAAATTACACATTGTATGGATGAATTTATGTATGTAGATAGAATATACAATGTACCATGGGGATATATAAGGTTCTGTGTTCAAGTTTTTGGCGTCCAAAAGCAATTATTATTTGGCAAAAAGTGGCACCTTAGACACATTCTTGTAGCTTAGGCCTTCTTTATAGGCCTTTTGTGTGAGTAATGGGTAGTTACACTTGCCATTGCAAATCATGCAATGGTGCAAAAGTAACAAGGTTTTGATATAGGTGGTCGGCAACAGAGGCAACAAGGAATAGTATGCCAATGTGAATAGTACATAACTTAGAGGAAAAAATGTTTTGGTTTACCAGGATATGTTATACATTGCATGTAAGGCAGCAACCGTTCCTATTTTAGAAATTGTCCAAGCAGAAGGAGTTGTCAAGGATTAGGACTTATATATATCTCAAATTGTTATTATTGAAACCACCCACAATGTTGACATATAGTATACATAGAACATAATCTTAACCACATGAGAGATGAAGCTCATCATATCGTAGAGGATGATAGTGATGAGTTGAATGTGCATGTGGAATATGTTACAGATACTAGAACATTGGTGACATCAACACCAATAGCAACAGTGTTTATAGTGCACAAGTTGTTAAAGAAACACAAACCACAATACCAGGCATGAAATAGTGCAGGCATTTGATGCATTGGATGCATCTCCAAAAGTAGTGAGGGTTGTGTTTAGCCTAACCAAATGGATTGTTCAAGGAAGTAGCTCTTTGCCCATTTTGTCAAAACTTGCAATACAATACTAAAACCCATGCTCATTAACCACAACATAAATCATTCTATGGAAGATGCACATTAGATCATAGACAAAGGCACACCATTCATCACATACTCAAAACCATATATCAAATGCCACATTGCAAACCACTACAAAAGCTACAATCTCAATTCACCACAAGAAAAAATCACACTTTAACAAAATTAAACAAAAAGTCATCACAGTTGTATGGTAAAACGTTTAGTTAACCACGCTAAAAAAAACAATCACACTTGTCATCTCCTTGTATTCACTAAAAAACTCTTACATGTGAGGAAGTTGAATAATTATTTAGAAATGTCTATGTGGTATCTCTTACATTGAGTTGGTTAAATAAGATTTTCTTTTGAATGATAGAGATTGAAGAAACATAACATTCATGTATAGTGACGACATGCAAAGGTTAGATATCTAAAGGTTCGCTAGTGAACCTCAACACCAATGGCGAGACATATACAAATTGATTAAAACAAAAGACGTTCATTCCTTAATCATGTTAAGAAATAGGACAACTCTTTTCAAATACAATTATACAATTTTAAATAAATAAAGAATAACATATTTAAAGGTTCATCAACAAACCTTAATAACTATTAACACTAGGATAGTTGACTCCCCATCTTGCTTACTACACTTTTGTTGTTTTAACATTGTAGAAATCTTAAGAAAAAACTATATGTGCAAGAGTTCTTCTTTTATTAAAAATTGAATCGGAGATATGCCTTTAGTACAAAGCTGCCTTCACACATCGTGAAGCTACATGAGGAATATTTTGAATCCTCACGATGACACCCATGGCCCGTTTTTTCAATGCCTCCTCATGGATTCTGTTCTTGCCATTGCCACCCCTATCGCAAAAAAATCATAGGCACAAACTTTCCCACACTACCATTTCCTCTTGTGAACTATGTTGTTAGTAAGATGTCCAAAGAATTGACATGAGATTAAAATTTCATGACAAACCTCACCTGAGTTCGTAGTGAACTTTTTGATGTTAACATTTGAATGACCATCAAGTTGACCATCATTGAATTGTACATTGATCGGCATTGAAATTGTATGTATTTTCATTGACCAGAGTAGAAAAATTGTTTACTAGCGTTCAATATGCATCCACCGTCTTTTACTGCCATTGACCTAGCCCATGACCAGTGTTGACTTTGTGGTTTACAACGACCTTTGCTGGTTCGTCACAAACTTTTGATGACTTATCTATATTGACCGTTGACCAACCTGGCTAAACTCGTTCACTCAAGTTGACTCAGGTTTTCAACTCAGATTTGAGTTGCCCCCTCCATCCCAGCACCATTGGCAAGAGCCAGGGCTTCTCCTCCTGCCTTGTCTGCTCATTGAATTTGTGATACCTTATCTGCAAAAAGAACAAAGAAAGTCAAGAAAAGCAAGTCGAAGACTCTTCAACCTGGGGTGGGTAGTGCTGCAAAAGTTTAGATGAGTGTCTTGTGTCTTTAGTGCACGGATCTTAAGACACTCGAAGCCCTCTGAAAACAATGAATTGAATACACCATATACACATCACGATGTGTACTTAAGGTGATGTCCCAATGGGAGTTGCCACTAAGTAGAGCCCCGACTCAATTTTGTTCTGTGGCACCGGCTATACAAAGAAAGTATAGAAGAAACAGAAGTTCAAGAGAAGAAGAATGCAGTGCTACACTTGCGACATGACAATGTTCTTAAATTTAATGACGAATACGTTCGGTGGCTCGTTCGACGTTCGGCCGTTTTAGAATCAGATAATATTCCATTTGAAATAAAAAGAATGTTCTCTTATTTAGGTTTCTTCTTTACAGTGTTCAAGATTTTACTTGGGGCAGCACAGATGGGCAATTTCAAGCCAGATGCAGGCTGTAGCAACACACGCATCTCGATAGGAACCCTGAACCTCTTGGTTAGAGCGTCTTTACTCTTAATCTTTTCGGATTTAGGTCGTGTGGTCTATAACGCTACATTAGTGGAGCCACGTAAAATCAAGGAGGCTGTTATCATGAGGTGAGAGGCCTGAAATTGTTCTCCATGGCGATGGCGGACCAGCAGGAACCATTGCTCTGTGATTCGCCTTCATCGCCTCCCAAGGGCAAGAGCTTATCATCTCAAGTTTTGGCATGGATTCTGGCTGCGTGATGTGGATCGCGTTTGCAGGGTGGATGCCGTGCTGGTAATCTTCCCGACCGGCAGATTGAGGAATGCAATGGGTTCTGGAACTGGTGAGAGCTGCACGTGTAGAAAATTTAATCTGTTTCTCATGTGGATGGTGAATGCAGGACCTGTTTTAATTTTGCTTTTGTTTGGTGTTCCTCTTTTTCTGGTGGTTATTCTAGCCACAGCTTATCTGCAAATCCGACCAAACCCTGCTGCCTCTAACCGGTAAGTACGAGTGTGCGCACGTGTGTGTGAGAGAGATTGTCTCTCTTTCACAGTAAAAAGCCTACCAAGATTTCCCTGTGGACATGTCCTATTCTGGTGGATGGATATTGGGAGTGGTATCAGCGGCAGAAGTGCTTGCGATTGTTATCTTTGTCGCTTACTTGGCATGGGCAATGACCAACTATGTAATCCAAGACTCCAGCTTAATCAAGCGTTTCATGGAAATGCCATTTATCAGAATGAGATTCATGCTGTAAGTACGTTTGAATCTCTGGATTAAGATTAACTATATGCTTTTCTCTTCAGCTGGCAGCTATGGACGTACGTTGTTGGACTCAGACTTGGATTCTTAGCCTCCTCTGCATGGGATTTCTTTTCCTACCTGTTGCACGAGGATCGCCATTGCTGCGGTTGGTAGACATTCCATTTGAACATGCTGTTAAATACCACGTTGGCTGGGTCATCTCACGATGTTGCTTTTCACCTTACATGGACTCTGTTACGTGGTAGTGTGGGCAACGCAAGGGCGACTCTTGGAAGAAGTGAGTTTTGGTGATTCTCTTCTTTGTTTGCAGCATGACACTTTAATTTTCTTGTTTCCAGCTTCTATCATGGCAGAGCATTGGTGTGGCCAACCTTCCAGGCGTAATATCTCTTCTGGCGGGATGGCCTCTGGATGACCTCATTTGGGTGTGTTAGACAGGGCTTTTTGAGCTCTTCTTCTACACTCACCAGCTTTATGTGGTGTTTGTTGTTTCATGGCCTTCCATATCGGAGACGTCTCTTTCTGCATTTGCCTGACAGGGATCTTCCTGTACATGCTCGACCGCTTCTTGAGATTCTGCCAATCACGGAGGGCAGTCCAAGTGTTAGCTTCCCGAGTGCTGCCATGCGATACCATTGAGTTGCTGCTTTCCAAGCCTCAGGGTAATAACACACATAATTGCTTTTTATACCAGCCATTCCTCTTTGTTTTTGTCTGTACAGATCTGAAATACAACTCCTGAGCTTCGTATTTCTCTGTGTTCCCGAAATCTCCTGGCTGGAGTGGCATCCATTTAGTGTTTCCTCAAGTCCTTACGATGCTCAGGACAACATGGCTGTTCTTATCAAGCCGCTGGGATCTTGGACTAGAGAACTACAGAAGATTGTATCAGGAGCTCAAGGAAGTGGCTGTTCTTTGTTGCGTGTGGAAGGCCCTTATGGACACGAATCCGACTATTACCTTAAGTAAGTGTTTATATCTAAGTTCATCGCTAGAAACATGCTCTAACATATGGAAAAAACCATAGCTATGAAGCTCTAGTTCTGGTGGCTGGAGGGATAGGAGTGTCACCTTTCATAGCAATCTTAAGAGATCTTTTGCACCGATGCAACACGAACCATGCTAATTTGCCTAGAGAGTCACCCTCATATGGGGGTCAAGTCCACCAAAGAGCTCAACATGATCAACTTGGTTCAATCAGAGATAGTCTCTACGTATCCTTCGAGGCTCAAACTTACAGTGCATGCATATGTTACACGGGAGTCTAAACCGGATGTTGAAGATGCTGCTGTTTCATACATTCCAGAACACATTCTCACTTTGGCAAGGAAATCCTGTCCTCACATGCCAATATCTACTCTGGTTGGCACATACAGCAACTTTTGGGTAGCAGCATACTTGCTTGTGGCTGGTTGTGGATTCTTCCTCGTGGAGGGTATTTTACAAGAATTCTTTTTAGGGGCTCTCAAGCTCCGGGAAGAAGGACAAGGAAGCAGTAGCAGCACTAATTTGTCCGGGACAGTAAGAGCCACAATCTTACTCTTGAGCATGGCGTGTGGGACGGTCTTATTCGGGGGGCTCGTAATTCTCTGCTGGAAATCTGTCGAAAGCTTTCGGAAGTCTGCGGCCGTGGAGAATGGAGAGCTCCACAAGCACCGGGAGGGTTCTGTTTCGGTGCACAGTCTGGTTGGAGCGTGGAACACCGTTTATGGTCAACGCCCTGATCTAAAAGGTCGCCGCCACACACACACACGCACTCATACACACTCACACATATCTCGTTCTTTTATCAGAGCTGTTCAATGGTTTGGCTAAGAGATGGAGTGGGCTGAGCGTTGGCGTGCTTGTGTGCGGACCAGCGACGCTCCAGACGAGCGTTGCAGCTGAATGTCGGCCCACAACACCAAGCTTGGAGGCAAGGCCCCAGCTTTTCACTATCATTCGGTCAGTTTTGATCTGTAATTCAGCTGGCCAGTGTATATAGTCAATGTACAGTAGTATGAATTAATGTCGTTGTCCAAATTAATTATGATGATGTGTTAAACCGATTTGCCGGACGGGCGAGCACCGCAGCGCATTGAATGGGTGGTATGATTGAAAATCTAAGATATCTTTTCTTTTTTTTCAACGTCTGTCAATATTCGAATCCATACGTAATGAGGTATGCATATAAAAGCCTATTGAGGATCCTTCCTAGGGGAAGAAGAAGGACAAATACAGCGTAAGTTTGCATGCTATCCGATCGAAACAGCGCTTAGAATATATTAAAATCTAAATTGAATATTATTTGGTAGAGGTGTTAAAAGAATATTCTAATTATAGAGAAGAATATTATGCAGTATTAATCAAAGGAATATTTCTTTATTATTCAGTAATATACCATAAGATCTTGCACTATTACTGCAAATTAGCTCATTATATAAGTTAAACAAGAAATACACTAAAACGAACCTAATTAGATGTTTTTCTTTTCTTCTCAGCATTGGAGCGAGTTCCTCATTATTTTGGTGCTCACGCATGGTTATTGAGCTGGTCTCCTATGGCTTAACGTCTTCTACTACTCTAGCATTGGTAATCCTCACAACCTCAAAATATTTCTCTATTCCCAACAGTTTTTGCTCAAGTCCATGGATACAACAAATAATTCACCATCCTATATCTCAAACAAGGTCATCCTACCTTGTAAGCCATTTGATCAAAGTTGCATAGGCCACACACTCTTTAAGTTGTAAAAAAGACATGTTGAGTTGAGTTTAACCTAGCATAAAATATTAGAAGAAGATTTCTTACTATGATTCTTGATGCATCTACTAGATACCTCGAGAAACTTTAGATGAAGGTAGTACTAGAACTCTTCCCTAGTTTGACGTTCCAAAGTAGGTTTTTTACAAAAGTAAAGCTTGTCAAAAAAGTTAGGGACACCCCTAGGGTTGACCTAACTCCATGCCCTAATCCCCAGGGGTTAGGTTTAGGGTTAGGTTAGGCATCTCTTTTCATTAAGGGCTGGCATTTCCGTGCTCATTTAGGAAAATAGGGGAGGGGGCTCCGTCACATACGTAAATAAGGTAGAGTATGTGTAGTGAGGCTTCCTGTGTTCAAAAGAAACTCGTTAACCTCCTATCAATGCAAGTTAAGCTTGTGTCAAGGGGTAACCCTTTATTGTGCCACCCTAACTTCCACACAACATGAGTATGTCCCACCTTTGGGCAATATCTCGCCTTTGTGACCGGGTACATCATTTCTAAGGAGTTAGTCAGATTCCTTGGTTCGAAAACTTGTTCATAAGTTCAAAGGCATTATCCGAGTTCATATTATGCAGAACTAGTGGTTGAGACCTTGCTCTGGCTGCCTCAACCATGCTAAGTTAGGAACGACAACTGTAGTTCGGCTAGTCTGTGTATCCTAATTCACAAGGTGAGTCTTGTTTATGGACTTGGTCAGCTAGGGGTTTAAGCTCTTAAAGGTTGGGTTCCTAATATGGGTTACTTTACCAGATTTTGTGGGGTTTTTAAAGAGGGGATTCTAGGGTTGGCATATGGCAAGCCGCCTTTGTGGCACCATGTAAAACTCTGACAATTGGTATTAGAGCAAGTTCTCTACAGTCAATAGGACTGCTTGAAGTCATAGGGTGTTTCAGTGTTTAGATAACTCTAAATTCTTGATACTCTATTGCTTTCAGTTAACATGTCTATATTTTACACAGAGAGTTTGATCATGTGAGTTATTAATCTTCGAAGAACACTTATTTAGTGAGTTAGTGTGAGATTCTAAGTATGTTTGAAAGTCTTATGCTGGTTCAAGTGATGTGTGGGTGTACAACTTGTGTAGAGTGTTTCTAACTTCATATTGGGAATATTCTAAGCATATTCTCCAAGTGTTGAAAATAGGGTTTAATACGATGAGCAAGAAAGCAACCAGAGCTGAGGCAAAGGGTTGTTGCAGAGGCTCAAAATGAGGAGATGGATGAAGCTGATCCAAGTCGACCCCCTAGAGTTAGGCAGCGGCTTGGTTGGCGAGAAATAATGATGGATGCCCTAAACGAACTTCGAGGGATATTTTAGGGTTGAACGATCGAATTAGTAATGTCTGATCGAATTCTAATGGTTACCACATTACCAGATGTTCCACAACCAAACACACGAAGAAAGAAGAAGAAGCATGATTCATAGTTAGGTTCATTTGAATCAAATTCTTTGACAGATGAAGGTGGTAGTGGTCCTAGTAAATTCAAGCCGGTTAAGTTTTGGAATTTATGAGTTCAAAAGACTACAAAATTTTGGACGATTAGTTATATGATATAGAAAGTTATTTTGAGGCTACTTTCGTGAGAAAGACATAAAAGGTTGCATGTACTAAACAGTTTCTCCAAGGAGAAGTTAAAACTTGGTGATGGATAGTGAATATGAATATCAAAATAGCTGAAAACAAATGAAAAGAGAGATCAAAAAGCAGTATATGTCGGATGACCTTGGGTTGCGATTGCATACTGATTTGGTAGCTTGTAAACAAGGAGTTCAGGAAAACCCAATGGATTATGTTTATTGATTTGAAAGTGTATAGCGTTTGGTCCCGAACATGAGCAATGATGAAGTTCGAAGTTGCTTCATGGCTAGCTTGAATGAGAAGACACGAAAGGAGATCCTAAGGTACAAGCCAACAAGCTATTGGGAATGTCATGAGGCAACTCAAAAAGTTGCTTATGGCATGTCGTTAAAAGACTTGTACAATAAGGGGGAGGAAGCAAAACCTAAACCAAGGAGTTTTCCTTTAAAGTTTGGGTTCAGAAGGTTTGATAGATGACCAAATCAATCACCATCAAATTGAAGTGCAAGTCCCTTTGTCGACAGTTTCAATTTTTTGGATATATCAAAACCCATCGGATCTCGAAAACTATTAGTGTTACCACCTCCTCAGCAAGCCAAGGGCTCAGCTCCAAAGTCTGCTCCCCTACAGTCCACATGCGGAGTTCTAAAATGTCATAATTGTAATAAGCCTAGTCATTTCACAGAGAATGTCAGGCACCCTCACAACAATTGGGTCATTTTAAGGCGATGGTAGAAGAGAAAGTTGTTGAATTAGAAATGCTTAAAGATCTAGAAAATGAGTAAGAAGAGGTAATGTGTGCTAAACACAACCTACTTTATTCGCTATTCAAAACAAAACTGATCCTTTGTTATATTTGACAGGAAGGATACGAGGAAACCAAATCCAAAATAATCGATATTGGAGCAACATACAACTTCATATCGACTAGTCTAGCTTGTCGATTAAATTTGGAATGTAATAAAAAGTGTGGAATAAAGATCAATTTTGGCAAAGGTTATTAAAATACTAATAAATAGCAAGGGCAATTCCAGTCCAAATCAAAAGTTGAAAGGCTAAGCTAACTTAGTTGTTTTAAATATGACAGGGTTTGACTTTGTTTTGGGTATGGAATGGTTTCATAAACATGTAATCGAAATGAGGGTTCTGGAAATAATCGAATCATGCTTGCAAAAAAAAGAGGACATTAGAAAACAATGCTCAAGATGAAAACATTAACTGGTAAGGATTAGAATCCTATGTTTCTTACCTTAACTCAGTTGCGTAAGGCGGTTAAACATTGGAAGCATGTATTTCTTGTAATAGTTTTGGGATATTGGTGAAGTTGAGATAAGAAATGGTCAAGAATCTGTTCCCGAACCTATTTTGAAAGTCTTGAACATGTTTAAGGACGTGTTGCTGAAAGACTTGCCGCTCGAGTTACCTCCATGTCGAGGTATAGACCACATGATAGAGATTTTGCTAGAATTGTCTCCATCGACAAAAGCCCCATATCGATTGAGTCCTCAAGAATTAATAAAATTGAAGAGACAGCTGACAGAATTGATTGGTGAGGACACATTCGAACTAGTCGATCACCGTATGGTGCACTGATCATGTTTGTAATGAAAAAAGATGGTTCGATGCGAATGTGTGTGGACTATCAAGTGTTAAATGTGATAACAATCAAAATAAGTATTATCTTTTACGAGTGGATGACTTATTTGAATAAGCTATTGAAAGCAAAGTATTTTTCAAGAATAGACTTGAGATCTGGGTACCATTAGATTCTGGTAGCAGAAAAGAATGACATTGAAAAGACCACTTTTCAACGTGTTATGGGTCATTTAAGTTCATAATGGTGTATATTGATGACATTCTGATTTTCAATTCGACAATTGAGGAACATGCAGAACACTTGGAAAAGGTGTTTCAGAGGTTAATGGAGAACCAATTATATGCTAAAGAAAGCAAGTGTGCATTTGGTCAAACAAGATAGATTTCTTGGGACACTCGATCTCAAAGTGGGGAGGTTGCCATGGATACAAAGAAAATTTAAGATATTTCCCAGTGGACAACTTTGAAAGACATGCATGAAGTTAGATCATTTATTAGTTTGATGGGGTATTACTAAAGATTCAGAAAAGGTACTCAGAGATAATGGCACCATTGACAGATCTCATGACAAATATTCCATGGTATCGAACTCCAAAGTGCCAACAGGCGTTTGTCAAACTCAAAAAAGCTATCTCTTCTAAGCCAGTTTTGCAACACTCATCTTTGAAGATTCATTTGAGGTAGAGTGTGATGCTTTTGACTTTGTAATTAGTGAACAGAAAAGGACATTCAGTGTCCTTTTTCTCAAAGTTGGATGCCGCACAAATTCGATGGCCTACTCACAAAAAGGAGATGTATGTTATTGTTGCTTCCCTGGAATATTAGTATCATATCTTCCAAGTTGTGGCATTATGGTTTGGACAGATAGTGTAACTCTAAGGTACTTCGAAATGCATCACCAAAGTATGCTAGATGGCAGCAGAAGTTGGCATGATTTTAACATGAAATCAAACATAAAGCTGGAAAAGACAATGTGGTAGCTGATGCACTCAGTAGGAAGGGTCATCTTCATATTATGTCAGCACCAGTGTCAACTCTAGTGGATAAATTTGTGACGATGTATCTTCAAAACGAGTTTGCTAAGGAGGCTTTGAACATGGTGGCAAAGAGGAAATAAGTTCATTAATTATGAAGATATGGTAATGTTCTAGCAAGAATAAAAAGTCGAATGGATACACTCAGACGGGCACATTTTGCGGTGCGAGATGGAGTTCTTTACTATAAGGAAAAGAGACTCTATGTTTTAGAAGAGACATGGAGAGAGAGGTTATTAAGAGAGCATCACTACATTCCTTTGGCAGGATATGGTGGAAGGCATAAGACATTGGCTTTGTTGAAACAAGGATTCTATTGGCCGGATATGATTGACGATGTTGCCAAATATGTTAAAACATGTCCCACATGTCAACAAGTGAAGAGTCGATGGCAAAACGAGCTGGGAAGTTGTAGTGTATATCGATTTCAAAGAGTCATTTCAAAGTGTTACTTTGGACTCTGTCACGGGATTGCCAAAATCTTGTAGTTTCAATGCCCTCATGGTGATGGTCGATCGGTTTTCAAAGGTTGCAAATTTTATTCCAACTGTAGAGTTGTTCTTCCACGAGGTCATAAGAGTGCGCAGACTACTGAAAATGATAATCTCAAATCGGGATCCTCGATTTATGGGAAATTTTTGGGGAATGTTGTTTAAGCAGTTTGGCACAATGCTGAAGTTCAGTACAGCTTATCATCCATAAACAGATGGTCAAATGGAGAGGGTGAACTAACAAGTCAAGGACTATCTCAGATGCTATGTTCAAGATGATAAACTTGATTGGGCTGAATACTTAGATATGGCTGAGATATGTTACAATAACTTGACACACACTGCAATTGGGTGTAGCCCGATGGAGGTGTAAGGGTGGTATTCCTCAGAGTATGGTGTTACCGAAAGAAGATGTCAATCGAGTTCATTAAACAATTGTATCAAACATGGGAAGCTACTCATCAAGTGATGATTGCAGCACATGAAAGGTATTGTTAGTAGTACGATAAGCATCGATGAGATGTAGAGTGTCAGGTTGGGGATATGATATTGTTGAGTAACAGATTCCAACAACTCTTTTGAGGAAGTTTCTATCGCACTACATAGGTCCATATAAGGTGGTAAAGTGAGTAAGGAAGGTGGCTTATGAGTTAGATCTTCCTCCAGAGTTGGGAGCAATATACAATGTGTTTCATGTCAATTTGCTTGAGCCATTCCACAAGAATGAGAAACATCCACAAAGATATAAAAATTTATGTTTGCTTCCTGAGCTAGTCGGCGATATGAAGAGTTCGAAGTTGAGTTGTTTTTGGAGGCAAAGGATGTTAAACACCGAGGGTCGTGGAGACATAAATGAAAATATCTTGTTAAGTGGAAAGGTTACCCAGCATGCAAGTCGACATGGGAATTATTGAAGAATCTATATAACGCGATGGAGTTAGTGAATGAGTCTGAGGCAAGGTCTCAAACTGTTGGTAATGATGATGAGAAATAAAGTGAACTTTATTTCTTATTAACCTAGGGGCTGACAAACAACATTAATTAAACGCTTCCAATATAAATTCTAGTTAATTCAAAGAAATTAACTAACTTGTTGTCTGTGTTGGGTGATAGACTTTGCATACGTGTAAAAGGTCTCCAAGTGACTTCATGTCGTAAGTGGTGCCTCCGCAGCTGAGTTGTTGCTTAGTGAATGACGGTTCTAAAGTACTTGGCTTTGCATAGGGGTAAAAAACTTGTGAACTTTTTGCTGACTCTGCATAGAGTGATTAGCATTAGTTTTTAGTTAATTTTTTCTAATCTAGTCTACTCTTAGAGTTAGACATCAACAAGGACATTAACATTTTCAAATGGGAGTGTGTCATAGTTTTTAGTATGACTCGACCCTTTATTTTGGGGTTTGACTGTTGTTACCTATCAAGTTGTGTGACAAACCCTAGATGTACTGAGAAATAGCCCCACTTAGTGCACTTGGATGTTTAGGGGTAATCTAGCTAGTTGTCACTAGATACCTCGAGAAACTTAGGCAAAGGTGTACTTATCTTCTAAAAAACTCTCCCCTAGTTTGATGTTCCAAGGTAGGTTTTCCACAAAAGTAAAGTTTGTCAAAAGGGTTAGGGACACCCTAGGGTTGACCTAACCCCATGCCCTGATATCCTTGGGTTAGGTTTAAGGTTAGGTTAGGCATCTCTTTTCATTAAGGACTGGCATTTCCGTGCCAACCCACTTACTCCCATAGGAAAACAGGGTGGGGGTCAGGGTGGGCTCCGACACATAAATAAGGTAGAGTATATGTAGTGAGGCTTCTTGGGTTCAAAAGAGAGCTCGTAAACCTCCTATCGGTGCAAGCTAAGCTTATGTCATCAAGGCATAGCCCTCTATTATGCCGCCCTAACTTCCACACGACAGGGGTACGTCCCACCTTTGGGTTAGACTATCCTTATCATTAGGATCTCGCCTTTGTGACCGGGTACATCACTTCCAAGGAGTCAGTCAAATTCCTTGGTCCAAAAACCTGCTTGCAAGCTTAAAGGCATTGCCCGAGTTCATGTTCTGCAGAACTAGTGGTTGAGGTCTTGCTTCGGCCGTGTCACGACCCGATACAGAATACAGGTTTCCGGATACAGGACATGGGTTGCAGGACTTTCCTACAGGATTCCGGATACAGGATATGGGTTGCATGACTTTCCTACAGGATATTCCTACCAGGATTCTGGACACAGGATTCGGTTGCAGGATATTCCTACAGGATATTCTTACAGGATATGCCACAGGATATGCCTAGAGGATAAGGGACATGTGGACTCATCTTAGCCTCTGCATGCATGCAATCACTTTTGCATGCATGCAACCACTTTTAGCACTCATGCCTAGATTAGCTCTTGGAGTTGTGAGCATAAAAGCTCCGACCTAATTGTTGTACAATCAGTTACTATCAACACCAGTCATTCTACGATTATTCTTGTTCCTTGCTCTTGTCTTGTTCTTGTCTTACTCTTTGCCTCCTGCTCCTGTCTTGCTCTTGGATCCTGTCTAGTTCCTATCTTGTTCTTGAATCCTATCCTGCGTTTTCCTGTCTTGTTCCCGGATCCTATCCTGATCCTGTCTTGCTCCTGGATCCGTCCTGTTTCTGTTCCTGTTCCTAGTTCCTATCCTGCTCTCGGTCCTGTTCTTGAGTCAAGCCTTCCTATTCCCGGAATCCTACTCGCTTCCTGGTTCCTGGATCGTGGCTTGACAGTTTGATAGTAACTACTTCATAGTTCTTCGTTTTCCAGCTACCTTTTCTTGATTCCTTTCCTTCATTTTCCTCCTTTTTTTCTTTCCTAGATCATGGCTGATTTTGAGCGTTTTCAACACGAGTACCAAATGCTACTTCATGAGCTGGCCACTTTGCGCCAAGTGGTCACCGACCTGCAAGGTTCCATCACTGCGGCACATGCAGCTGCTGATGCATCCTCCAAGGCTGCTACGCAGGCTCTCTCCCAGGCATCGGTGGTTCCCTCTTCATCAAACTTTTCTTCGGAGCCGAAGGTTAGCATGCCAGAGAAGTTCAGTGGTAATCGTGCCGATTTCTAAGGTTTCCTGAATCAGATCCGGCTCTTGATCCGTATGCAACCACGGCGCTACTCGACTGATGCTCAAAAGGTGGGTCTTTTGGCATCCTTACTAAGTGGATCTCCACGGGCTTGGGTTGCCCCCTTGCTGGAGCGTGACGATCCATTGATGGAAGACTTTGAAGGTTTTGTGGCTGCCTTTGAAGCCTGTTTTGGAGATCTTGATAAGTACCTTCTGCATGCACGAAGTTACAGAAGCTCACTCAAGGATCCCGACCAGCTTCCGTCTATGCATCCGAATTTCAGCAACTTTGCACGAATATTCCATGGCGTGAAGGACCTTCTCCTTACGTTACCGGATGCCCAAACATTAGCGGAGATCATGCAACAAGCTATTCGTTGCGACAACCGTTTGTTCGAGCGTCATCAGGAAAGATCCCGTCAGAAGTTCTTGCAAACCAATCCTGCAGCTGTGGTACATGTTCCTGCACCACCTTCTGGAGTAGTTCCTATGGAGGTTGAGAAATCCAAGCGTGGCTCTCTTTCCGCTGCCGAGAAGCAACGTCGTCGCAGTGAGAACCTGTGCTTGTATTGTGGTGGAGCAGGACACAAGGTGGCAGATTGTCCTATTAAAGCCAGGAACTTCAAGACGCGTGAAGTCGAAGCCGAAGTTCAGTCGGAAAACTCCAATGTCCACTTCGTCTAGGAGCCGCGAAGTTGGACGTAGGTGCAGGCTCCATTGGTGCTGCTCATACCATCCCGTCACTTAAGTTTCCTGTACACATTCATCTTAATAATCGAGAGCTCATGGAGTTTGCCTTGTTAGACACTGGTGCAAATGCATGCTTCATGGATGACACGTTTGCAACTCAACATGGCATTTCGGTGGTGAAGTTGAAGCGTGCAGTTCCTGTAGAGGTGGCCGATGGGCGTCTAATTGCTTCCGGTGCAGTTACCCATGCTACCGAACCTCTCTCCTGCAGGTATGGCACATTCAACTGTTCAATTTCCTTCAACTTGATCAAGACTCGGTCGACTCCCATCATTTTGGGCATGCCATGGTTCGTTGTTGCAAATCCGCAGATCGACTGGAGGTCTAACACTCACGTTTTCCTCTCCAACTTCTAGGATCAATCCTGTACCTTCCTGCGTGCAGGATACATCCTTAGTATCTGAGGCAGTACAAGCTACAGGATTGACCGTACCTGTTCCTGTACCAGTGTTGAAGACTCCTCCTCGACAGGATTCACCTCATGGCAGTTCCTCAGCACATCCGCAGGCTCTCCCCATTCCTGTAAGTTTGCGGTGTCCTGTACAGGGTTCTTCCAATCCTGTATCAGTGTCGAAGGTTCCTCCTCAACAGGATCCACCTCCTGTTGATTCGTCAGCACATTCGCAGGCTTCTTCCACTCTTGCGCAACCACGGACTCCTGTACAGGATTCTTCCAATCCTGTACACTCACGGTGTCCTGTACAGGATTCTTCCAATCCTGTACACTCATCAACAACCACACAGGTTTTTTCCAATCCTGCTTCTTTCTGTTACCCTGCCTCTGTTCCATCCCCCAAGATCCTTCCTCTTTTTCAGTCACAGCTCCCTCCTTCTCCTCTCCGAGTTCTTACCACTACCATGCATGAACTCGCCACTGATCCTGCCCCCTTCCACCTTTTTGCTTTTCAAGTAACTCCTACGTCCTTCTACCTTTCCTGTATCCGACTCCCCTTTTTTCTCCTTCTCCTTCTCCTTCTCCTCCTTCTTCCCTACCATCCAAGTACCACGACTTTAAGGACGTTTTTGACAAGCACAAGGCTGCAGTTCTTCCTGTTCACAGGTCCTACGACTGTCCTATTGATCTTGCGGAAGGAAAGACTCCACCATTCGGACCGATCTATGCATTGTCACCCACAGAGTTGGAGGTTCTTCGTCAATACATCGAGGACAACTTAGGATCCGGCTTCATTCGTCACTCAAAGTCCCCTGCAGGAGCTCCTATCTTCTTTGTCAAGAAGAAGGATGGGAGTTTACGTTTGGTGGTGGACTACAGGGGTTTGAATCAAGTCACCATTCGGAATCGGTATCCGTTGCCATTGATCCCGGAACTTCTCGATCGGCTGCGAGGGGCAAAGGTGTTCACGAAGATCGACTTACGAGGAGCCTACAACCTTGTACGGATTCGTCCCGGCGATGAGTGGAAGACTGCCTTTCGTACAAGGTATGGACATTTTGAGTACACGGTAATGCCTTTCGGCCTTACCAATGCCCCAGCTGTATTCCAACACATGGTGAACGACATTTTCCGTGACTTCTTGGACCAGTTTGTGGTGATCTACCTCGACGACATCTTGATTTTCTCCAAGGACCAGGCGGCACATGACAAGCATGTACGACTAGTTTTAGAGCGGCTTCGCGAGCATGGCCTGTACGCGAAGTTGGAGAAGTGTTTTTTCGATAGGGATTCGGTGGAGTTCTTGGGCTACATCGTCTCTCCTGCTGGCGTTTCCATGGACATGCACAAGGTGAAGACCATCGTGGAGTGGGAGAGGCCCAAGTCGGTACGAGATGTACAATGTTTCCTTGGCTTTGCAAACTTCTACAGGCGGTTCATACAGGACTTCTCCAAGCGTGTACTTCCACTCACAGAACTCACCAAGCGCACAGGACTTTTCTCTTGGTCCGACAAGGCGGAACACGCGTTCACAACACTCAAGGACGTTTTCACGACAGCTCCGATTTTAGCACATCCTGACCCTTCTCATCCTTTCTTCATTGAAGCAGATGCCTCGGATTTTGCAGTAGGATCCGTCCTATCGCAAGTTGGAGAGGACAAGTTGCTTCATCCTGTAGCCTTTCACTCTCGTAAGTTCCTGTCGGCGGAGATCAACTACGAGATTCATGACAAGGAACTCAAGGCCATTGTGGATTCGTTTGAGGATGGCGGCATTTCCTGGAAGGTGCTGCACATCCTGTACAAGTTCTTACGGATCACAAGAACCTGGAGTACTTTCAAACGGCTCGGGTCCTCAGTCGGCGACAGGCTAGGTGGGCAGAGTTCCTATCACGTTTTGACTTCGTCATCGTCTACAGGCCCGGCTTTCGGAATGGCAAGGCGGACGCATTGTCTAGGCGCTCTTACCTTGCACCAAGCCCGGGCGATCCTGCATTTGACGGTCAAAGGCAAGTGTTGTTGGGTCCTGATCGTTTCCGGCTTGCGGCACTGCAGGTTCATCAGGCTCCAGCAAATTCAACACTCCTACAGGACGTTCGTTCGCAGTTGCCTACAGACGACTTGGGAAAGAATGTGTTCTCACACATTCATCCTGACGTTGCAAGTTCCTCTTCCTCCAGTTCCCGTCCAGACTACAACCTATTCACCATACAGGATGGACTCCTGTACCGGGAAGGTCTCCTGTACGTTCCTGTTGGTATTTCTAGGACTCGTGTGGTACAGGATTGTCATGATACCCCGGCTACAGGACATTTTGGTGTGGCCAAGACAGTGGAATTGGTGACTCGCAACTATTGGTGGCCTGGGTTGCGAGGTTTTGTGGAGAGGTTTGTACGGAGTTGTGACACTTGTAGCAGGTCGAAGATGCCTCATCATGCACCCTCTGGTCTTCTTCGTCCTCTTCCTGTTCCGTCTGCTCCTTGGAGATCCATTTCTATGGATTTCCTCACAGATCTTCCTCCTTCGTGGATTTGATGCAGTTCTTGTGGTGGTTGACCGTTTCACCAAGCAGGCTCATTTCCTACCCTGCAACAAGACAGCTACAGGTCAGACAACTGCCGAGTTGGTGATCCGCGAGGTGTTCCGACATCATGGTCTTCCTGAGAGCATTGTTTCCGATCGAGGTCCACAATTCATGTCCAAGTTTTGGCGAGAGCTTCTTCGGAGTCTACAGGTCAAAGCGGATCTTTCTTCAGGATATCACCCACAAACCGATGGGCAGTCCGAACGCACAATTCAGACCTTAGAACAGTATCTTCGTTGCTTCATCAGTTACCAGCAGGACAACTGGTTGGACCTCCTTCCAATGGCAGAGTTTGCCTACAACAACTCCATCCACGCATCTACAGGACAGACACCTTTCTTTGCTCTTACAGGCCACCATCCACGTTTTGACTTTGCTCCTACCGCTTCTCCTTCTTCCGCTCCTGCAGTACAGGATCGTCTTCAGCATCTTCGGCAGGTACAGGATGATCTCCAGGTTCATCTTCAACAGGCACAGGAACGATACAAGCATCATGCTGATGCTCACCGACAGCCGGCACCTGCATACAAGATTGGTGATCTCGTGTGGCTTCTTCGTCGACACATTCGCACCAACAGGCCTTCTTCTAAGTTGGATTTTCAACGATTGGGCCCTTATAGGATCGTGGCGGAGGTAAATCCTGTAGCTTTCCGACTCGAGTTACCATCCACGGTGAAACTTCATCCTGTGTTTCACACCTCTTTGTTGGAGCCGTATCATCCTTCTTTCCCGGTCGTGTTTCTTCTCCTCCCCCTCCTGTGGTCATTGACACGGAACCTGAGTACGAAGTGCAGCCATCCTTGACTCTCGTCTTCATCGTCACCAACTCCAATACTTGGTGGATTGGAAAGGGTACCTGCCTACTGATCGCACTTGGGAACCTGCATCCAACTTACTCCATGCTTCTTCCAAGGTTGCTGCCTTCCATCGGCATTATCCTGCTAAACCAGGTCCCAAGACTCGTGGAACTCGTCTTTAGGGAGGAGGTGCTGTCACGACCCGATACAGAATACAGGATTCCGGATACAGGACATGGGTTGCAGGACTTTCCTACAGGATTCCGGATACAGGATATGGGTTGCAGGTTTCCTACAGGATTCCGGACACAGGATTCGGTTGCAGGATTCCTACAGGATATTACAGGATATGCCACAGGATATGCCTAGAGGATAAGGGACATGTGGACTCATCTTAGCCTCTGCATGCATGCAATCACTTTTGCATGCATGCAACCACTTTTGCATGCATGCCTAGATTAGCTCTTGGAGTTGTGAGCATAAAAGCTCCGACCTAATTGTTGTACAATCAGTTACTATCAACACCAGTCTTACTACGATATCTTGTTCTTGTCTTGTCTTGTTTTGTCTTCTCTGCCTCCTGCTCCTGTCTTGCTCTTGGATCTGTCTGTTCCTATCTTGTTCTTGGATCCTATCCTGCGTTTTCCTGTCTTCTCGGATCCTATCCTGATCCTGTCCTGCTCCTGGATCGTCCTTTCCTGTTCCTGTTCTTGTTCCTGTCCTGCTCTCGGTCCTGTTCTGAGTCAAGCCTTCCATTCCGGAATCCTACTCGCTTCCTGGTTCCTGGATCGTGGCTTGATAGGCCGCCTCAACCACGCCAAACTAAGAATGACACTTGTAGCTCAGCTGGTTCGCATATCCTAATTCATAAGGTGAGCCTCGTTCCTAAGGGTTGGGTTCTTAATATGGTTACTTTACTAGATTTTGTGGGGTTTCAAAGAGGAGATTCCAGGGTTGACATCTAGCAAGCCGCCTTTGTGGCACCATGTAAAAACTCTGACAACACTCCTTGCTCTTGCATGAAACACCTTTGAGTTGTTTGTGGTTGGTACATAGACATACCTTTCTTTGTCAGATCACATATCTCCACCATGGAGATGTGGTTTTTGTGCTTTCTCCACCATTCCAACCATGTCTTTAGAGTGGGAACATTTGATGCTCATCCATCCTAAAAAGATTCTAGCATCACAAACTTCTCTTCATTAGTCAATACCTCAGTCCAAGAATGCTCCAAGTTCATGTGCAAAGCCTTATTTTCTTTTGAGATTCACTTCTTAATAACTTGCCTAATGGATTGCATGTAGTAGAACAAACAACTTCTCTCTTTACCTTTCATTTTGTTATCATTAAATACCTAATAAAGGGCTATCCAAATGGCACAAGCTTTGTCGAACATGAAACCCGCGAAATTGATGTTGTAGAGTTTCTGCTTCTAGCATACATTGAGCATAATGTTTAAAATTTTTATCACTACAATGTTATCCTTTTAACACATATCACCATATGCTATAGTGACCATTAAACACATGTTGTTTAAAGAACAACAAAGTTATCAATCATAATGCACAAGACAACCTCACAACTTACAATGGATTGTAAAGATGAATGTTGAGTGTGAACCATTCGGGAATTCAATGTGTGTGATTTAGTATCACCCATTATTGTTTCATGTCATCACCATGTTGACACATGAAGATGTAATCCATGCTTGGCCTAGGTCCTTTGATTGTCATCTTGAAGATAAATGGTTGTTCTTCTGCAGCATTGAATTCCATTTTAGGAACATGAACAATATAAATGAATGATATGGGTAACTTTCTTTTCATTTTTATAAGACCATCATAACCTTCTTTGAACACTGTTTCATTGGTTTTTATTTGTTTGATCCATTCACGAGTCCTATTGTTAGGATCGTAGTTAGACATGTAGAAGGATCTTAGATGTGTTTTATTTTATGGGCAAATTTAATGGGAAAAATACTAAAAAAAGTATAAAACGAGAGCCGGATAGAAACATCGAAGTACGAGTCATTATCGTAATATAGGAGAGAGTTACTACCGCAAAACGCTGGAGTACGGCATACTTGAATAAGAATAAGGAGTTACATTAACTAAATGGATAAGGCTAAGAGGTAGTTACTATAACTGCTAGTACGGGACCAAGAGTACAAGTATAAATAGACTAGACTAAGACTAGAAAGGTATCCCGAGTATACTGTATTATTGTACTATGTGCCGTGTGCAGACATAATATAAGTTTCTTCTCACTCTCAATATGTCTTTCTCTTGCTCTTCTTACTATTTAGATGTATACTATTCTTTTCTGAGTATTGTGACGGGATCCACAGTACTACTACCTGCTACATACCTTGCCATCCTTACCCTTTCCTGACCTTCTAAAGTCTGAAATGTACTCTATTTCTGTTCCTTCCAATAGACCCTTAATACGGGTTTGTCGGTGGCGACCACTGCTATATTTTAGTCAGTAGGAAGTTTCTATGTTCAACACCTATTATAACACTAAGTTAAAAAGATCAACAACCGTCTCTTACTTACCTTCTATGATTGATGAGTGGTTCCAGGATCTCTAGAAGTTTAGTGTAACCTACATCATCTGCCGTGTTGAAAGGTTCTTCCATGATCATTTCATGGGTTGCCTATAACTCTATCACTCTTTAGTTCCTTCTTAGACTATTTGAAACAACTTTACTTACAAATTGCTTAGCTCTAGCAGATGACAAGGAACTGTTGGTGGAGTGTTGATGATGATGAATAGTCGAGTCTTAGTCACATCATTAAGTATGATGTAGTAAGATGTCACCTTGCAACACTTCAAAAGATTTAGTTCATGGCCATAATGCATGCATCTTATGCCTTCAACTATCTCGAAACTAGTTGTCTTCATCTTCTACACAAAGCCTTTAAAATGATATTTGTTGACTTTCTTAGCAAGGTCGAGAAAGAGGCACAAAGGATTCATGCACTCTAGATGCCCAACATAGATACTCTAACTAACTCAAGTTCGTTGTGGCAATCGTCTTTTCTCTCCATTCCCAAATACTTGTTACTTTTATTCTTGTGGGTTGGCAACTCAAAAATGACATCTCCATTGTAGTTTTCATGCACTTCAAAAACACATTGAATGTGTCTCATGAAGTTCCTTCTCATCCAACATTTGTATGTTTTACGAAGCATTGCAAGCATTGAGATAGTCCTCTCAAAACTCTCCATTCTAAAAAGCAAGTTGCAAAGTGTAGAAAATGAATTCATCTCCATTCTAAAAAGTGGGCCTTTTGCAGGTTGCAACATGTAAAAAACAAACTCAACAATCTCATTCCCCTCAAGTAAGATCTATGCTTTTAGTTCAGAGTTGTTAACATTTGTTGTAACCATTATCTTCTCACGCTAGAATGGAGAACTAAGAATGCAATTCTTGGGTGAATGTGAATGCATTTTCATCTTTATACATAGGAAATTCCATGTAAGTAATGTCGTATCTCATTATTACCATTTGGTATTATGTTGAAAACTTAAAAGTAAAGCTTATATAATTCAAAATTTATTAACTTGTAACTTTGTGAACTTAATTAAATTATTAGCATCAAAGTGCAGAAGTAATTAATGCTTATTCCAAATGGTGTGTATGCATTAAATGTTTATAGGTTAAATACTTCAGAATTTAGATGTGTTTTAATTTAAAATTGTAATCAATCTAGGCTATAAATCTTAACACTAACAGATCCATATCACAACTATCAAATAAAGAATCCTAAATGCAATTTTTGCCATGAATTGTTAATTATATAAGAAACCCTAACCATTGCCCCTAGGGTTTTGGGTTTTCTTAATATTGTAAATTGTAAAATATGAGTTTTGGAGCTATCACAACCACTCCATCAACATTGCTAGGATCACCTTCTCCTTTATTCATTCTTTTTCTTCTATATTTTCGCTTTTCCTTTCCTATTGAGTTTGTTTTTCTTGTTTTTTTCTTTCGACTTTGGCATAAACATTAAGATAAATTCTCATTTCATAATTTCATTCCCAAGTCTCTTCTCATTTCTCATCCCTTTCTATCTTCTCCTTATAGCGCCAACTAGGAATGGCAGCAATAAATCCCCTAGTTGACATTAGATCCCATGATTTTTATTTCTTGCTCAGATCTGACAATCCCTCATGAAGTCAACATTATACACCCCTTTGTACTTAGAGTTATCTCTTATACAGTCCCTTGTACACCCCTCTATACCCATACTTATCTCTTGTTCGGCACCGACCTAGAGGTTCTGCAATAACACCCCCAATCAACATAACACCCTTAGTTGGCAATAATAATGTCATAGTTTTTACTATGACTCGACCCTTTACTTTGGGGTTTGACTGTTATTACCTACTGAGTTGTGTGGCAAACCCTGGTTGTATTGAGAAACAACCCCGCTTAGTGCACTTAGGTGTTTAGGGGTAGTCCGGCCGGCTGTCACTAGGTACCTCGAGAAACTCTGGGCGAAGGTATACTTACCCTCTAGAAAACTCTCCCCCAGTTTGACGTTACAAAGATAGGTTTTCCATTAAATATAACTTGTCAAAAAGGGTTAGGGACACCCCTAGGGTTGACCTAACCCTAGGGTTGCCCTAACCCCACACCCTAATACCCCCCCTAGGGGTTAGGTTTAGAATTAGGTTAGGATAACCGTTTTCTCTAAGGGCTGGCATTTCCGTGCCAGCCCACTTACTCACTTAGGTGAACGAGGGGGGGGGTCCGTCACAAATAAGGTAGAGTATATGTAGTGAGGCTTCCTAAGTTCAAAAAAAGCTCGTTAACCTCCTACCGGTGCAAGCTAAACTTGTGTCGTCAAGGTGCAACCCTCCGTTATGCCGCCCAAACATCCACACGACAGGGGTACAACCCACCCTAGGGTTAGGCTATCCTTATCGTTGGCAGGATCTTGCCTTTGAGATAGGGGCACGTCACTTCCAAGGACTTAGTCAGATTCCTTGGTCCGAAAACCTGCTCGCAAGCTCAAAGGCATTGCCCGAGTTCACATTCCGCAAAACTAGTGGTTGAGGCCTTGCTCCGGCCGCCTCAACCACGCCAAGCTAGGAACGACACCTAAGGCTCGGCTAGTCCGTGTATCCTGATTCACAAGGTGAGTCTCATTCGTGGACTTAGTCAGTGAGGGGTTTGAGTTCCTAAGGCTTGGGTTCCTAATACGAGTTATTTTACCAGATTCCGTGGGGTTTCCAGAGAGGGGATTCCAGAATTGGCACTTGGCAAGCCGCCTTTGTGGCACTAGGTAAAAACTCTGACAATTGGTATCAGAGCAAGTTCTCTGCAGTCAGTAGGACTGCCTTAAGTCGTACGGTGTTTCAGTGTTTAGCTAACTCTAAATTCTTGATATACTCTATTGCTTTCAATTGACATGTCTGTATTCTGCTAGAGAGTTTGATCATGTGAGTTGTCAAACTTTAGAGAACACTTGCTCAGTGAGTCGGTGAGATTCTAGGTATGTCCGAAATTCTTATGCTGGTTTAAGCTGATGTGTGTGGGTGTACAACCTGTGCAGGGTGTTTCCAATTTCACATTGGGAATATTCCAAGCATATTCCCGAGTGTTGAAACTAGGGTTCAATACGATGAGCAAAAGAAAGCAACTAGAGCCTGAGGTAGAGAGGGCTGTCGCAGAGGCTCAAAATGAGAAGATGGATGAGGTTGATCCAGGTCGGCCCCTTAGAGTTAGACAACGACCTGGTTGGCGAGAAATAATGATGGATGCCCTAAACGAACTTCAGGGGATGTTTTGGGGTTGAACGACCAAATCGATAATGTTGCCGTTCAGATTGCGACAAATACTGTAGTGCCAGATGTTTCGCAACCAAACACAAAAAAGAAGAAGAAGCATGACTCAGAGTCAGGTTCCTCAATGGAAGTAGGTGGTGGAGGTCCAGTAAATTCAAACCGGTAAAGCCTTCGAATTTCATGGGTTCAAAGGATTACAAGGTTTTGGATGACTGGTTGTATGATATGGAAAGCTATTTCGAGGCTGCTTCCGTGAGAAAGACAGAAAAGGTTGCATGTGCCAAGCAATTTCTTAAAGAAGAAGCTAAGGCGAATTGTTGAAGGTGAACGTGGATATCGAAACAGCTGGAAACACATGAAAAGGAGATCAAAAAGCAGTATATGCCGGATGATCTTGGTTTGCGATTGCGTGCTGACCTGGCACTTTATCAACAGGGAGTTCGGGGAAGTCCAATGGACCACGTTTATCGATTTGAAAGTGTACGGCGATTGGTGCCAAATATGAGCGATGATGAAGCTCGAAGTTGCTTCATGGCTAGCTTGAATGAGAAGACGCGAAGAGAAATTTAAGGTACAAGTCAACAAGCTATTGGGAATGTCAAGAGGCAGCTCAAAAGGTTGCTTATGGCATGTCGTTAGAAGACTTGTACAAAGGGGAGGAAGTAAAAACCTAAATCAAGGAAGTTTTCTCCAAAGTCTGGGTTCAAAAAGTTTGATAGGCGACCAGATCAATCGCAATCAATTCGAAGTGCAAGTCCCTTTGTCGGCAGTTCCAAATTTTTCGAACACATCAAGACCCACCGGATTTTGAAAACCATTGGCGTTACCACCTCCTCAGCAGGCCAAAGGATCGGCTTTAAAGTCTGCTCCCCCGCGTTCCACAGGTAGGGTTGCGAAATGTTATAACTGTAACAAGCCTGGTCATTTTGCTAAAGAGTGTAGGCACCTTCACAACAATCAGGATATTTCAAGGCGATGGTAGAAGAGGAAGTTGCTGAACAAAAACGCTTGAAGATCCAGAAGATGAGTCAGAAGAGGTAATGTTGTGCTAGACACAACCTACCTTATTTGCTAGTCAAGACAAAACTGACCCTTTATTATATTTGACAGGAAGGATACGAGGGGACCGAGTCCGAATGATGATTGATACGGGAGCAACATACAACTTCATATCGACTAGTCTAGCTCGTCGATTGAATTTGGATGTAATAAAGATGTGTGAAATAAAGATCAATTTTGGCAAAGGTTTTTAAAATACTTATAATATAGCAAGGGTAGTTCCTGTCCAAATCAAAGATTGGAAGGCTAAGCTAGACTTAGTTGTCTTGAATATGACGGGGTTTGATTTTGTTTTGGGTATGGAATGGTTCCATAAACATGTAATCGAAATGAGGGGTTCCAAAGAGAATTGACTCACGCTTGTAGTTGATAAAGAGGACATTAGAAAAACAACGCTCAGGATGGAAACACTAACTGATAAGGATTGGAATCCTATGTTCCTTACCTTAACTCAGTTGCGTAAGGCAGTTAGACATCGGGAACATGTGTTTCTTTGCAATGGTATTGAATACTGGTGAAGTCAAAATAGGAGATGGTCAAGAATCTGTTCCTGAACCTATTTTGGAAGTCTTGAACATGTTTAAGGATGTGTTGCCAGAAGACTTGCCGCCCGAGTTACCTCCACGTGAGTTGTGGACCACAGATAGAGATTTTGCCAGGTTCGTCTCCACCGGCAAGAGCCCCATATCGGTTGAATCCTCAAGAGTTAGTAGAATTGAAGAGACAGCTGACAGAATTGATAGGTCGAGGACACATTCGACCTAGTCGATCCGTATGGTGCACCTATCTTTTGTAATGAAAAAGGATGGTACGATGCGAATGTGTGTGGACTATCGAGCGCTGAACGCGATAACTATCAAAAATAAGTATCCTCTTCCACGAGTGGACGACTTATTTGATAGGCTATCGAAAGCAAAGTATTTTTCAAGAATAGACTTGAGATCGGGTACCATCAGATTCGGGTAGCAGAGAATGACATTGAGAAGACCGCTTTTCGAACGCGTTATGGATCATTTGAGTTTCTAGTCTTGCCATTCGGGTTGTGCAATGCTCCAGCAACTTTTTGCACAATGATGGATGATGTGTTTAGAGACTATCTAGACGAGTTCGTAGTGGTGTATATTGATGACATTCTGATTTTCAGTTCGACAATTGAGGAACATGTGGAACACTTAGAAAAAGTGTTTCAGAGGTTGAGAGAGAACCAGTTGTATGCTAAAGAAAGCAAGTGCGCATTTGGTCAAACCAAGATAGATTTCTTGGGACACTTGATCTCAGGTGGGGAGGTTGCCATGGACCCAAAGAAAATTCAAGCTATTACGAGTGGATGACTTTAAAAGATGTGCATGAAGTTAGATCATTTCTTGGTCTGACAGGGTATTACCGAAGATTCATAAAGGGTTACTCGGAAATAGCGGCCCCATTGACAGATCTTACGAAAAACATTCCATGGCATTGGACTCCAGAGTGCCAACGTGCGTTCGTCAAACTCAAAGAGGCTATCTCTTCTGAGCCAGTTTTGCAGTTGCCCATCTTTGAAGATCCCTTTGAAGTAGAATGTGACGCTTCCGACTTTGCAATTGGTGGTGTATTGCAACAGAAAGGACATCCAGTGTCCTTTTTCTCGAAGAAGTTAGATGCCGCGCAAACTCGATGGCCTACTCACGAAAAGGAGATGTATGCTATTGTTGCTTCCTTGGAGTATTGGCGTCATTATCTTCCAAGTCATGGTACTGTGGTTTGGACAGATAGTGTAACTCTAAGGTATTTTGAAACGCAGCCGAAGCTATCGCCGAAGTATGCTAGATGGCAGCAGAAGTTGGCACGATTTCAGCCTGAAATCAAACATAAAGCGGGAAAGGACAATGTGGTAGCTGATGCACTCAGTAGAAAGGGTCATCTCGGATTATGTCAGCACCCATGTCAACTTTGGTGGATGAATTTGTGACGGCGTATCCTCAGGACAAGTTTGCTAAGGAGGCTTTGAGCCTGGTGGCAAAGAGGAAACAAGTTCATCAGTTACGAAGAGATGGTAATATTCCAGCAGGAATAGAAAGTCGAATGGATGCACTCAAACAGGCGCATTTTGCGGTACGAGATGGAGTTCTTTATTATAAAAAAAGAGACTCTATGTTCCAGAAGGGACATGGATGTTAAGAGAGCATCACGACGTTCCTTTGGCAGGACATGGTGGAAGGCATAAGACGTTGGCTTTGTTGAAACAGGGATTCTATTGGCCGGGTATGATAGATGATGTTGCCAAATATGTCAAGACATGCCCCACATGTCAACAAGAAGAGCCGATCGCAAAAACGAGGGAAGTTGCAGTGTATACCGATTCCAGAGCGGCCATTTCAAAGTGTTACTTTGGACTTTATCATGGGATTGCCAAAATCTTGTGGTTTTAATGCGCTCATGGTGGTAGTCGATGGTTTTCAAAGGTTGCTCATTTCATTCCAACTGTAAGACAGTGAATGCAATTCAAGCAGCGAAGTTGTTCTTCCACAAAGTCATAAGAGTGCGCGGACTACCGGAAACCATGATCTCAGATCGAGATCCTCGGTTTACAGGGAAGTTTTGGGGACGTTGTTTAAGCAGTTTGGTATGATGCTGAAGTTCAGTACGGCTTACCATCCACAAATGATGGTCAAACGGAGAGAGTGAACCGACAAGTCGAGGACTATCTCAGATGCTATTCAAGGTGATCAACTTGATTGGGCTGAACACTTGGATATGGCTGAGATATGTTACAATAACTCAACACACACTACAATCGGATGTAGCCCGATGGAAGTGTTAACTGGGAATAAGGGTGGTATTCCTCAAGTATGGTGTTACCGAAAGACGATAGCAATCGAGTTCCATTTATAGTAGAGTTCACGGGACAATTGTATCGACATGGGAAGCTGCTCGTCAAGCGATGGCTGCAGCACAGGAAAGGTATCGTCAGCAGTACGATAAGCATCGGCGGGATGTAGAGTATCAGGTTGGGGATATGGTATTGTTGAGTACCAAAAACCTGAAGGTTCCAACGACTCTTTCGAGGAAGTTTCTGTCGCACACTACATAGGTCCATACAAGGTGGTGAAGCAAGTAGGGAAAGTGGCTTATGAGTTAGATCTTCCTCCGGAGTTGGGAACAATACACAATGTGTTTCATGTCAATTTACTCGAGCCATTCCACAAGGATGAGAAACATCCGTAAGAGATATGAAAGCTTACGTCCGCTTCCTGAGCTGGTCGGCGATACGAAGGAGTTCGAAGTTGATCGATTTGGATGCAAAGGATATTAAACGCCGAGGGACGCGAAACGTAAACGAGAATATCTTGTTAAGTGGAAGGGTACCCGGCATGCGAGTCGACATGGGAACCATTGGATAATCTACAGAACGATGGAGATAGTGAAGGAGTTTGAGGCAAGGTCTCAAACTGTTAGTAATGATGATGAGAAATAAAGTGAACTTATTTCTTATTAACCTAGGGGCCAACAAACAACCTTAACTAGAGGCCTCCGATATAAATTCTAGTTAACTTAAAGAAATTAACTAACTGTTGTGTGTCGGGTGACAGACTTTGCAGACGTGCAAAAGGTCTAAGTGACTTCTTGTCGCAAGGTGGTGCCTCCGGCAGCTAAGTTGTCCTCAGTGAACGACGGTTCTGAAGTACTTGGCTTCGCGTAATGCAAGGGGGGTAATAAAACTTGTGAACTTTTTGGCTGACTGCATAGAGTGATTAGCGTTAGTTTTCAGTTAATTTTTCCTAACCTAATCTAGTCTTGGAGTTAGATGTCAACGAGGACGTTGACATTTTCAAAGGCGGAGTGTGTCATATTTTTACTATGACTCGACCCTTTACTTTGGGGTTTGACTGTTTTACCTACCGAGTTGTGTGGCAAACCCTGGTTGTAGTGAGAAACAGCCCGCTTAGTGCACTTAGGTGTTTAGGGGTAGTCCGGCCGGCTGTCACTAGGTACCTCGAGAAACTCTAGGCGAAGGTAGTACTTACCCTCTAAAAACTCTCCCCCAGTTTGACGTTACAAAGATAGGTTTTCCGTTAAATATAGCTTGTCAAAAAGGGTTAGGGACACCCCTAGGGTTGACCTAACCCTAGGGTTGCCCTAACCCCACGCCCTAATACCCCCCCCTAGGGTTAGGTTTAGGGTTAGGTTAGGACAACCATTTTCTCTAAGGGCTGGCATTTGTGCCAGCCCACTTACTCACTTAGGTAAACGGGGGGGGGGTCCGTCACATAAAAGTAGTGAGGCTTCCTGGGTTCAAAAGAGAGCTCGTTAACCTCCTACCGGTGCAAGCTAAGCTTGTGTCGTCAAGGTGCAACCCTCCGTTGTGCCGCCCAAACTTCCACACGACAGGGGTACAACCCACCCTAGGGTTAGACTATCCTTATCATTGGCAGATCTTGCCTTTGAGATAGGGGCACGTCACTTCCAAGTTAGTCAGATTCCTTGGTCCGAAAACCTGCTCGCAAGCTCAAAAGGCATTGCCCGAGTTCACGTTCCGCAAAACTAGTGGTTGAGGCCTTGCTCGGCCGCCTCAACCACGCCAAGCTAGGAACGACACCTAAGCTCGGCTAGTCCGTGTATCCTGATTCACAAGGTGAGTCTCATTCGTGGACTTAGTCAGTGAGGGGTTTGAGTTCCTAAGGCTTGGGTTCCTAATATGAGTTATTTTACCAGATTCCGTGGGGTTTCCAGAGAGGGGATTCCAGGATTGGCACTTGGCAAGCCGCCTTTGTGGCACCAGGTAAAACTCTGACAAAACAACCTCAATTCTTAACTATGTAAGCCATTTGTATTTACCAATTGGAGTGTCTGATAATAACATCCCCAGTTGGTAAAATCTTGAAACCATATAACTTGTACATTGGTTGGTGCTGATTGGAGGGTTTGGCATTACCTCCCCTAGTTGGCAGATTATTATTTTGTTTATTGTTTTTATATTTTGCAGGTAATGTATATTCTTGGGTAGTTTACATCTATATCCAAAGGTATGATGTGCGTGTACGGAAGGGATGTTTTAATAAAGTTTTACATACGTATAAGGATGAAAAAAATATGGACTAATGTTATGTATGTATGGAAGGGGTTTATTAGCCGGATCTAAATTTGAGAGATGAGAATGATAGATTCAACACTTATACAAATGTTTTCAGTTAGTGTTCCTAAAGATTTAGTGTTGTTAATTGTTTTATGCTTACTGGTGAATTATGTTAGGATAATCAGGAAAATAGGCAAAGAAAGATTATTAATGTGTAAATTTAAAGGAGGGGTTTCATATGATGGTTTGTGTATCCTTCCCTATTTTAAAGTGAAGGGTTTATTGTGAAGTTTTTTTTTTCTTTATTATAGGGGTTTTTGAAATAAAAAACACGTATACAAGGGTATTTCCAACACGCACATGATAGTAAACTATCCAAGTGCGAAGTAAAGGCAAGAGCAGCTTTGACTAATATAATGTTGAGAAGACGGGGGGGGGCATGCCAAAACACAATTCAACACATGCTTGAAAAACCAATCTTTTAGTTTGGTTGTTGACACAGCTTTGGCCTTAGTCAATGAGCCGCATGTGACTGTGGTACTAGTTTTATTGATAAAAGCAATTACTCAACAACACCTTGGTGACACAGGCATTGTTAGCTTTCATACATGTTGTATTGTCAAAACTAGTTGATGCAAATGTAGAAGAGAGCGACATTGACGCAAGGGAGGTATAACTCCTAGGCCACTAAGGCAACTAGTCAAAAGAGGGGCCATGGAAGGAAATAGGAAGGATGAGGACGCTGAGGCAAAAAAAGTGAAGGGTGTACAACATTCCAGCTAGTCGACATGTAGAGAGTTCAACAAGCCAACTACAAAAATCTCCATCAACGACTTGGGAAATCCTTTGGTATTCTCGTGTGCCATCTCCGTTCAAACAAAGTGATACATCACATAAACCCAAAGGACTTGGACCAAGTAATGGTGATTTTCAAGCGGTCAAGTGAATACTTCCGTAACACTACTCAATTTTTCCTTTTGGTTGGTGAGCTTGTGATAATAAAGAATGTCGCGGAGATAGCTACGCTTTACATGAGTTTTTCAAAAGGGATCTTGTAGATCCCAAGTTTCAAGCATAAGGTCCATTGCTTTCAATGAAGTTCTATACTACATCATATGCTCCAAGCTCTATATAGGTTTTCCAAGGAGGTAATGAAGGAGGAAAGGAAGTGTTGGGTTGTCCAAGTCCAAGCTAGTTTTATTTGCAAATTTGATGTGGATGACCTCCAGCTGATCACTAGTTTAAATAAATCAATAGGTAAATGATTAAGCTTGTGTACATGGCATGTACTAATTTAGTTTATCTGCCACCTCTATCTAGACCACATTGCCACATCTATTGTTGGTAGTAAAGACATGTTGTGCTAGTGTGGAGGGTACCTCACTTCTCTGAGTAAGACAAACTGCACATACATTTGAAGTTGGAGGAAAGCAATTTAGCTTAGCATCCAATGTCAAATTTGATATGTGCGAAAATCATGTTCAAAATTGTATTTTCTTATGTATGGACCATAACACATGTTCATTTCAGAATAGGACCTTGACACAAGGTTGCATGGAGTTCAAGACAAGGAGTGGTGAAGTGGTTCACGATAGATCTTTACTGAAAAGTAGTTTGAGACAAGGCCATGGACATTATTGATGACAATCTCGGCAATAAAGAGGACTTTTGCAACTAATTGGAAGATATGAGAGCTGAATCCATGTTCCAATTCTTGCTTGAGTGCATCCACTTCACCTTTTCCACAAAGCCTAGAAAATTTTTCAAACACAAGGAGTTGGCTAAAAAGATTGATTTTTAAGTATATTGGTTTTATTTATTTTGGTAGCTCTAAAACTATGTTGTAGGTTTGTGATAACCAAGTAGTTTGCTTCAAGCACCACCATAAAGCTTTGGCAAGACCATATGTGGACTAAGAAACATCTTCCTTGGCCCCATTCAAGCAATTCTTGAGGAGATGGAGAGTGTTAAAACAAAGGCAAAAAAGTGATTTGCAACTCCTATAAAGTAGCAAGGTCCCTCGTAATGAATTGAAAATTGCCTCCTCCATCATATATTATTGTTGCTCCAAGAGGTTATGCTGGTTACTAGGATAATGGACATCAAGGATACATGATGTTCATTCAACATTGACATCTACTTATGGAAGATATGACTTGGTCATGTGCAGATTGACAATTTTGATTTAAGTCATACTTATATTTCAATAAGGTTTGATGAGGACCCTTCAATTTGCAAGTATGTACTTAATTTCATAAAGTTTCATGGTGGTTTCACTATAGTTGGTATGATCCCCCAAGTGCACAAGTAATAGAAGTATTTAGTTTGGAACTCATGGTCGTTGATTAGGGATATTGCTACATGATAAAGGTACTACTCAATTCTTTCTTTTCATTCAAGAATCTTTATTAGTGATGCTTCTATTTAAGTTACTTTAAATTCACCAATAATTAATCCCCTTCTTCTTCTTACAAATGTGAATGTCAATATTCACTTGAATTAGCAAGATTACATAACTATTTGTTTGCAACATTTTGCCATATTTATAATTTAATTCAGCAGCATTTATGGAATCCTCATTTATAAAATATTCTAGGCATATTCTATGGAATATTCAAGTATATTCTAAAATAAGCATGGATATTATGCAAGCCTCTTGTACGCAGCCTCATTTTTTCCAACATTCTTTACTGCCAACACCCAATAAGAATGTGAACATGCCAAACAAAACCCAATGTAGATCTTTGGTCTCTATCGTACATAAGGCTTTTTAAACATCACAAGTCATGTAAGACAAGGACAGTTTTGTCTACCTAAAAGAAAATGGAGTATTTGGTAAGCGATTAAAATTATTAAGCATGTGAAACAATTAAGATTAAGATTCTTGATAAATCTATAGCTTTGCATGTTTAATCATACATAATATGTGTGATAATTGCATTAATCTCTTTCCGTGACAATTAGAAACGTGTTGAGTTTTAACTCTGGTATTATTAAATGATATTAAAGTTTCAAAACATGATAAGAAAGTATTATTTATGCATATATAAAAGGAAAGATTATATATACATTATATAATTTGAAAAAAATGAAATTTATGAAAATATCCAATTTCTTTAAATAAATATAATATATTTATAAGATCATTTTACTTTACACTTTCATACACAAAAGTAGTTTTAAACATTTGATTTAACTTTTATTTAAAATATTGAAAATTGTAACAAAATAATAATGTAACAAATAATAATTTTATATAATTAGTTTTTTAAATTTTATTATCTTTTCTTTTTTTTTACACTTAACACATCATATAACAAGTCTAGTAAACAATTCTATTTATAATAAATAATAAATAGGTAGGGGACTAATAAATTATAAAACCTACCAAATATTGATAATTCCAATGGCTTTGATTGTAGATATCTGTTAATTTTTAATATAACATTGTATATCACTCAAGAAATTATAGTCATCTGTTTATAGATACGTCTCCACATGTACGGTCGCGATTCACTTTAAAAGAGACAAAACGGCATCTTCTTTATTTCAAATTCATATAGGCCCTACTTTGAATCAGAGCCATCTTGAGTCTAAATTATATCTATGTAAATTTTTAAGCACCACAAGTCATATGAGACAACCCTGTGCGATGTCCTCGTGTGACCATCCGATTACGTCCGTGTGCGTGTGTGTCCTCGTGTGACCATCCGATTACGTTTGGGTGCGTGGTGTCCTCGTGTCACCATCTGATTACGTCCGCGTGCGTGGTGTCTCGTGTGACCATCGGGATTATGTGTACTTGACAATTCCAATGTGTTGAGTTTTAAATGTCTGAGTTGAAAATTTTGAATCCCCTGTGCAGATATCCTCGTTAGTACTCACATTTATAAAGTTAATAAATCAACCAAAATGTGATTATGTGAAGAACTACATGTAACTATACCTATAACATGTTTTAAAAGGCTATTTTTCACCTCCCTTATTTACAATTAATTAAATTAATATTTAAATGATTTTACATGCATTTAGAGAATATAAATTAAAAAGATCTTCAGCGTTAATGCATTTCATCTATATAAATGATTTGATATATAAGTTTTCTGTAAATATACGTTTTTCATATATTTACTAATAATTAAGTTTTAATCAATTACACTAATACAAAGCGGGGCTGGATTGCGAAAGCGTTCCCTTTAAGAAATACATTCAAAAAAATTTCCAATGGCACAAGCACTCACAAGAGTGACGCTTCTATTACTTGTTTCCCTCCTCTTCACAAGGCTAAATAATTCCCAATCTGATATAGGAAATGACACTGCTTTATTGTTGAAGTCAAAGCTTCAATTAAAGATCCGCTGTTTTCGTTGGACAACTGGAGATTAAACAAGAGTGTGTGCCAATGGTTCGGTGTATATTGCTCTTCAAGCGGTCGAGTGACTGCATTGAGCCTACAATCTCTTCAATTATATGGAGAATTCCCTACCACTTTGGTACAGGGACTGTCTCACCTCCACAATTTAACAATATCAAACAATAACTTCACAGGGTCCATCTCAGATATGTTCAAGAATTGCACACTGGTAGTGTTAGACGTGTCAAGAAACAAATTCACAGGCAGCTTCATAAACGACTCTTCGGCTCGATGTGAAACTCTCAGGTTCTTAAACATTTCATATAACGCTCTATCTGGGAGGTTGAATCTTGACGGAGCTAAACTTGACTCTCTCGAGGTTCTAGATGGGAGTCGTAATGAGTTCAGTGGTGAAGTCCCAATGCTTCCGAGTTTAAAGATATTGAATTTAAGCTCGAATAAATTCAATAAGATAAATGGCAGTATATGTTCTAAAACTTCACCATTGGAACGGCTTCATAGTGGCTAACAATGTGCTAAATGGTTCAGTTCTTGACTCATTTTTGTCCTGCAGTAGCTTACAAGTTTTGGATTTAAGTGTTAACTCTTTAACAGGCACAATTCCAAAACTTGTGCAAGAGTCTGCCAAGGCTGCAACACATGCATGTATGGTCAAACAAGATTGAAGGATATTTCCCTTATCCATTGGTGAGTGCAGCAATTGTACACATTGATTCTTAGCTACAACAATCTACAAGGTACCATCCCTCATGAACTCTCTAAGTTACACAATATTATGCACATCACCTCAATAGCAACAACTTGACCGGAGAAATTCCTCCGTCCTTGGGCCAGCTTCAAAATCATCACACTCCAGGCAAGTAACAACTCCCTCAGTGGCGAAATTCCACGACAATTTGCAAACTGTAGCAGTTTGACGTGGCTGGATCTAAACACGAACCAATTGACAGGGAGCATTCCTCCGTACATCGGTCGAACAAAGCAGGGATCGAATAAACGCGATTCATTTACTTGGTCAAACGAGTCTCTCTAGTCAACCTTTACCATGGATGTCAAGGTAAAGGAATAGATGAGATGTTTCTTCTGATAGGGATCGACATGGAAGCGTTCAACAGCTTGCCCATGGTGTGCCAGCGCCGGACACTCATAGTTACATTGCAAAACAACTTGTATCCAGATGCTGACAGTCCTATGGTCGTGGATTTTTCCTATAACAGGCTCTCGGAGTATTCCTATAGAGTTAGGGAACATGCGGACGCTCTTTCAGCTAAACGTAGCACACAATCAGCTTGACGGCCTATTCCTTCGAATCTTGCGTCCGCCAGGAACCTTAGCTTGTTGGATCTTTCAGAAAATTCTTTAAGTGGAGAAATACCCAACAGTTTTTTCGCAACTCTCATTTTTGGCACACCTCAACGTGTCATATAACAACTTATCTGGACTCATTCCGCAGCACGGCAGCTTACCACCTTCCAAGTCAGCTCTTACCAAGGAAACCCTGGGTTATGTGGTTTTCCACTTGGTGAATGCCCGGTTGGTGTACTCAACCCCCGTGGAAGAGTTGACGAGGAAGACGATGATAAGCTGGATATCATCTTGGTTGCGGTTGTTGTTGGGGCAGTCTGTTTTGTTGCATGGAGCACAATGATTTTGTACTTGGGAAGCTCGCTAGGCCGATGCTTATATAGAATGGCAAAATTTGAAGAGTTTAGCATGGCGTTCTCATACACGTACTCTAATATAAACTTTAAGTTTATTTACTACTTCTGTCGTGTCATACACCAGGATCTTAGTAATATACGTATATAAAATATGAATAGTGTCTCAATTTAATTAAGAATTTATAATAGCAACATGATGTGCCAAGTTGAGTTTTAAGTTAATTTTTTGAATTTAATAATTATAACACGTATCGTTTTATTAAATTAAACATAGGTATAAATCGTCAACGGTCTTTTTATTTTGCTTGACAATTCAAAAACGTGTTGAGTTTAACTTTGACTAGAAGTCGTGTTAAATACTCATTGTGGTTATTTTTAAATTTAATATAAAAATATTAATTACAAAATTAAATGATACTATATTATTTTAAAAAATAAAAAATAAATTATATGTTATTTTAAAAGTTTGACTTTGATGTAAATTTCTAACTTTTTGAATTTTCAATCCCCGTGCCAGATATATCCTAAAAATGTTCACTACAATATTAAATGTTATTGGAGCCTTAAAAGAAATGATTTTATATATTATATAATCTGAACAAAATTTGAAGAGTTTAGCATGGCGTTCTCATACATGTACTCTAATATAAACTTTAAGTTTATTTACTACTTCTGTCGTGTCATACACCAGGATCTTAGTAACATACTTATATAAAATATGAATACTGTCTCAATTTAATTAAGAATTTATAATAGCAATATGATGTGCCAAGTTGACTTTTAAGTTAATAATTATAACACGTATCGTTTTATTAAATTAAACATAGGTATAAATTGTCAACGGTCTTTTTATTTTGCTTGACAATTCAAAAACGTGTTGAGTTTTAACTTTGACTAGAAGTCGTGTTAAATACTCATTGTGGTTATTTTTAAATTTAATATAAAAATATTAATTACAAAATTAAATGATACTGGGGCTTGAAAAAGAATGAATATATATTTTTTAAAAGATAAAGAATAAATTATATGTTATTTTGAAGTTTGACTTTGATGTAAATTTCTAACTTTTTAAATTTTCAATCCCTAGTGCCAGATATCCTTGTGGTATATCCTAGAAAATGTTCACTACAATATTAAATGTTATTGGAGCCTGAAAAAAACGATTATATATATTATATAATCAAATGATATACTATAAAACATTTAATTTTATAAGTGAGTCATAATGATTTCAAAATCACTTTACTTTATACTTTCGTACAAAGTCAAATTTATAAGCATTAAATTGATTTTTATTTGAAATATTAAAATATATAAAACATTAATGTTAATATAATTTAACTTTTAAAGTTTATTAATTATAAATTTAATATGATTTTCACTCCATTATAAAGTGGAGCATAAATTCCTTTATAACATGTTTGATAATATAGTATACTCAAGAGTAATAAATTATGAAAACTACCAAATATTAATAATTAATAAATAACATGTATTAAATTAAACATAAGTATAAATTGTCAATGGTCTTTTTTATTTCGCTTGACAATTCAAAAACGTGTTGAGTTTTAACTTTGACTAGAAGTCTGATTTGACCTCACTCATTGTGGTTATTTTTAAATTTAATATAAAAATATTAATTACAAAATTAAATGATACTGGGGCTTGAAAAAGAATGAATATATATATTATGTAATTTGAAAAAGATAAAGAATGAATTATATGTTATTTTAAAGTTTGACTTTGAAATTTCTTAATGTAAATTTCTAGCTTTTTGAATTTTCAATCCATAGTGCCAGATATCCTTGTGGGATATCCTAAAAAATGTTCATTACAATATTAAATGTTATTGGAGCTTTAAAAGAAATTATATATATATTATAATCTGAACAAAATGAAAACGAATTATATATAGTTTTAAAATATTTAATTTATATAAATGAGTCATAATGATTTTCAAAATCACTTTATTTTATACTTTCGTACACAGCCAAATTTATAAGCATTTAATTAATTTTTATTTAAAATCATAAAATATAATAAAACATGGTTGATATATTTTCAACTAAGCCTTATAACTAACTTTCAAAGTTTTATTAAATATAAATTTAATATTCATAAACTATATTTTTCCTTTATAACATGTTTGATAATATACTAATAATTAAATTTCATTGATACTAGAAAACTACCAAATATTAATAATCCCAATGATTTTCGTACTAATTTGCTGTTAATTTGAATATGATATTGTGAAGGGTCATTCAATTTAGGCCTACATAGAATTATAGTCACAAAATTTTATTCATCTCATTTTGTGTGTTTAAACAAGATTCTCACAAAGTCACTCGTTTACAAATATGTGAAATCCTTGAGTTTAGTTCGGATTTTAGAATACACAGTTATATTTTAAGGGGAGTGTTGGCATTATAAATACTACTGTAGGTTAGTTTGCAGAATACCCCCCCCCTTCCGTGTTAATTATAGTACTGTTTAAAAGGGATTTAGGATGCAAATGTTATGATATAGGAGAAAACTTAATAAAATAAATTAAAAAATAAACCCTAAATCTTTATTAAAAATTAAAACATTAAAATGTAGAATTAACATAGTTTTTATTATTAAAATGCATTTGCAAATGAGTTTTTATGTAAATTAATTATAAGATAAATTAAAAGAAATAAGAGAAACCCTGGGAATTAAAGTTAATGTGAATTTTCTTTTTATTTATTATACATGTCCTGGACATTGTAAGGACCGTGTTTTGCAAGTGTCCCCGACTATACGTATTAGAATAAGATATAGACTCACTGTAGGTTTCCATTACAAACAGGTGACATCATTGGGTTTTGTTGGATTTTGAAATTATACTTGAAAGGGATACTGAAAGAGCATATATATATTAAAAAATGTTAGATGTATTCAGCTACAAAAACCCTGATTATATACAGGAGACTCTCTGCCACGTGGCACACATGCAACACGTGGCACTGACACATGGGAGCCAAATCACCACCCATGTGTCACTATGCATGTGTGTATATACACATGAGTATATACAGTATCTTACATTATCCTCCCCTCTGTGGTTGTGTAGATGGTGATGGATCTGATGGTCCTAGATCCGTGTGATCTGGGCCATCTAAGGTATGACCAAATGTACTCAATGAGTCTCGAACGACAAACCGTTTCATTCGAACCACGTGAACTATCTCAACCTTATGAGATCCCACCAACTGTACTTGATATACTTGAAGACCAACCTTTCGGAGTACTCGGTAGGGACCAAGCCACTTATGTAATAAACTAGTTGCAAGCCCAGGTGCAGTCAACTTGGGAAAACGTACCAGGACTAAGTCACCGTCAGTAAAATCTGGTAGAATTTGATGTCGTGCATTGTAAGAAGATTGCTGCCGCATTTGAGCTCGACCAAGATGTTTAGTAGACTCTACATGCAGAAAGGCAAAACAACAGCCAAATGTTGAGCCCACATCTTTGCATCCTCGGCACGTGGCAGATTCGATGATAACCCCAATTCACTAGGCAACTTAGGATCATATCCATACAATGCCTTGAATGGAGAGATACCAATCGAACTCTGAATGCCTGTTACATAAGCAAATCTCAAACATCGCAAATACCAATCCCAGTCCGTGTGATTGAAGTTCACATACTTCGAGATCATACCCTTGAAGGTCCGATTCAATCGCTCCACCAAACCATCAGTTTGTGGATGATACGGAGAGGCAAATGAATGTTTTACCCCTAACCTCTCACACAACACTCGGAATACCTCTGCAATGAAAGCGGGGCCATTGTCTGATAACATCCGCTCTGGACAAGAATGCTGCAAAACCACATTATCGAACAGAAACAAAGCTGTTGACATGGCAGTTGCATCCGGAAGAGCACCAACCTCCACCCATCGAGTTAAATAATCGATACAACAATGATGTACTGGTTACCTTGAGAAGAACGTGGAAAAGGTCCCATTAAATCCACTGCAATTAACTCAAAAGGGCGAGAGACATTGATGGATTCCAACACCCCATGGCCCGAGTCGTAGAGGAATTCCGAGTTTGACAAGTGGGACAGCTTTGAATATACCTGATCACATCACCACGCATGCTGGCCAATAAAATGATCGGCGCAGCTTCTCCAACACTCGTTGGTGACCAAGATGACCTCCAACAATAGGTGAATCATGATATGCTCGAAGAAGGTGTGGAACATATGTAGAGGGTACAGCCAAACGCCATCTGTCCTCTGGATTTGTCCCAATAAAATACAATAAACCATCCTGAAGTCGAAACTGAGCATGATATTGTCGAAACCGAGGTTCGGAAGACGGATTTGCAAACGCATCGCGTAATTGCCTCGTCCATGGTTCATGTTTTTGAGCATCCTGCCACTGTTCCAAGGATGGTAAGTCGGCATCGAATACCTGAGGGGCTTGTATCAAACCGAATGCTGCAGCTACTGCATGAGCAGGCAAAGTGGAATCGGAGAGGGGTGCTCGAGAAAGTGCATCCGCATCCACCATTGTTCGCCCAGGCCTGTGCACCACCTTAAAGTTATATACCTGGAGACGTAATGCCCATCTGGCTACGCGACCCACTAAATTCTTCCGTTTTAATAAGGAAGTGACAGCAGCATGATCACACTCCAAAAGTGTTTCACTCCCATGTAAGTAGGCATGAAGTCGTTCAAAACCCCAAACAGCAGCAAGGCATTCTTTTTCAGTAGTGGAATAATTCCGCTCAGCCGGCGTGAGTACTCGACTAATGTAAGCCACCGGGTGTCGAATTGAAGAATCCACAGCATCAGTTTGCATCAATACACCACCAATACCAACATCTGAGGCATCTACTCGTAAAATGAACGGACGAGTAAAATCTGGGTATTGAAGCAATGGTGGAGTTGTCAGGAACTCTTTTAACTGGTCAAATGCCTGCTGACACCTGCGAGTCCACCTGAAAGATACCTGTGGACGAACTAACTCCCGAAGAGGGGCAGTTCGATCAGTGAGATGATCGATGAATCGACCCAAGTACTGCACCTGCCCAAGAAACGCTGGACTTCCTGTACTGTACGGGACGAGGGAACTCTCGAACAGCTCGCAACTTCATTGGATCCACCTGTAAACCCTCTCGAGATATACGGTAACCCAAGTAAGTGGTGTCGGTCGAACCAAACACACACTTTTCAAGTTTCAACTTCAGGCCAACTTCTCGAAATCGATCAAGAACGCGCCGTACATCACGAATGTGATCCTCCCAAGAACCAGACCCATGAATGAGCACATCGTCGATAAAATCGGCAGTGATATCAGGCATATCGGAAAGAAGCTCATCCATCATGCGTTGAAAGGTGGCAGGAGCTGAAGTCAATCCAAAAGGCATGACCAAAAACTCGTAAAGACCAAATGGTGTCCGGAAGGCCGTTTTTGGAATATCCTCCTCAGCCATAGGAACCTGCCAATATCCTGATGCCAAATCCAACTTAGTAAACCATCGACTCTGACCCAAACGATCTAATAGATCGGCAGAGTTCGGAAGTGGATAGACATCTTTGATGGTAACATCGTTAAGAGGTCGGTAATCCACACAAAATCGGAGAGATCCATCAGGCTTGGGAACCAAATGAGGTTCACATGCCCATGGACTCCGTGATGGACGACACACTCGTTACCAATCATATCAGTAACAGCTGTTCGCATGGCTGATAACTCCTTTGGTGACCTGCGTCGAACCGGGACTTTGAAAGGCTTTGCATTGCCGTGGGTATACAGTGTCGAGTCTTCACACGTGCACCTTGGGACAGATCAAATTTGAACAAACTTGCATACTGTGCTTAAGTTGTTCGATGCATGTGCTCGACACTCAGGTGACGGATCCGGCATTTGAACCTGTTGAGATGAACACCACCCCAAGACCGGAATCAAAGGAGCTGTATGTGTGATACAAACAGCAACAAGCTTCTCTGGACGTAAAGGAACAGACTGCAAGACACAGACTCCAAGCGTAATACAGGAGGAGAGAGTGAAAAATCACATACCTTTCGACTGCTTTAACCAATCACATCCCAGAATAATGTCAAAGACCTGGGAAGGGACAACCCTAAGAGACCCAGAGGGAAACTTACGTTGGCACCCAAACCAGCGTAGTCGAAGTGGTGTACTGTGATACTGCACGAGACTGCCCATTACCATATAAAATGTGCAAGACCTTATCTGCACGTCTTAAGGGTAATGAGCACCGATGCGCTAGAGAAGTAGTTATGGAAGACATACTGGATCCTGTATCCACAAGCACTGTGACTGAAAGATCATTCACTCGTGCAGAAAATGTGAAAACTGGATGATCTGGTGGAACTTGCAAACCTTGATATGCATAGCGAAAAAGCATGGAGGTGAAGTCTCCATCGCACGGGATCCCTCCGTCGCCCGTACGATTACTGGTTTTCCGCAACAGATCCACTGCAAGAGAGGCTTCGTCATCTGGAAGCTCATCATCAGACATAATGGCCGCCACAGGCACACCATCCGGAACATATGGTCGCCAGCCTGGATGTGGTGGACGCCAATCAGGATACACATCGCATGCCCGCCAAGTATGTCCAGGCGCCCAACAGGCCCAACAATGAACTTGATTGGGTCGACCTGCATTGTTCCGATTCCTCCTGTCACGAATCCGTGGATTTTGACCACCACGGGCAGGACTGGAGCAGGTGCAGGACGATTTCGTGGAGGTGGTCCACGGGGTGGGCCCCGAGGTCGACCACGAAAGGCTTGTGTGCGGGCACATATGCAGCAGCATCAACCTCCATTGGATCAGCACGCTGAACAAGAGGAGCAGGTAACCCAAGGGGAACACGGCCCTCACCAGGCACCAACTCAAAACGTTGAGCTAGTGCAAAAGCTTCCTCCAATGTGGTAGGACGAAGAGCCCGAACGAATCGAACAAGTTCGGGTCGCATAGTTGGCCATAACATACCGAGCTTAATAGGCTCAGGCATGTTAGGATATGCACGCCGAACTAAATCCCCGAACCTAATACTGAACCGCATAACAGACTCACCAGGATGTTGTCGTATCGCATGCAGTTGTTGGAAAGCATCATCTGAATCCTCAACTTTGCCAAACGTACGTTTGAGGCATTCCGTTAACCGATTACTATTGGCTTGAATCTCCGCAGCCAATCCATTATACCACTTGAGCGCAGGGCCTTCCAAACATGTAGGGAATTCTCTGAGAGCACGGGCCTCATCCCAACCATGGTAACGAACAATGACTTGGAAATGATCAAACCAGTGGTATACATCATCTCCCGGATCACCACAAAAAGATCGGGGTCGAACCCTCGGATTTGTGGCCTGTGAAGAAGATGAAGGAGTACTAGAAGCAGATCCCCCGGCATGAGGCTCAGACGGGGAAGAGGAGGACGGACCCTCAACAAAGCGCTCCAACAACTTAGTTTGTGCATCAATAGCAGTAGCAATAATGCTAAAAGCCGTCTCCATGTTCATTGTCATGGAAACAAGAAAAGGAAAAGGCGGAAGAAAGGAATACCCAACTTCTCCACCAATGAAAGAGCAATATATATTCAGAAATGTCAGTATTACTAAAAAACCTTGCTTATATTCAACTAGAAAAACCTTGCTTATATACAGGAGACCTCTACCACGTGGCACACATGCGACACGTGGTGCTGACACATGGGAGCCAGATCACCACCCATGTCACTACGCATGTGTTATATATACAGTATGTTATATATATACAGTATCTTACAATACTTAAAATATATAAACAGTAGAACTTACTAGGAATAGAATGTATTAACTGGAATACAGTTATACAGTACGTATATATATATAATAAAGTAGCCCCGTAACTAACCCTTGGACAAGGTCAAGTCAAGGTATGAGGAATTCAGGTTTTAACAACATTATGTGTGTATGATATGATCTGCATATATATATGTGTATGCATCTATTTGCAAGTATCTTTTGTGCTTTATTTGACAGGGTTACAAGATATGTTTATTATCGTCTCAAATAGATGAAACCCTCAAATTTCTAGTTCCTTCTAAGTGAGATCATACTCCATATATAGATTTACCTGGTTAAAAAGAATATGTGCCAAGTTTCAATCATGTATGATTCTTGATTGTTTAAGAAGTGATGCACCATCAATATGTACGCATCGAATTGAGTTTATATCCAATGCAGAACTGCAACCGTAGAATTCCTATTCAGATCACTCTTACTGATTCGTACATGGCTACTAGTAAACTAAAAGAGAAGAAGCTGTAGAGAATTATCACTCAAGAAGACGTTGGTCTTTGGCTTGCAGCGGATCAATGTGGGCTCTTGGAAGGAGGCATATGACAAGTTGCTGCAAGACTAGAAAGAGAACCAACGTTCGTCGTACGAGCCACGTTGGAACTAGACGTTTTCGCCGATCGGATAGCAGATGATGGACATGGTCAGCCAGGGTGATGTCTTTATTATTTCCGTCACCTGTAAACGCTTCAGCATGATAATAACATTCATTCCATTGCATTTAACTTTCCCTCGCAAACTTGAAATTTAAATATTCATCATAAATAATACAGAGAACATATCTGGCTGTGGGCTTCTTTATTTGAATATGCCATGCAAATACTATATATTAAATTGTATTAATTAAATTAAGTGTGAATAAATTTAGAGAGGTTTAATCAATCGATGGAGTTAAAGGAGAGAGTGAACTCAAATCTATAATAAACGTTGGCAACAAACACAAACAGGCATGTTACAAATATAATTAAGTTTTACACACATAATGTTGTACCAGAATTAAAGTTTATAATACAATCTGTAAGAAATTATTTACTATTTAAGGTATTATGTTTCTTAAATTATTTATTACTTAAGTTATTACGCTAAAAATGTTACCTTTTAATAGAATTAATTATTAACTGAGCTGATCAACTTATAAGAGCAAATTAACTAATTTAAAAAGATTAACATTAGCTAAAAGTTGACCAAAATCGATCAGTGTTGATCAGCCTTAACCATTAGATATATTCATTTAGAAAATATATTACTGTTCACAACTCTTTAATATAAAAAAGAAAAGAAAGATAAAGCAGATCATGATTTATATTGAAAATAATGACATTCGAAGAATCATAATCCGCAACTTTATTTAATCAATGCTTATGCATATCTAATACACAGTTTGATTGAGATGACTACATGCACTACATGTGATATGTAAACATGCATTTATATATAAGTTATAGAACATTCAAATGCATACATATGCACACACGTGTAAGTAGACAACGTTTGCATATATAAAATATAGCCGGAAAAAAAGAAAAGAATTATTTTTGATAGGATTTATACATATATGGTACAAAAGAAAACATTATATTTAAAAGAATCTGAACGTTCGGGTTTATATATATAACATAAAATAAAGAAAATAAACAGAAGTTATTGTTCAAAAATTGGAGGATTAGCAAAAACCGGGCTTCGTACAACAGGCTTTTCGCATATTCCCGAATATCCAGGAATATTCTGTCAAATAAACGGGAATATTCTAGAATATTCTGCCAAGTAGATTATCTTTAACTTTTAATATAAAATGCCGACCAACAAGTGAAAAACGCTAATTATTTGCCGACTAGACTTTACTATACCGACTAAACTTAAAAGATCGCAGGTTCGACATTGCGCTTGCAATCAACCAATAACCGATGCACTTCTGCTGGAGTAAGGGTCCGCCTCTGTAAGAAGTAAGTATCGTTGGGTCCAATCCAAGAACATGAGTGTACACAAAATACATGTGTTGGCAGGGGCTCCAGTTCTTTGGCTTTCTGAAAAGTTGCACAAGTGCATGACGGAACAGTAGAAATTGTTACCTTAGCAGATTGCATGCCTGCAGAGACAATGAAGGCCTCAGTCTTCCCTCTTTGAACCACCTCCACGTTGTTGATCCGACCTTGAAGAATCTTTGCTGGTTGTAATGTTTCTCATGTTCCTTGGACATTCTTATTGGTGTTCGCACACTCCGTCCATGGTATGTTGGTACTCTATGTGCTCCCTCTCCTCTTGGTGGTGATGGTGTTCGATCCATTCGGCTACTACTGTCGTCTACCATTTCTTCAAATCCCTCCAACTTGAATCCTACTTTCAGAAGAGCTTCAACCTCATTTGCATTCAAGTTTGTTCCTTTTTGAACTGGCCAAACCTCTGGAACTTCTGGAATACTCTCAGGAGGAATCCCTGCATATGGTCGTCTGAAGCAACAAGAATCGCATGGGCAGAACCATAAATCTGATGAGTGAACTCAATGTTCCCAAATGCATTTGTATATTGCCGTCTACCGTGAAATCCTGGTGCCGGTACACGATGTGGATATCCTATGGGTCTGCCACACTTGCTGTTACCGTCCTGAGTGAGACCTTAAACATTTCACCTGACTTGCCTCCCCAATGCGTCTGATGGCCCACTGAGTCATCAACGTCTCTCTTTCAGTGACATTGACATCTTGAAACTTGAGTTTTTTCCTGCGTGCATTTGGGATGACTTGTTCTGCATATTGTGTGTCATGTCTATGTGTACGAAGTGCATCAATCCCATGGTCCCCAGTTGACGGTTGACGAACGGTTCGAACACGAACATTTGTTTGTAGAGGCAAACTCTGGACTTGCAAGATGCTCTTCATCACTAACAAGATTTGCAAAAGTTGTTGGAGAACACTGATTTCCCGCTGAAAGTTTCTGCTGTGCACGTTTCAGAAGAGTTTCCATGGAAGGACCTGTGCATGAATATTCCCTTCAAATGATGCCTTGACCTTTGCACTTTGGAAAACAGCATCTGTTAAATCTAACATTGTTGCCTCCAACAAAAGGAACCGCTTCGTCACCTTGCTCTTCGTGCTCTTGCATGAACAACTTCGGAGTTGTTAGTGGTAGGCACATTCGCAACACCATCTTCTATCAAGTCAATTATCTCTGTCATGGAAATATGATTTCATGTCTTGTCCACCATGACAGCCATGTTTGCAAAGCGCTAACGTTACTGGACCTGCCTTCCAAAATGACTCCAACATTACTCGTCGTTCCAACTTATCTTGGTTGGTTAGTGCTGTAGGCCATGAGTGTGCAAGGTTCTGTGCTCCTCCCTGTGTTCCTCAAGTATCCACTTCTTTGTAACTTGATGCACTGACTGCATGTAATGGAACAAACAACTCCTTTCTCTTCCTCTCATCTTTGACCCATTGTTGAAAACTTGACGCAATGCTAACCAAATTGCACCTGACTCATCTGACATGAACCCCGCAAAGTTCACATTATGAAGTCCTTGCTTACTGCACCTTGAAGCATAGTGTTCAAAAATTTGATCACCGCCACACTATCCTCCCTGATCATGTCACCATAAGCAAGTGTCACCATCGACCTTAAACTACACAAACATAAGTGCATTATATTAGTAAGTAATTTTAAAACATAGATATGTTAATACTTACAATGGATCATAGAGATGTATTCCCAGTGTAACCAATCATTCCAATACGATATGTTGGTCTAGCACCACCCACTGCTGTTCGAGATCACCTCCAGATTGACACCTTTAATGTAGTCTATTCCGGATCCGGGCCAGCAACCGTCATTTTGAAGATTAAAGGCTGCTCTCAGCTCCGTTGAGGTCCATTCCAGGTATGTGGATACATGTATGAATGGGATTGATAGCTTCTCTTTAACTGCAGAAGTCCTTCGTAACCTTCTTTGAAACGAGTGTCTCTTGTTCTAGCCTGAGATATCCATTCTCTGTTCTACAGTGGAAAGGTTAAGCATCTCCAAAAGGAAATAATAATTTTTTTGCTTACGGCGGTGATTCGTGAGTGGTAGTAGATCTGACAGAACCTTGTCATATGATACATCTCCAGAATCTGTTACCAGTTTTTCCAAAATTATATTGCGTGCTGCTTGAAACTCTATGACATGTTGATTAGTTCTTGGGGTGCAGCGACTGCTTTGTTGATTGTCTCCTTAGCTCTGTCTTTAGGACCATGGATTCGGGTGGTCTACGTGGGTGTTGATGTTCTTCCAAGATGGATGAAAGCCTCGTGCATGTGATATCATCTGGAATTATGTAATATGCAACAACGGAGCATGTCTGCACTAGAAGGGGCTCATTGTTGCAATGCACACACTTCATTCCAAGCACTCTACCATCTTGAAGATAACTGGACTTTATCAATGGTGCCCTTAAATTGGCAGTCATTTGCTTTCTTACTGAAGCTGGTGCAGCGTTGAGTCCAGTAATCACACCCATCCTTCCTATTCATCCCTTTTAATTGTCCTTCACTGTTTCGTGTGCTGGCAACTCGTAAATCACATTTTCGTTTGCAATCTTCTGGGACCTCAGAACTTGCTGAATCGATGACGAGGACCACAGTTGCTTCTCAATCCTACATCTCTGACTATTGCGAAGTATTGTTACCATAGAATTGTCCCGATATGTTGTCTCCAACTGGAATAGCAGTCCTTTGGAAGGAAGAAGTGGTGTAATACACAAAACTGCTAGCTCTTGCCCTTCTGGTTCTACCTCAACATTCGCAGCATCTCCACCAACAATAGACATCAAATGCAGCACTTTAAAGATTGCCAAGGTGGAATGTCAAATGTAAACCTGAGATCTGTTTCAAAGACCAAATGCAATACCATCTTCATCTGCAGGGAAGTCCTTGTCAACACCATTGTAGCTGATTCTTGCCATGTAAAAAAATGGAACAAACAAAAGTTAAAATTCAAAGACAATGACATATTACACACGATGGTTAATGTGTTGTTAGTCGTGAGGCAATTATTTCATTGACAAATATTAAAAATAATATTAATTGCGTGCGTCTGGGTTAGAAGAGTGAAATTAATTTACTGCGTCTGGTAGGTTTTTTGTAAATTAAAAAGTTTTACTATGTACAAGTGGCGATCATGCATGCAATATGTTTACAGAAATTAGGTTGTTTTTAATTGATTTAGGCGCGGCTAGGGTTTTGCAATTAGGGCGGCTAGGTTTTCGTGGAGCAGGGGCTCATTTGGGGCATATCGTGGAGCAAGTGTGGCTCCAGGGATTAATCACAATAGGTTCCATTGAGGGGGTGAGTATTTTCTGATTTCTCATGATCTGCTCATGATCTTTTCATGATCTGTTCATCTTTTTACATCTCTTCACAGTTGCAAAAAATCCAAGTCGGCCTGCCGACTCGGATTGACTTCCGTTGTCCATCCAGTCGGCAGGCTGACTGGGGTCGGGACTGTTCCAGATCTAGTCAACATTTTGACCGGGGGATTGTTCCAGCCCAGTCAGCATTTTGACTAGGGTTGACTGTTCTAGTCCCACCTAGCATTGACTGGGCCTTTGCTTCGTTCCCAGTCCCAGACTGGGCCTCCTTTGTTGCCAGTCCCAGTCGGCATGCCGACTGGGATCCCTTTGTTGCCAGGCCCAGTCGGCATGCCGACTGGGACTCCCTTTGTTGCCAGGCCCAGTCGGCATGCCGACTGGACTCCCTTTGATGCCAGTCCCAGTCGGCATTGCCGATTGGGACTTACAGCAACTGCTCTCTCAGTCGGCACGCCGACTGTGAGGGCTAGTATGTTTTTTTAATTTTTATTAAACATCTTTTGAACATTTATTACATTTTTTGTTAAACCTTATTGCTTTTGTAGATGCGCTCTTCACAACGTTTACAAGAAAGAAGATGAAGGAGCCTACTGAGAGAGAAGCAGAAGCTAGAGCTGCAATTCAGAGAGGGCGTCGGGGTCTGGGAAGGAAGTAGGAAGCTGGCTGTGGTTCAGGAAACAAGGGCCTTCAAGTGATGCTCCAGTTGAACAGGCAAGCCAGCAGGACTGGTCAGGAGAGCAAGAGGATGTAGTTCAACCCAACAAGAACAATTAGACTTTGTTGAAGAAGTTGAGGAATGATGTCTTACCACAGGAGACACAGGAGCAGACAGAAGGACACAGCCTCTGCGCAGTGACTTTGTCGTGACAAAGAGGATAAACCCAAGAACAAGAAGAGACGACGCAAAGCTGCTGGGAGATTCAGAGGCTGCTAAGAAGAAGAAGAAGGGTAAAGCAGAAGTGCCAGATAATGAGGAAGTTTACAACATATGCAGCCAACATGCATTCGGAGAGTGCAGTGCGTCTTCTCGCGAAGATCATAATCCGAGATATGGAGAGGCACCGGATGTCCCTATTTGCCGAATTCTGGGAAATGAGCAGGTGCGGAGATCAATCCAGCGGATCTGGAATCTTTGACTAGGAGTTTCAAGAAGGCAGTTGGTTTTTGCGCAACACCACTCAGTTTCCTTCAAGTTGGGGACCCCATGACAGATGCAATCTGGCAGCATTGAGAAGCGATGAAGCGATGTATGCTCAGCATTTGCTTTTGAGGAGGAGCTTCAGTCTGACATGTTCGGCAATGGGCACTAATGCTTTCGATGAAGAAGTTCATCTGTTGGGATGGTAATCATAGGCTAAAGGTGCTTCAGAGTGTACATAGAAGACACGGAAGATAAGAATCAGTGGGCAGTGAAGTGCGTTCAGGCTTCATCCGTGCTGGGGTCATGGATAATCTTCAGCTTGTGACAATGTTTCAGCAAATTAATAGGTAAACATAGTGACCTCTAGATCATAGGATTAACTAACTTCGAGATTTTCAAATATGCAGTTCCTCCGCAACGGCAGTGCAAACCACACTGCCACATCTTCTGCTATCTGTGAAGACATGTTGCACCAGTGAGGAGGGCACAGCGAAGATCTTGGCCAGCTCAGTGACAAGGAACGAGATGACATAAGAAAGTGGAAGGAAAGCGCACTGGACAACAAGCTTGGCATCCACTTCCGAATTTGATCTGTGCAAAGATATTTTTTGAGGTACCACGTCTCACGCTTATATTACTTAGTTGATTACGTTGTGAATTACAGAAGTGAGATTGAGGATGATCTTGAGAAGGCTGCAAGGGCATCCAAAGGCAACAAATACCAGGAGCAACAACTGTCTACATTAAGCATGACAAGCACATGATGAAGATCTTAGCCATCATCGATCCTGCATTGGGTGAAGAGTGGTTCACAAGGTGACCCAAATCACATGGAAACAATGCAGATGGATGGGGTTGGAAAAGCTGTACGCGCTTTCAAGGGCGAGAATTCCAAACGAGACGAGAATCATGTACTTCAATAAACTAGTACGTCTCGATCTGAAGAGAGAGCAAGAGACTTGGATTGCCGGGTGTTCAGATAAGGAGTGGATAAGGTGGTTTACTATCGATTTGTATTGGCGGCGATCAGAGAGGAGGCAGTACAGATTCTCACGGGACTCATCGAGGATGGCGAGTGGAGCAGGCCGGTTACAGATTTCACGACTTGGTGATGAAGTGCGGGTAAAATGCAAGAACGTGATGTTCCAGCCATTCCATGAGTGTGTGAAGTTCACTTACTCCATAGAGCCGAAAGAGTTCCTTGAACACGAAGAGCAAGAAGGATGATTTGGAGGTAAGGATGATCTTCTTGACATTGTTACATTCTGACACTACTATATGTTCATTACAGGTATGTCGCGCGAGAAAGGTGCCTCACACACAGACTATGGTATTCTGGTCAGATTACATGGAAGCACCACACATGTGGTCGAAGACAAGATCTGGCCTGACAGAGTTCGAGCGTGTAAATGTACCGTTCTGGCTTGATTATCCACCTGGGCAACCACCAACATGGGAGAAGGATCTCTACAATGAACACTCAAAAGATCTCCCATGCATCTCATGGGATCCGGCAGAGGTCGACTTCATTAAGAAGACAAAGGCCAAGGCAAAGCGGCGTCAGCCTGTGCAGCAGTCAAAGAAGACCTCAGATACAGTAGCTGGCACCTCCACTACTCGCGATCCAGCTGCCTTATTCAATTTATCTGAAGTGCTACCATCGCAGGGAACCATGGACATCAAATGACTTGGTCACATTCGTCCCTTCACTTGCTACAACTCGAGGTGATAATTTTTTGGCGATTGATGACATCGAGGAGATGCAACAGGCCGTGCTCACGGATGAGAAGGAAGAGGAGGTTCCTGACGCTAGACTGGTTCCTTATAGAAAAGTTCAGACACAGATGGCCAGGTACCATACAGCTGACAGCCAGACTCGCTACCAGCATATTGCGGAGAATATGTTTCAACTTGGTGATCTTCGACCTTCCAAATGGGACCTTGCCAGGAAATACAATGAGTGATACGCCATACCTCTACCTTGATCCAGTGAAGTTCGATGAAGCACTCTAGTTTGCAGGTATGCATATGGCTGCAAATGGTTGGTTGGTTGTGTTTGCTGTAGCAAACACCTGGGATCAAGTTGTCCGAGCTGCAAGTGTGGTGGACCTTCAACTAGCTGCAACGTACTACATCTACAGAGGGCGTGGTTGGGGCTACCGCAACAAGATGAAGGTACTTTTTTCTTTATTCATGAAGTTCATTAATGATTTTTGATGTTTTAACAGGAGAGCATCCTGCTCCTTCTTGTCTTCCAAGATACATCTAGAGGATTGCGCGATAATCTGCTGCGTTTGTCATCAACAATTCTTGTTGATAATCCTGAGTGGTTCCAAGAAGCATGGTAGGCATTTCATTTCAACAAATTAAGTATTTACCATTATTTTCACATGCAGGATGGACTACCAACCGAAGAGCACTTGATTGATGCAGCTCGTGATAGAACGACTCACCCGGCCAGGTGATCTTATCTGGGATATAGGCAGTGGTACGGGGTCCTCAATGCTTGCAGCTATCGAGCTGGGGAGAAACATTGTTGGGACTGAGAAGAACCCTGAGCTTGGGAGAATTGCTATGAACAGGATTAAAGAGAACATCCAGCCAGAGAAATCCCAACCCAACCAATAGCGACGTCAAGTAGGACTGGTGGTTCACGATTGCAGCATTGCTCAATCGTAAGAAGAAGTGACAAGTGTTGAATTGTACTCTTTGGTGTTGAAATAAAACTTTAATAATACAGTATAAATGGCTATGATTTAAATATTTTTTTGTTGTTAATTGTTGACTGAGCCAAAATCCTAAATTCTAAGAATATTTAGGAATATTTTAAGAATATTCTGGTGAATTGTTTAGAATATTCCGGTCCAAGCCCGGAAGCCCGGAAGCCTTGGGACTCCAAAATTGACATCCATTGGATTGAATAAGATTAAGTAAATCATTATTAAAATTTGAAACATTAGCGTGGCATGCATATGCGACAAGCGGTTTTCTTCTTTTTGCAAGTATGCCTTTGGCTTCCTCCATATTCAAATCTCCTTCAATTCTCCAGCTAAAAGAGTGTATTAAATTGGCAAGAATAAGCTGTATCGTTGAAGATCCAAGGCCCATTGCTATGCACATCCTCCTGCCTGATCCAAACGGGATCAAATAAAGTCACGTCCCTTGAAATCGATGGAGCTGCCCATAAAACGTTCCGGCTTAAACTGACAAGGAGACTCCCATGTATTTGGATCCCGGCCCATCGACCATACATTCACCAGAAGCCAAGTTCCAGACGGGACTCGGTATCCCATAAACGTGCAGTCTTGAGTTGCATAATGTGGAAGCAATAGTGGAACTATGGGATGCAAACGGAAAGTCTCCTTGACAATCGCTTGTAAGTAGTGTAGATTTTCAATGTCCGACTCTAACACGGCTCGATCTCGACCAACTACTTCATCAATCTCTGCTTGAGCCTTTGTTAAGCACGATGGGTTCCTGATAAGTTCCGATAAAGCCCATTCAATTCCAAAGCCGATGTGTCTGTTCCTCCACCAATCACATCCTGTGAAAACAAACGTTAAGAGGCTTAAACTTAAATGAATATACTTACGATTAAAACCGCTTTTATGCAGTCGTGATCCAGACGTGAGAAATCATAATCCCAATGAGATCGTCCGAAGCCGTACGATCATCGATCAGTTTCTGGAGAATCTCATCCATCCGTGCGTGTACTCGCTTCATGCTTGTGGTATTTGTGTCTAACCACGACAGAGCGGGAGAAAGTCCCCGATGTTAACGGAACAAGTTACATGAATGACATCCAGGAGAATGCTGAGAATCCTGTCTTGCTCACTCCCAAACGCCTTGTTTCCGAGTGCCATTCGAGTAATGGAATTCAGAGTTGAGATTCCGAGCTTGTGATTCATGTTGATTGCACACTAGAGGAGTCCTCGGCAATAGACTTGAGTAATAAAGAGACTTCTTGCTCTCGCATCGCCTTAAACTCGCGTATGCGTCTTGGAGAAAACAACTCCGTTATAGCGATCTTTCGCATTTGCCTCCAATGCGCACCATACTCACTGGTTGAGATGTTCTTGCGGCCGTACGATAAGTAGCCTCCACATATCAATCCGGGCCTTGATGCAAATACATGGTCGTACGTGGTGAACACTTCCTTAGCGACTCTTTGGAGGAAACCACAATGGTATTCACGTTACCGAACTTCACTGTCATTACGAGCCGTACTTAGTGGATAAACGTGCTAAACATTGATGCGCAGGAGATAATAAAATTATGAAGATTACCAAGTATGGTAATCCAACGGCCCTGGTGGTAGTTTGTTGTTGTTAGCGCTTAATATGATATAATTGTATACCCACTGAAAAAAGCATAGAGATAAGAATGTGAGCATGCCAAACAAAAGCCAGTGTAGAGCCATCTTTTGAGTCTCGACCATCTGTAAGTAAGGCCTTTTAAGCACCATAACTCATGTAAAGACAACCCCACTCAGAGACAGTTTTGTCAACGTAAAGAACGCGAAGGAGCATCTGGTAAGCGATTCAAAATGTCAAGCGTGTGAGACAATTAAGTTTAAGATTAATGCAAGAGATTTTAATTATCACACATATTATGTATGATTAAACATGAAATCTATAGATTCCATAATCAATTTCTTTTCCTGGACAATTCAAAAACGTGTCGAGTTTTAACTTTGACTAGAAGTCTAAGCTGAAACTTGGTGTTCTTTTTGAATCCCTGTTGCCCAATATCTTTGACTAGAAGTCCGAGCTCAAACTTCTTGGTGTAAACTTCTAATCCTTTTTGAATTCCGTCAGTATACTTAGTATAAGTTTAATATACAAAACAAAAGCACTATAAAGAAAGTATTACTTGTGTATAAAAAGGAATGATTATTTATATATTACATAATTTTAAAAAGTGGAAAGATAAATTACATGTTATATTAAAATGTCCGATTTCTATACGTAAATTATAATGAACGATAAGATCACACTTTCATACACAAAAAAAAGTTTTTAAAGCATGTGATTTAACTTTTATTTAAATGTATATAATTTAGCTTTTAAATTTAATTAAGTATAATTTATTCATTACACTTCAAGTAAGATGCATGTTATAACTAAAATGGGCATGATATAGGAAAATAGGACTAAAAAAAATATTAATTAATATTTAAATTTTAATTCTTAATTAATTATTTAATAAATATATATTTAAATCTTTCTTTAAACATATATTATTCTAAAGAATATTTTTTTAATATTAAAAAATGTTAATTAAATATTTAAAATTACTAATATTATTAAAAATGGGACTATAGACATGTCCATTTAGTTACAACGTGCATTACGGCAGTTTTATAACAAGTCTAGTATTTATAACAATAATAAAATTTTATTAATGAGGATAATAAATTATAAAAACTACCAAATTTTGATAATTTACTGTTAAATTCTAATATTCTTATTTTGTGTTTATAGATAATTTATAAATACTCTCCACAATGAAACAAAAAGCATTTTCCTATTTTAAATTCACATAGGCCCTACTTTGAATCAAATTATAAGCATCCAAACAAAGAGCCATCTTGAGTCACAATTGTATCTATGTAAGACCACAAGTTCATATGAGAGTCCATTCAGAAACAAGAAGATTACTTTGACAATTAATTTCAATGTGTGTTTGAAATGTCTAATTTGAAACTTCTTGAATTCCCTGTAACAATTATCCTCATCAGTACTCAAATTGTGGTTATTTGTAAAGTTAATAAATCAATCAAAATGTGATTCTGTAAATAACTACATGTATTATACATGCTTAAGAAATGTATTCAAAAGTTTTTCCAATGGTACAAATACTCACAAGAGTGATGCTTCTATTACTTGTTTCCCTCCTCTTCACAAGGCTAAATAGTGCTGTTCTGTTAACAGCGGAGACTTTCTCTGCATCACAATGACCCTGGTAGTTTGTTGTTGTTAATGCTTAATATGATATAATTGTATACCAAACATGTATTTAAAGAAAATTTATATACCAAATCATGTATATAAATAAAATGCGGTCTTTTCAATTTATATCCTTTAAATCATATAAAATCATTAAAATGATTAACTTAATTAATAATAATTAAAGGAGGTGGTAAATGTTAATAAGTTTAACTTTAAAATTTTTATTAAATATACATAATCTTTTAAAGTGAAACATAAAACCTGCTTTATAACATGTTCGATAATATAGTAAATAATTAAACTTCAGAAAAACAATAATGAATTTTGAAAACTCCAAATATCACTAATCTTAATTATGATTTTGGTAGTCAATATATACATACAGGTTAAACTTCATATAAAATGGACTAGATATATTTTAACTAGAAGTCTGAGTTGAAACTTCTTTTTCTTTGTGGTAAATATCAGTACTTATATAAACTTTTAGAGGTGGTTATTTATAAATTTAATAAATTAATTAAATGTCTTTATGTATATTAATAATAAAATTTATTATTTACTACAGCTTTTCAAACTTATACTGTACCTATATAACATTTATAATGCTTTAGGAAATGTATACAAAAGTTTTTCCAATGGTACAAGTACTCACAAGAGTGATGCTTTTATTACTTGTTTCCTCCTCTTCACAAGGCTAAATAATGCCCAATCTGATATAGGAAATGAGACTGCTTTATTGTTGAAGCTCAAAGCTTCGATTAATGATCCGCTGTTTTCATTGGACAACTGGAGATTAAACAAGAGTGTGTGCCAATGGTTCGGTGTATCTTGCTCTTCAAGCGGTCGAGTGGCTGCATTGAGCCTACAATCTCTTCAATTATCTGGAGAATTCCCTACCACTTTGGTACAGGGACTGTCTCACCTCCACAATTTAACAATATCAAACAATAACTTCACAGGGTCCATCTCAGATATGTTCAAGAATTGCACACTGGTAGTGTTAGACGTGTCAAGAAACAAATTCACAGGCAGCTTCATAAACGACTCTTCGGCTCGATGTGAAACTCTCAGGTTCTTAAACATTTCATATAACGCTCTATCTGGGAGGTTGAATCTTGACGGAGCTAAACTTGACTCTCTCGAGGTTCTAGATGGGAGTCGTAATGAGTTCAGTGGTGAAGTCCCAATGCTTCCGAGTTTAAAGATATTGAATTTAAGCTCTAATAAATTCAATAAGATAACTGGAAATGGCAGTATATGTTCTAAAACTTCACCATTGGAACGGTTCATAGTGGCTAACAATGTGCTGAGTGGTTCAATTTTTGACTCGGTTATGTCCTGCAGTGGCTTGCAAGTTTTGGATTTAAGTGTTAACTCTTTAACAGGCACAATTCCAATTAACTTGTGCAAGAGTCTCCCAAGGCTGCAACACATGCATGTATGGTCAAACAAGATTGAAGGGTTTATCCCTTTATCCATTGGTGAGTGCAGCAATTTGTACACATTGATTCTTAGCTACAACAATCTACAAGGTACCATCCCTCATGAACTCTAAGTTACACAATATTGTGCACATCATCCTCAGTAGCAACAACCTGACGGGAGAAATTCCTCCTCCTTGGGCCAGCTTCAGAATCTCATCACACTCCAGGCAAGTAACAACTCCTCAGTGGCGAAATTCCACGACAATTTGCAAACTGTAGCAGTTTGACGTGGCTGGATCTCAACATGAACCAATTGACAGGGAGCATTCCTCCGTACATCGGCCGAACAAAGCAGGGGTCGATTGAACGCGATTTCTTTACTTGGTCAAACGAGTCTCTCTAGTCAATCTTTACCATGGGTGTCAAGGTAAAGGAATAGATGAGATGTTTCTTCTGATAGGGATCGACATAGATGCGTTCAACAGATTGCCCATGGTGTGCCAGGGCCGGGCATACATAGTTACATCGCAAAACAACTTGTATCCAGACGCTGACAGTCCTATGCTAGTAGATTTTTCATATAACAGGCTCTCTGGGAACATTCCTGAGTTGTTTGGGAGCATGCGGACGCTCTTTCAGCTAAGCCTAGCACACAATCAACTTGACGGCCCTATTCCTTCGAATCTTGCGTCCGCTAGGAACTTAGCTTGTTGGATCTTTCAGAAAATTTTTAAGTGGAGAAATACCCAACACTTTTTCGCAACTCTCGTCCTTGGTATACCTCAACGTGTCATATAACAACTTATCTGGACTCATTCCGCAGCACGGGCAGCTTACCACCTTCCAAGTCAGCTCTTACCAAGGAAACCCTGGGTTATGTGGTTTTCCACTTGGTGAATGCCAGCTTGCTATACTCAACCCCCGTGGAAGAGCTGGTGAGGAGGATGATAAGTTGGAAATCATCATTGTTGCGGTTGTTGTTGGGGCAGTCTGTTTTGCTGCCTGGAGCATAATGATTTTTTACTTGGGAAGCTCATTAGGCCGATGCTTATATAGAAGTGGCAAGAACTTGAAGAGTTTGGCATGGCGTTCTCATACATGTTCTAATATAAACTTTAAGTTTATTTACTACTTCAGTGGTGTCATGTCATACACAGGATATCAACTATATCCGATGCTTAATGACATACGTTGTGTTACAGATTATTAACGTTAATTCTAAAATAAAAATGCAATTAGTGTGTTTAAATATTGTCTGTCACATCGTAACCCTAACTAATGCAAGCTTTGACAAATCTGTGTGCGCTAGTGAAGGTGGACCATGATTAACACAAAATCACATTTAGATTGATTTATTAAATTCACAAAGTACCAACCGGGGATTCAAAAGCAAAAGAAGTTTCAACCGGGGATTCATCGTACTTCTAGTCAAAATTATGCCAACCTGGGATTCAAAAGCAAAAAAAGTTTCAACTCATACTTCTAGTCAAAATTATGCCAACAGGGATTCAAAAGCAAAAGAAGTTTCAACTCATACTTCTAGTCAAAATTAAAACTTGAATTATCAAGGAAAAGGGATGATTCAGAATTATTATAATCAAACCAAAGGATATTACCTTGGCATAGTGACTATTTAATTAAGTTAAAACCTTAAAATTATATATGCATTTATTATGGTTAAGTTCCTTGTACTCCTCTGCATGACTATTTTATCCAAAACTGCAAACAAGATTCACCATACATCTTTTAGGTGGAAATAAACATGTAGTTAGAAACTTATACAAATCTCCATTTAAAACACAATGCAATCCTGGTTTAGATTGTGATTACCTAAGTATGCAACAGCCAATATTAAACTTAAGTTAATTTGTTGAGCAAGTCAATGTCATGCTCGTGGTCAGATCTTGGAGCCATTGGAGGCCATCGTACCTTATTGAGGCCATAACTAGTGTGGTGTAGGCCTCCTCTGCTTACTTTACTCATCTCTGCAGTCTCCCACTATTGGACTCCTTGGAAGACATGTTCCATGTATTCCTTAGCTTCCTTCCGAGCAGCCGACACATCCCGTGAGCTTACCTACTTTTGCATCATGCCACCTCGTGGGTTAGGTCGTTGTAAGCCACCGCCTTCTAATTTGGTTAAAGGCCTTTGCGAGTTCAAGGGGGGTCGAAGAAGCCCACTATCATTAGCATGGAAGTGTAGTAGGTATTGCCAAAGCACATCCTCAGAATCTTCCCCCTCATCCTTTGGGTCAGCTAGTTGTGATGATCCTATTGAGTTCTCGGTTGCTCCATGTGGCGCATGTGTCAAGTTTGGTAGTAGTTGGGGACCTACTACCATAGGAATTACCGATATGGGTTCTGTGGTTGGGGGTTTCCTAAACCTAAGCTGTTCCTTCTCCTAAGATGCGTCGTCTCTTGCCTACATGAGACATAGAGGAAGTAGAGTAGGTTGGAAAAAGCTAGGCAAGCAAGGGGAAATAGTTGAAAAACCCGAAGTCATCAGGGAAGTAGGCCTCATGTCGGGTCGGACCAGAGCTGCACCAATATTTGAGTTGGAGCTTAGCTGATCAGGCCAGAGGTCATGACGTAGATAAGGCTGGCCATGGAGACCTTCAGCTCTGTCCCACTCCGGATCTCATAGATACTGCGGGTCAAGGCCAAGATCATGTAGGTCCTAAGGCAATCAACTCAATCCACTATGACTCCCTCCCATGCACTGCAAAGGCGTTCATCAGTCGCATGGTGATATGTTTCTCTATTCTTCTGGTGAATATGAAGGTTATTAGTGCCAAGAACTTGGCCACCTCCTTTCTTCCCTATATGTTAAACTTGGGTCATGATACCTTGTTCCTCTTGGCATGGAACCACTGGTGCTCAAACTCTAAACCATCTCCCCTAGTGCAAGACCGTCCTTTGGTAGTTGGAACACTCCTATCAGCTCATCGAGCCTTACGTAGAAGGATGCATTGCCTCCTAAGATCCCTAATAGCCTAGTCTTATCAGTCTCCGGCTGTGTGGACTGGATGAACTGTTTGGCTATCTCGATGAACCTCGGGTTTTTCCACTTGTCCCCAAGGGAGGTTGAAGAATTGAAGCAGGCACATCTACTTTCTGACCTCCCAAACATCGAGTCGCTCGATCAAATCCTTGAACTTGGAGTACTTGGGTGCGATGAGCTCCACTGTCCTCTCCTGGCCTTCATAGGACACCCAGATCTCTTGGATGAATGTTGGCCTATTGCATTTGGTCCATTCTATTGTTATGGTGATGGAGGAGTGTTGGATTGCTCTACTGGGAGGTGAGTGGACTTGCTACAGAGTGAGAGGGACGTGCACCCTATGCTTGTTTCTATCATCCTTCTAAGGGCGTTGCTGATGTGGCAGTTTTAATGATGTCATCTAAGGTAATTGACACATTTATCCTTATGCCTTAATTACGTAATTAGCCATCATTACCTTTGTAATATATGCCTTATGCACATGGTCCACTTTCATGGACCATGTGACCTTGTGAGCTAGCCACACATGCGGCTAGAGAAGGCTGACTTTCCTGTTGGGTGCCCCTTCCTCCATCTCATGCCGCCCAACCTCTGTTATTCTTCTGTGGGGGCATCCTATTGCAGTTGCTCCTTCGCATCGGGGTGCCTCAGTCGGGGCTTCGACTGGGTGGATATATGGCTTAAGATGGTTCCCATTGACCTTCTATTGCAGTGGTTGTCCATTGGCTCTTAGTAGTACCTTCACTTTGACCCACTTTATAGCATAGTTTGTTGCCACCATAATGTACATGGAGTATGTCATATGACCCTTCGGGTTAATCGGGCCTACGAAGTTTAGGCCCCATTTCTCAAATGCCTCCTTGAGATCGGTATTAGGATTATATGAGTATAATGTTGAAGCAAGCGAGTTAGCTCAAGAAGATGGTTTCTTTTCTTGATAATCGTGACTCAAAGTGCTTAGTGTATAATTTGATATCTGGTTTGAGAACATGAGATTTCCTATTATCTCATTTGTTGAGATAATTATACTTTAAACTTTAAAATGTTTATGATTGTCTTTATGAAATTAGTTATAAATGATTTGACAAAGTATAATATAAATATATATTGAATATTGAAACATGAACACTCAATATTATGGCTTAGTTATAATCACATGGAGTGACCATAATCGTAGGATATAAAACTTAAATGGATCTAAGTTCGACACTCTGATAAGTAATATCTTAATGTTGTAACTTATTATTAAGTGTTCAAGATGAGTAATAGAGTATCTTAGTTTGATGTATTAAATTAAATATCTTATTCATATTTGAGGAGTTTAATTAAATTATGAGATATACATGAAACATGAGGTTGATATGACACTTTAGTATCATGATAACATTAATGTGAAAGTATCTTACTAAATCAATTAGATGTACTAAATGTTGATTCATGATTCTTCTTAGTTCTTAAACAGTTTTTTGAAATACTAAATTAAAATTTGATTAGTATCAATAAAGTTCATGTCCATTGTAATAGTCCTAATATTAATACAGTTATATAATTATGTTTTCCAATGTAGCAACTTATCAATAAAATCAAAATGTGAAAATTAGTTGATGGTTATAAGTTTGAATTTATCAAAGAATATAATTGTTTATGGAATTGGGATTAGTTTGAAGTGTTTATTAAATATTAATTATTTGAATTAGTGCAGATGCTATACTTCATAATAACATTAAGAGAAACGTTTATGTAATCGGTTTAAGAGTTGGAGTTTAATGTTACAAATGTACAATACGAGTTTATGAAGTGTAAGAACTAAGTTTTAAAATTCAATATTTTGAACTTATAAAGAGTTAGGAATTATTAAATAAACTTAATTATTGTGCTCTTTGAGAAATGAATACAATGTGAATGTGTTACTTAAAATACGTAATATTTAAAGATCGCCAATTGAGGCACTAAAGCACTCTCAAACAAAAATGGCAATAAAATGGCATTAATTATTAATAAAAATTACTAATTAAATAAGATTAATGAAATTGAAATAAATTAAAAAGCCAAGGTTTTTCAATAAAAATATTCATGAATGTTCCTTTTTATTGGATTTATATCTTTTATCATACAATTTTTAACATAAATCTCATTAGCCTAAATGCTCAATTTTATAGATATCTATAGTATTCAACAATGTATATATTTATTTTTCACTAATTGGTTATATGCTCAATTCTCTAGTTACAAATAAATTTAATTTTCCAAAAGGATTAAGTGGCTTTTTATTTCTATTTATACATCAAGTCATGATGTAAGATAATCCCACTTGGAGATAATTTTGTCAATAATTAAGATTAATATTTAATGCAATAGATTTTTATTTGTCACATTTTTATATGCATTTAAATATTGTTTGTTAAATTAAATATGGGTCCTAACAAAAAGAAGGCTTGACATGAGGAGGCTTCGACTTATTAGAATCCAAACTGAATATTTTATGGTCGGCACATATTAATGTATATTTCCTTCATTATTCAATAATATACCATAAGATCTTGCAATATTATTATACATTAGCTTATTAAATAGATTTATAAGAAATATATATATCTGCACTTGAGTAAACACTTAATTTACATGTTTCTTTTCTTCTTTAGCATTGCAACAATTCTTGAGTTAAAAAGGCGAGATGAGACAATTACTTGTAATGAAGAGCAACATATAAATTAAAGTTCAATATAATAACCTTTAAATATATTTAAAACATTGTGCAATACTAACTTTCAAAGTCAAAGATTAAGTTTGTCTTCATAACATATAATATATTTAGGACATAATGAAGATTCTGATGGGAGACAGTGAGGTTGGGTCATATGAAAAATAATTATGTAAAAAAACTTAGCATAAATAAAAAACATAATTGGTCAATTAATCCCAATCAGAAAACTATAGAATTAGTAGGGTTTTTAATGAAAATTTATATAATAAATATTAAATAGGAGATATATTGTTGAATATCATTTATATGTTATCAAATTGCTGAATACCATAGATATCAGAATTGTGCATTTAGGCCAGCATGATTTTAAAACAAAAGAAATGTATAATAAATATTAATTAAGAGATATAATTTGAATAAAAATGAGTATTCAAGAATATTTTTATAAAAAAAACTCATTAATATACTTATTAAATCTAATTGGATTTCATTAATCATATGTAATATTACTATTAATTTTTTAATAATTTTAATTTGAGTGTGATTATATCTAAATTGTGTAATAAGCCATATTTACAATATAAGTGTGTATTGCTTTAAATAAATTAGTTATATTCCTTCATAAGAACTTATAACTTTAACTTCATCATTTTGTACACTTAAGCTAATCAAATGTGTATTATATTCAATAATATTCATTATTACATACAAAGTTATTTTATTCCTAATTATCATTGTCAAAAAATATGGGCGCACATGTACAACAAAGGCATGAATGTTAATATTTAAAATAATTTGCACTATTTTAAAATAAAATAAAAATAAGTTATACCTAAAAAGATTTATACTTATATCAATGACATTTTACAATGTAGATAATATTAAAAGAATAATTAGCAAAAGAGTTTAAATTTTCTGTAACAAAACAATCGCTTATTAAAGAAAGTGACAAGTTATTAATACTACTTAATCAAGTAGTGGAAAATGGCGATCTTAGCATTTGTGTTGGTGCATTAGCCACTAACATTTATATAACACTCTCTATGATTGGGTTAATGGTATAATTACCAAGAAGAAGGTATATACGTATGTCTAAACACATTTTTATATATATATATATATATATATATATATATATATATATATATATATATATATACACACACACACTATATATATATATATATATATACACACACACACTATATATATATATATATATATATATATACATGTACATTATCACTTCTGTTTTCTATTACAAATAAATAAGCGTAAGTGCTTGTAAATATTAAGAAAAAGAAAAAAAAAACAAAAGAAAAATAAAACGAACCACCAGCTACTGAGGATGTTCACTATTGCATGCAGGGTATCCCACGGCTTCGAAACCAGGCAGCCATTTGAAAACGTTCCCTTAATACGGGCCTCACATCTTTGTGTGTAGAAAGAATTTCAAGCAACGGGAGTATAACCTCCAAAAGCTACAAGAAACAAAATAATATCTTCATATTCTTATAATATATTGAAAACTCATCTGTCTCTCTCTTCTCTCTCTCTCTCTCTCACACACACACACACACACACACACACGTTAAACATATTGCAAACACCTTAATACACACACATCTTACGTACCTGAGTATCATTTGAACGTTGAGCAGTGAAGGCCAGACATGGTATCCCATTGGAAGGTTGTAAGACAAAGCTACAAGGATTATTATCAATAATCACTGTTCTCCTTAAATCCCTTCCTAACCTCGATAAATCCTTAACATGCTCTCTATTTCTCCTGCATTAACAAACATTAATCAAGATTAGATAAGATAACCAGATGAAATTTAATAAAAGAAAAGAAAACTACACACGTAACCACAGTTGACGGTCTGTATAACCGTGCTGAGATCCTTTTTTCAGGATCAATCTTATCTATAAGTGGCTTAGCATAACCTGAACTTCAAAAACAGTTAGAAATTAACAAACTAACTGATATAATTAATTAGCTATATATCATGTTCTTAATTGAAAGCATATGTATGGTTTTGGTGAGACGGTAATAGTGTGTATGTACACGTTTGTGATAGTGTCTATATGTGTGCTTTTGCTATATAAGTATATGATGCAAACTAGTTAATTTAATAAATTAACTAAACTATATTGATTTATTAAAAGGGTTTTATAATAACCTTCGAGTCCTGCTGTGAACAAGACGAGCTCTGCAAATTCACTTGTTCTTGCTAAAAACTGTCGTAAACCCGGTCTCTCATATACAATAACTTGGTTTAGTTTTAGTTTGCCTTCAGTGTCCTACAAATTAATTAAGCAAACTATTAGAATATATGAATATTAGTTATTATTTATCATGCTCACTTAATAAACTTGAATTTTACTTCTGGATACATAATACTATCATTTGTTAAGTGATATATATAGCAAAACTACCTTCTCTGCTGCTACACACTGTAACTGAAACCACTTCACACCAGAATTCACTGCTTTTGCGTGAAGGCCAGGAGGCAAACCTGAAGAATCATATGCACAAACTAGAGTTTCATCCAAGTCCAAAACAACCTGACAACAAAGTATACATGTGATAATGATGTTCGGTGGATATATGAGACTATGCATATGCATGCAGCTCTATGTTTTCAGAGCATTTATAAGTAATTATGTTTAATATGGACATTACATATGGAATCAATATTGACGTGTGTGATGCGTATGACGTGTATGCAGTCAATAAAAAGTAGAGTTAGATTATATACACACATACAATCATGTAAATATATGTGTACAAAGGTACGTGTGCGTATATAGTACGTATACCTGCATATAAGAATTATATATACGGTTATCTATGTTTAAGTTTATACGCAATGTCTGTGTACATATATGACGTATATACAACCAAAACTAAGCTTCCGTGTCGTGTATATACAGATATAAAGTATGTGCACAAACTATTATACATGTGGGTATGTCTCAATATTCTGAAATGTATTGTTAATCACGATTGTGTATAGACATATGCACATGATATACCTTGTGATACGCATATATACATATATGTGTATATACATAAAATCTAATAAAATATACCGTTAGATCGCGATCGTCTCTTCCAACACGAGGAGGCAAAAGAGAATCCTGAAAACCCTGCGTTGCCTCCTCACAAAAGCCAGGAACATGTAGAAAACATAAAAACTGGCGGAAAGAGAGCTGAGAGATGTCTAAAAACCGGAGGATTAAGCGCAGGATTAACATAATTATAGCGTTCCATAGGCCCTGAGATGATTACGCAGAGGATGATCGATCTGCCCGCCCATTCTTGTGCAAAAATGTAGTATGAACCCTAATTTTCTACAGAGGTCCGGGATATGGGGATGGCAATCTCAGCCGTTGAATGAACGGCTTAGATCTTCGCCCTGTTTAAATTTTAGGTTTGTAGGTTTAGTCCTAGTGCAACCTCAGCCGCATAATTTAACGGTCATGATGGGTCCCTTTTTAAGGGTATAAATGACATATACGAATCTTGACTTTGTGTTGGGCAGGCTTACAGAGATATTTAAAACCTAAAACTTAAACCCTAGTACTAAACCCTTAACCCTTATTAGTTAAGGATATAATATCTGTTTAGTTAAATTCGTGATATCGACGTGTATAAACCGTAATATTTTACTAAACTATAAACTAGTCCCACCTAATGTGCGTTCGTTATACATCCGTATATACGAAGAATATCTCCTAGAAAAGCACACGTGCTTGTGAGTATATACACATATATATAACGAATATACTCAAAAGCGAAAAGCAGGTGGTAATGACATGGTGGGGACTGAAAGTCTCACTATCCACGTGTGTTGCGAGAAAGAGAAAGAGAAAGTAAAAACTTTTCTACGTGACACGCGTGAGTAAATCGGAAGTGCAAGCATATGTAACGAAATGGAAAGGCAAATCGACTAGTTAGATTTACAATCAGCCCTTTTCTGGTTTAGGGTTTGTGAGAGAAGCAGAGGTCTTGGCGATGGCGGCACCTCCTCCTCATAGTCTTCATAAGATGATGTCGATTGACGATCGTATGCGGCTTCTTGTTCCTACTAAGGTTTCTGAGGACGATAAGCTGATCGAGTATGATATGCTGCTGCTCAATCATTTTCTAACTGTTCTCAAGGACCTCCATGGCGAGGAAGTGCGTGAAATTGTAAGTATTTTTCGCCATAACACCCCAGGAAATTTTTCCGAAAATCCGATTTTCTTGAGATTTTGCACTCGGAAATGCTGCAAATAGAATCTGTGTGAAAAGCGCTTTTTCCTGCGATTTCTGGCAGTTCTTATGTTTCTTGCGGGATCGTTGATTATTTGCGCTTGAAAATTGCCGATTTTTCTTGATATTTTGCAGTAAAACTGTGGATTTTTTTGAATTTTAGATCTTTTGTGTTATGTTCTAGAGAAATTTCAGTAAAATCTTTGTGTTCATGTCTGATTTGAGCAGGTTGCGAGGTGCTACGAGCTATCGGGACAATATGGAGCATTAGAGGGCACACAGAACCGTCAAAGCTTGAGGAACTAGGCAAGGTGATCAATAGCCTAGATCCGGGACATTCGATAGTCATGGCGAGCTCCATTTCACACATGTTGAGCCTTGGTAACCTGGCCGAGGAAGTACAGATTGCGCACCGAAGACGAGTGAGCCAGAAGACGGGAGGATTAGGGGACGAGAACAGCGCTCTTACCGAGTCCGATATTGAGGAGACCTTACGGCGGATGATGAAACTGGGAAAGTCGTCCAGTGAGATTTTCGAAGCTCTCAAGATGCAGACAGTGGATTTGGTTTTCACGGCACATCCTACACAATCAATTCGTCGATCTCTCCTCCAAAAGCATTCCAGGTAATTTTATATAGACACACATACACACGTGTGTGTGGTATTAACTCTGACTCTCAGGATTCGGTGCTGTCTATCAGAAATGTACAAGGAGGACATTACTCCGGATGAGAAGGAGGAACTTGAACAGGCACTCCATAGAGAGGTAATGTTTTCATGCATCTCGCTTACTGTGCTTCTGTTATGTTTGAAATATATATATATATAATGAACGAATGAGACTGAGAAGTAGATGTTTTATAGTTTTGGTTATATACGAGTTTGCTTCTACACACGCATTTGTATACACGTGCATACATGTATACACTCTGTGTTTGTAAGAGGCCTACGGATGTGAATTGAGCAGATTCAAGCTGCTTTTCGTACGGATGAGATCAAGAGGACGCCTCCAACGCCCCAAGATGAAATGCGTGCAGGAATGAGTTACTTTTACGAGACAATATGGAATTGTCTGCCCAAGTTTCTACGGCGGCTAGATACGGCTCTGAAAGCTATAGGAATTAATGAACGTCTTCCTTACAATGTACCTCTTATCACTTTTTCCTCCTGGATGGGAGGTGACCGGGATGGTAAGTACAAATGATCAAATCTCGTTTAGAAAAAGCTAGAGATGGGTTCTATTAGCATCATCCATTCACCCATATATACCTATTGATGCGTCATATATACACTTGTACCTATTACACCGTTTAATATTACGCACTATACATATTTGAATATCTATAAGTGTGTCATTTTGCAGGAAATCCCCGTGTAACACCGGAAGTAACAAGAGATTCTGTTTATTGGCAAGGCTGATGGCATCAAGCTTGTACTTCTCCCAGATCGAAGACCTTATGTTCGAGGTATACGAACCTAACCTTCTCTCTATACACAAATATATTTACTTGTAACATAACAATATAATAATGAGTTTTGACATTCTATATTACGTGTGACGTTATATGGATCTGATTGAGTAGTTTTGGCATCTTTGACGTTATAATCTTTGGCATCTTTGACGTTATCATTTTGGCAGTTGTCTATGTGGCGATGCAACGAGGAACTTCGTGCGAGAGTGGCTCAACTTGAACTCCGGGCCAAGTCAGACACGAAACACTATAAAGGTTCGTGCCTGTGCCTGTGCCTGTGCACGGCATGCATATATATCTGTATAGGCACACACAAGTGTGTGTGTATTATGTATATTGGATGTCTTTACTAAATTCGTCGTTTAGAATTTTGGAAGCCGGTTCCTCCCAGTGAGCCATTCCGTGTTGTGCTTGGTGATGTTCGTGTGATAAACTTTACCTTACAAGAGAGCGTGCTCGCCAACTCCTTGCAAGTGGCAAGTCGGATGTTCATGAAGAGCAGTGTTTCACGGCTGTTGAGGAGGTACGACTAACTTTAGTTTGATATATAGCATTTCGTGCATATGTGGTGTGTGTGTTGAATATAAAAGTACACGTACTATATGTATTAGCAGCATAATATTGTGTATTATATCATCATTCTAGTATACTGATGCATCAAATATTTATACAGATACTAAACTATTCTTACAGATGTTAGAACCACTTGAATTGTGCTACCGCTCACTTTGTTCGACTGGCGACAAGCTTATAGCCGATGGCAGTTTACTGGACTTCATGCGTCAAGTTTCATGTTTTGGGCTAGGTTTAGTGAGGCTCGACATAAGACAGGAATCTGACAGGTATTGCATATAAATATTTGTTATAGCTATGTACCATACGAAACACTCGAGATTAAATTCTAACAGTATAACATCCATTACAATTAGTGTAGGTACATATATGGTTGTCGCGGGATATAAAACTGTAAACACACACAAAAGAAAATAGTTAACATGTAGTTAACACATTTTGTTTGTATTTCTGTTATCTATCCTGTACTGGTATTTTTCAAAACCAGAACCTGTTTTGTTAGACATATATAAGCAGATATATACATACATAGAGAGATAGTGCCTCAACGTAATGTATGTTTTTGCAGACATACAGACGTGATGGATGCAATCACTAATCACTTGGGAATGGGTTCATATCGTAACTGGTCAGAAGAGGAGCGTTTAGACTGGCTAGAGAAGGAGCTACGTGGGAAACGTCCGTTATTTGGGGCAGATCTACCGACAACAGATGAAATCAAAGACGTTTTGGATACACTCCATGTCATTGCGGAGCTACCCTCGGACTGTTTTGGTGCATACATAATATCAATGGCTACATCTGCATCGGACGTGCTCGTGGTGGAACTTCTGCAGCGTGAGTGTCATGTTAGCCAGCCTTTGAGAGTCGTGCCCTTGTTTGAGAAGCTTGCTGACTTGGAAAATGCACCGGGGTTATGCATAAGCTGTTCTCTAATGATCTCTATCGTCAGAGGATAAATGGGAAACAGGAGGTGATGATCGGCTATTCTGACTCTGGTAAAGATGCTGGTCGTTTATCTGCAGCCTGGGCTCTATACAAGTGTCAGGAGAGCTTGTCAAGGTCGCTAAACAGTTCGGTGTGAGGTACGCAACATATACATCATGCACGTATACATGACATATTTCCACGAGTAGTATTAAAGTGTAATAAGATATATATTTGTTTGCCTCCAATATGTAGGTTTACCTTTCCACCATACCGCAGTAAATTTTGGGTGTGGTTTGAACTAAGCCTGATAGTCCTTAACATGTGATGTCCTTACATGTACGTTTGCATGTATTTCATATGTCTTATCTATAGACACACACACACACACACACACACACACTACACCAGTTTATTTTATAACCTTTAGGCTTACAATGTTCCATGGACGAGGAACAGTTGGTAGAGGTGGAGGTCCAACACATTTGGCTATTCTCTCACAACCCCGTGATACAATCGACGGCTCACTGCGTGTTACAATTCAAGGAGAGGTCATTGAACAGTCGTTTGGTGAGGAGCATTTGTGCTTCCGGACACTGCAACGTTTCACTGCTGCCACTTTGGAGCATGGTATGCGTCCTCCAACTGCACCAAAGGTTGAATGGAGGAAGCTCATGGACGAGATGGCCGCTATTGCTACAGAGGCGTATCGATCTGTTGTCTTCAAGGATCCGCAATTCGTGGAATACTTCCGTATGGTAAGTTTTCTGTCTCTATATAATACACACTCACATCCCACATCCCATGTGTGTGTTACCTATACATGTACATATGAGTGATTCCACCTTAACATATATTGTACTTTTCTATCGGCTCATTCTTATTCGCAGAAACAGATACACATATACATACAAGCACTTTCTCACACAAGCGTGGGTTAAGTCTCCTCTCTCTATAAGCTAATTGTTTAGGCAACACCCGAACTGGAGTACGGGCGAATGAACATTGGAAGTAGACCATCAAAGAGGAAACCAAGTGGTGGCATTGAGTCTCTGCGAGCTATACCTTGGATATTCGCATGGACACAAACCCGTTTTCATCTTCCGGTACTCTCTCTCTACATACCACTTATGATAGTTAACTGTTCCATACAGGTATGGCTTGGATGCGGGGAGGCATTCAAGGACGTGATTGAGGGCAATCCTAAGACATTGCTGATGTTACAACACATGTACAATGAATGGCCTTTCTTCCGAGTCACTGTGGACCTATTGGAGATGGTTTTTGCTAAAGGAGATCCTCGCATTGCAGCTCTTTACGACAGACTTCTTGTCTCATCAGAGCTGCAAGACATAGGAAAGAAACTCCGTGCAAAGTACGAAGAAACACAAAAGCTCCTATTGCAGGTAAACACAGACATCCACACGCCCGCACTCATTTTATCAAGTTAATACATAATATATATATATATATATAGAGAGAGAGACACACACACACACAATATTGTAGGTTTCCTTATTTACATAATATGTACATAATAATATGATGTATTGTAAATATACACGTTTTATATAGTATGATATATTCGTAAGAGAGAAGTAATCTTTTAAGGTTTGTAGGTGGCTGGGCACTCGGAGCTGTTGGAAGGGAACCCCACTCTAAAACAGAGGCTTCGTTTGCGAGAGCCGTTCATAACCACATTTGAACGTTCAACAAGCGTACACACTGAAAAAGATGCGTCAGCTTGAGCCATCCAGCTTGCCTAAGATTAAAAACCAGGGCTAACAAGACAGCTTCGGAACTCGTTCAGCTCAATACTACTAGTGAATACGCCCCCGGACTGGAGGACACTTTGATTCTAACTATGAAGGGTATTGCTGCTGGTATGCAGAATACTGGTTAGAGAAGGATATGCAAACACTCACAAAAGGTAGACATATTACTACACGCACACACTAGTAAACAATCATTTAATGAATTATACCACAATATTCACTTCTTAGTGGATCATAGTTTTTAAAGCAAAGGACTGATAGTTTCTCTCCTTATTGTTGTAGGTGGATGTAAACTAAACAATGAAATTTTCTTATTATTGTAGGTGGATGTAAAAATAAGATACACAGGTAATTATAAAATAAAAGCTTTGGAGTATTCTGTTCTCCTACATACATAAGTTTGTACAACTAAGTTTTCAAATGACAAGTAATTACATTGTTAAAGATAATAACATTGCTTGTGTATATTAGTGACAGTATTACTAGGTTGCTATATATATTAAAATATTTATAACAAGGCATAACTATATGACACGATTAAAACAATTATGGTGCAAATATAATAAAAATATAATATATTATTATTCAATCTTAAATACAAACTACACAAGAAGATATACATATGATCAAAGTATAAACATAACTGATATTATATGTTTACAAGAAAAAGAAAAATTCAACCTAAACAACTTTCCTATTCATCCGCAACATATTATTAATAATAATAAACTTGAATGTAATTTTGTCCTTATTCTTATTTTTTTTGTTCTTAACTCAATTATTATTCTTAATTTAATAAATTTAAATAACTATTGAATAGATATGATATAAACCGTCGAATGGGGCATTCACATACACAAACAAACATATAAAGTAAACTTATTAGATAGGGATTGATTCAGTTTAAAACAAATGCAAATATACAAGAAGATATTTCCTACAATGAAGTGTATAATATCTATAACCTATGTGTTATATAAAGTCTATTGTAACTTGGATGGTTGCCTTGGTTGGGATACTTAGCCCTAAAGGGGAACTTACCCTACCTACAAATAACTTTACTAGTTATCTTTATCAATTCCATTTAAAAATAAAACTGAAATTTACTGCTAAAGAAAACAGAGAAATTGTGAGAACTTAAAAATTTGAAGAGTAAGAATGAATGAGTTATATTACTCGTCATATATTCACATGTGTTTTGAAGAATATTCTAGCTTGACGTTTATGAATATTCTGGATTGAGGTTCTTCACGAGAATTGACCGGCCTTATCCTATATTAACCAACTTATGCGTCATTTCTTAATATCAATGCCCGTGGGCTGGATTTCATTTTACCGTTATTATTACTAACGTGTTTTTGTCACCTAGTTGCATAATTGATCAGCATTAACCATGAGTTTAACTTGTTCACTCAACTTATTAACTTGAACTTTAACAAGTCATTACAACAAAACATTGCTTGTGTTCAACGTAAACAAAAATAAAAATAAAAGAGGAAATCTTATTACATACATCATGTTCATATCCTTTTTTTCTGTAAAGATTTTTTATTATCACATATTTTAACTACATATTTATCCTTAATTTGAATAATGTGTATGTTGTTCGTTACAATTTAATCACAAGTGCATTTTTTTTGTGCTACGTTCACACATCGTACTTTATTAATAATTTACATTTAACATTTCACGTAAAACAAATCTTAACTGATTATTAAGGTACTTTGTCCCTTTAAGACTGCAGAACGTGATTTAATAAAATTTCTTATCCCTCGTAAATCCAAGGGTCGGTTCATGTTTTTCTCTTCATTCCTTTGCTCACCGAACCAATTACTATATCATTGATGGATCTCTTACTTAACTTTTCCATTTCGATGTATTTAATTCAAACACCTTCACATTAAAAACATCGTCAACTTCGTTATACGACTCTTTCCCCATTACTACTTCCCGTAATACTTAAAAAATATAAGGAACAAGAGTTCATAACCTTTTAAGGACGATGAGGATAAACAACGCGTATAATAAATTAGTATATGCATATGCTAAGTACATATATATATGTCCATATTTATTTATATTATGTACTTACTTATTTATCGTAAAAAGGTAGGCGCTCCACTTAAAATCATTTCCCATATAAAATTTTGGATATGCAAAGAATTCTCCTTATTTATTATCTTGTGGTAAGGAGGTTAACACCATTTTATTAAAAGTTTATTCAAATGCTTCTTCTCGTGCAGTCAATCCAGTGAATAATTACATTGTCTTTACCCAATATTAAAGAGATGCTAGAGATTATTTTATATATATATATTATGTTATTTCTTACTTTGAAAGACTTCAAATTGAAATCCCAACGCCGACACTGCCCTTGCTTAAGATGTCGCCCTCGTTTCAATGATGTGTCGTTGATGTTCACGTTAATCCTCCGAGGATTGCTTTCTCTTGATTAACTGTGGGGTCCGAAAGCTGACATATCGTGGATAAAAGTAATATATTTTGAAAGTAAAGGTACTGCATCACAAATATAAAATGCGTGTACATTAAACATTACATAAACATAAATGTATGTATCCTAACTTGTGATTGTATATGTATTGTATATTGTACATATAACTGTATGTGTACAATACAAATATGAGTACAATATGTGTGTGTGTATAAGTGCCTGTATATCTCCATATAAAATATCATATGCAACCCACACACACACACATGTTAATCTGCAGTTGGTGTTATATATGTGTACATACATGGATATGAATGTATGTTTATACATACACACGTATAATGATAAAACCATGTCTGTATGTAAAGATAGGTATTGATATACATGACAATTATCATATTAATAATGCAATGCCGTATACTAAAATGTGCGTATGCTTGTGCGGAGCGTGCGTGCGCGTGTTGATGAGTTGGTGGGTGTGTGTTACCATAACTTCTCCACACCCAGATCCTATTTCATCACCCCGCATCCCTGCTTGTAAAGTGTCCAACTGCACCAGAAACACCCATATATGTGTTTAACAAAAGCCCGTATATATAAAACAAACAGATCGTGTATACATTTACACTCACACATAAACGTACATCAATATGTGAATGCGATTGTGTTCAACCTGAATACAATCAAATATTCGAACACCATACGCACGCGCGCGCGCACCAACCTGGGGTGGTTGAAGAAATAAACATATACATTTCTATGTATATGTAGATATATGTATGCACGTATAACTCTTCCATGTATTATGTATTTATGCATCTATCTTCACTTACGGTGAAGGCTAAGTGTTTACCGATAAACATTAGTATAGTTGCCCACAAAAAAGTGGAAGTTTATACACACGTACACAATATATACATACATATACGTGTACATATGTGTGCATGTATATGTGCATGTATGTGTATGCATAAATGAGCCTAATGTTTACACAATTTTACATAGTATAACGCACATACATAATACATATTCAGATTGACACGCACGCAACCGTACTTCTTCAAGATTCGCTTGCGCTCCTGATCGGATCTTCTGCACGACAGTTATTCAGTAACATTAATTCCATATTATAGTCACACACACACACACACAGGAGATATGTATATATAGTGTGTGTGTGTGTGAACATTGGACGTTTATATAATGCGTAAGCCAGAGTGGGCACACACAACAAATGATATATACACTTATATATAGTTCCATATTATAGTCACAAACACCTGTAAATATGAAGGATATTTTCCCTTAACATAGAGAGTGAGTGAACCACAGTGAAAGTTTCTTAATGATGATGTTGGTCTTCATCTAGTGAAACTTAAAACTATAATAGGAAACTTTTGTTTTTTATAGGAAACAATTAAGGTTTATATGTATTCATGTGTGTGTGTTATAGTGTGTAGAAGGAGCAAACAAGCAAGGCACGATATAAGAATTTCATTGCTTTTCCTAGAGATGCAGAATTCTTATCGTTTGAACGTCCACTTTGACATGGTATGATCAACTAACGGATGATATAGAAACTGACGTTGAGCAGTATATGGGTTTGGTTTGTTTTTCCAGCCCAAGACTATTTTGATTCAGCTCTTTGGTTGCAGATTATGGCTGCATGCCAAGGCTGTGGATCTTGCTCCTTCAGGATAGTTTACGTGCTTACCACTTCAGTGATGTCGAGGTAAATAACAATATTCCTCAAAGATAGCAACAAGAAATTTAATGCTTGGAGGGAAATAGGCCATGAGTATCCTCTATTTCGTAGGGACGAGTTTTGGAGTGATTACGCCTGGAATGTTGAGACCCATGGCATAGATTCATATCAAATCCTTGGTTGATTCTTAAATAACTAAATTATATATTTAAATTTTTAATTAAATATATTATATTTAATTAATTTTATTTAAAGTCCAAATATTATAATTTATAAATTAATTATAGAGTTTTATGTTGTGTGTCTGTCATCAACACGTCATTGGACGGCCGGTTAAACATATGCCGCCATTAGACGACTGTCTAAACATGAAGCACTATCAAGGCCACCGCAAAGCATGGGTTCGTATATGCATGGCAGAGTTTGAGGGTCGTTTCGCACCACACTTAACTTAATTTGGGCTTAAGTAAAGGAAAATGGATTCGTACTCGCCCTTAAGTTGAGTAACCACTTACTTAACTTTTTTAAGGGTTTGACCACTAAGGGCATTGAATTCACACTTGCCCTTAACTTAAGAAGTCACTTACTTAAGATTTTTTAAGGGTTTGACCACTAAGGGCAGTGCTTTCGCAATCTTTCCTTAACTTAACTTAATTTAAGGGAACAGTGAAAATTTGCAAAGAAAATTTAAGGGAGGTGGGGGGGTCCCTTAGCCACCCTTAACGACTCACGAGGCTCGCCACCTTTTTTCGCCACCTTTTTAAAATAAAATAAAAAATAAAATTTTACATGTGTAATGTGCATTTTTTTAATGTAAAATATATATTTATATTTTATATTTTTATTTTAACATATATAATTAAAATAAAATAATAATATGAATTTCTCATTATTCTTAGTATATTCTAAGTATATTCTCCTTCTGCCCTAATTTCTATAGGTTTCTGCGCATCTCTGTAGGTTTTTGCGCATCTCTGTAGGTTTCTGCGCATCTCGGTGCACATCTCTGTAGATTTCTGCGCATCGGGAGGAAGAGAAGAATTCAGGAGAAATAAGGAGAGAATGGCAGAAGAACAAGCAGATCAGGTAGTCTTCTTTCCTTTCTTCTTCTTTTCTTACATTCATTTACATTCATTTGCATCAGGAGGCGGCATAGAGACTACTAACTTTATTCGAGCTCAAGGGGAGGCCCAAAGCCCAACTGCAATTGCTGTCGGGCTTTCAGCCGCCCCTGGCTGGATGGCACGAGCTCGATCGGCATTGGCCGAGCTCGTGGGCTGGCCGAAAGCCCGGCAGCTACTGCTACTGCGCTTTCTGCCCACCATAGCTATCGGGCGCATGGGCCGGTCGAAAGCCTGGCAGCAACTACTACCGGCTTTTGCCACCATAGCTACCAGGTTCATGGGCCGGCTGAAAGCCCGGCAGCAACTGCACATGCTCGCACTATTAGATCAGCTCTTGAAGCTCATCTTATTTTTGGGACGCCATTTGTTATGCATTAATTTGAAATTGTTAATTTATGTTTTTTTTATTATTATTTTTTGTTTTACCACAATAAATATCATGTGTTAAAGATAAACGTGAAATATGAAAAAGGATGTATACTAGAAATAGAATATATTTAGTATTTTTTGTTAAATAAAAAATATGAAATGCAAATACATGTATACACACATGTTAGCGCACATGCATATGTAATATAATATTTTTCATGAAGTTTTTACTTGTTTAAACATATTCAAAATATATAAAATTTAATTATCTACCCATATACAATATTATATATAAGTATATAATTTCATCTCACCATATTTTTATTTTTTTATAATAAGTAAAATTACTTTAAATGTTAATAAAATTAAGGATGCACATATTATTTAAATAATAAATATTATAAATATATTTTAAAGTGGTTAAAAATATTTATTACAAATTGAAAATAAATTTTATTGCAAATTGAAAATTATTTAAAATATTTATTATAACTTGACATAATAATGTTATATGAAATGTAGATATGTTAAATTCATTAAAAATAATTAAGTTAATAATCTTAACTTAAATGTAAATATAAAATATATTATATTAAGGGCAATATTTGAATTCATGGCCCTTAATATTTTTACTTAAGTATCTATGCGAATCCATTGCCCTTAGAGGCGGTTCACATGTGCCCTCACCCTCACGTGAGGGAAGGTGAGGGTGAGGGTCACACGTGACCTATTTACCCTCGTGTTATTAATTTAAATTTAATAAATTTTATTTTTAAAATAAAATAAATATAAATTAAAATTGTAAGCATCTCATTTATATATATATTTTTAATATAAATAAAATAAATTAAAAATCTTATTATTTATATTAATATATTTTTAAAATCTTTATTTAAACCTATTGTAATGAGACACGTAAGAAAAAGTATATTCTCACCTCACGAGGGTGAGGGAATTTAATTAAATCTAGGCTGATTTAGAATCTTGCCCTTGAGACCCTCACGAGAGTGAGGGTAAAATAGCACATGTGACCTCTCGAGGTAAAAAGATTCTTGAGGGGAGGGCACATGTGAACCGCCTCTTAACACAATCCCTTAATTTAAGTAAAAAGGTTAAGGGTTGATGAGTGCGAATCAATTGCCTTTAACAAATTCCCTTAATTTAAGTTAAGGGTTGGTACGAATCCAAAACCCTTAACTTCTCTTTTTAAGGGAGAGTTGGTGCGAATCAAATGCACCCTTAACCTTTACTTAACTTATGCATGCTAAGTTAAGTTAAGTGTGGTGCGAAAACGACCCTGAGTTTAGGAATAAACTCACAAATGGGTTCAGCCCATTAGTTAATTATTATTTTGAGTATTAAATACATAATAAACAGCAATCAAACACACACATAACTTGATAAGTTATGTGAATTAAGTTATTGAATACACATAGTAACTTTGATATAGTAACTCGAGAGAGTTCAATAATGCCTCATTTAATAGCCACTTTAAATCTTTGTCAAATGGCCATTTTAAATCTTGAATCGATAACCATGTGGCATTATTCAAGCCGTTGAATCATGCGTGGTTTAACATGTGTGTAGAGAGTGGAGAAATATAAATAAAGTTATCACATATATATACTAGTTTAAAAAGTTAATTTAGAAAGTAAAAAGAGAAGCTATTAGATACACATTAGTAATTTGATATAGAGTTAAAAAAAAAATATCACATAATACAATGGTTTAAAAGAAATAATTAAAATTATCATATACACATAATAATTCAAAAGAGAAGATGTTAAATTAAAGAGAGATTTTATGTATTATCACATACATAATAATTTGAAAAAAAAGATTTTATGTGTTATCACATATATAGTAATTTGATATAATAATTTGAGAGAAAAAAATTTATATGTTATCACATACATAATAACTTAACATAGTAATTTGGAGAGAAATTTTATGTGTTATCACATGTATAATAACTTGACATAGTAATTCTTAAATGTATTAATAAAAGAGAGATAATTCAATTATTACACAATAATTTGAGAAATCAAAAAATGTTATCACATATACATAATAATTTAAGAGAGATTCTATATATACATATTAATTTGAAAAAGAGAGAGTATAAAAAAAGAGTTAAGTTAATTAATAACTTAACACATTAACTTAAAAAAGAGAGTTAAAGAATAATAATTGGGTTAAGAGATAAACTCATAAAATCAATTAAGTTAAGAGTTATTAAATAGTTAAAGACCATGTGTAAATAAATTTAAAAATTCAAAAATAAAAAATTAAGAATATAATTCTCTCTTAAGTTATTATATCAAGTACATGTAATAACTTAACTCTTTCTTTCTTTTAAGTTAGAATGTAAAATAGTTTAACTCTTTTTTCACATTAATGTATGTATGTTAGCTTTCCTTTTCCTTTCAAGTTATTACGTATACATGATAACTTAATTTTCTCTCTCATGTGTGTGTGAGAGAGAGCATTAAATATCACATATGAGTGTCAATAATATCAATATTATGACATTATATGTCTAGGAATCTAACACTTTAGATTTACAATGAATTTTTTTAAAACATATTTGGCTTGCCCAATCTCTATTGAACCCATACACAAGTGCTTGTATAAGTGTCTATATACAACTTATAAAGTGTTTGTGAATTAAAGATGTATATATATGTGTATGTGTGTGTTAAAACATTTTACTAGTAAATTTAACACTACACACGTACGCACACATACACATCTTTATATCACAATTAGTTTATAAGTTATATACATGCACTTAAACACGTACTTTGTATGGGATATGTGAAAATTTGTTATCATGTACACAAGTTGTAAGACTTTTTAAATGTGTTGAGAGAGGGAGAGAGTTAAGTTATCGTATAGATGTAATAACTTGAAAGAGAAAGTGGAGAAAGAGAGTTAAAACTATCATATACACGCAATAATTTGGAAAAGAATGGAGAAAGATAGTTAAAGTTATCACGTATAAAGTAAATTGAGAGAGAGTGTGAAAAAAAAGAGTTTTCACATACACATAGTAACTTGTGGAAAGAGAGAGGAAAAAGAATTAAGTTATTATATACACAAAGCAATTTAATACAATAATTTGAGTTATATTAAGTTAAGGTTTCATTAAATAATAATAATTATTAAATAATTAAGTTCATTAACAGTGATGTGACAAAGTGCAATTCAATATAGCATATGCTTACAAGAGTACCAAGTGTTGTTGGAGAAAAAACAGCATCTTGCGGACTTAGAGGTGCTGACACGTCGTATAACGTATGTTCCCGGGACGTGACAAGGGATTGTGCATTATGGAAGGTTTTCAAGATGAAGTTAAATACATTAAAGAGTGGGAGACATACGTGTGAACACATACGTTATAACACGTCAGCAAAGTTTATTGGTTTAAAATCACCATCCACAACCAAGTTCTGCCCAGATACAAACTTACCATCACTTGCCAGGAACAGTGCAGCATAAGCTATATCCTCAGATGTCAAGCTCAACCCAGTCAGAGGAGAAATCTTAACATTCAGCTCCTCCAAGTCCTGCATGGTCATGGAATCTTTTAGCAAATGCAGAAAGAGCCTCGTAGGGGTGGAACCTGGTGAGATACAATTCACACGAATCCCATGGTGACGGACCTCGCTGGCGGCAGTTTTCGTGATGCCAACAACTGCATGCTTACTGACTGTATATGAATGGAAACCCTGTAGCACCGATACTTGATGTGTTTATAATGCACCCGGTCTTACGTTGCTCTGGCATCATGCTTGACGCCTAGGAACACCCCCGTTGTGTTGGTTGCCATGATCCTCTTGTACTGGGAGAGCGGGATTTCTGAAATGGAGTCTGTGAAATCTGAGAGTGCCCTCGCAGCGATCCCACGCATTATTAAACATGATTTCGAGCTGTTTGTGCTCCGAGAGTGCCAGATCTACAAGACATTGTCTTCCTGGATCACGCATATACCGTGCATCTGGACCATGTCGCACCTTGCTGTATAAACACTTGGAACTCCACTTGCTGCTCCAGTGACAATAGCAACTTTGCCATGGAGCTTCCTGTATACAACATATGACTTTGAAGCAACTTAGAAAACATGGACTTGCCTTGTAGTGTCACACACATCTGAGTAGGTTGCTACTCCCTTAAATTTCCAGAGTTCTTGTGGAGAAGTACCTGCATTTTCTTGTGAGAAAGAGGGGTATCTCTGTAGCTGGCAATACAATATCCCAAGGGTTACTTCACTTTGACAATGATGACGTATATAAATATATGTTTGTTTGAACACATGCATGGTTAATCTAAGGTGAACAAAGATTAAACATGTTTTCAAACACAAGTACGATGGGACGCTACATCTAAATGGATTATCGTCCGTACACAAAAGGTAAATACTCCTATTTGACACAATTACTTCATCGCTCCAATAAAGATTTACAATCCAGACTCCAAGTATGTATGTAATAATTATAGTTATATATTGTGTATATATGATACGTTACTAAATGCAGATACTTCCAACTTCAGGAGAAGGATCAATTGTCATGACTAGAAACGGAGTAACCTTTGCTCACCGCACAGATTCATGTGTATCTAGAAACGTATATGCACACACTGCCTGTGTATGTATATATGAGTATGCATAAGCATATGTTCACACACACACACACACACACACATCTAAGTGATGTGTTTTGTAATCTAAAATACACATAAATTTGATATGCGTGTGTATATATCAAATATTCTGTCTGTATATATTCATATACACACGCTTATACGTATATACACATGCATGCACACATATCTGAGTGGTTGTGTTCAAACCTTCGCCACATTTTGCCTTTTTTCTTATAATTGTAAAGCTCTGTACATGTAAATATAATTTGATAATGATAATTACGTAGTCATTTAATAATTATATATCTACTATAGTCTACTTGAATATATAATATTATGCGTATACAAACATCTCATTTAATAAACAGCATAGTTATAGCTAGAGCAGTGTGTGTGTGTGTTTACAGCTGTGAATATATGCACAAGTCATATATTATGGTTTGCATATATATTATGAATATATATGCAGAAGTCATGTATTGTACAAGGAATATCCAGTATACCAAACTGAACATTAACTACCTGGAACTCCGAGGAATGCGTCCATTAGGTAGGCTCAAAACCACACTGGTTCTTCTCTGCATTACATCTCCCAGTGTCCCCTGCTTAATCCTCCATCTCGTTTTTCCCCACCACTTTGTCCCACCATCTGGAAGACTCTCGTGAACAAAACCATCTCTAACAATCTCCATTCATGCTCAAGTAGATTCCACAGAGATCCTTCCTATCTTTACAATAACAAGAGAAACTCATGGAGGCACTCTCATTCTCAATGTTACCACAACACAGACTTCGAGGAACTTACTATCTCAAACACCCCCTGTAAGTACTTAATCCATATAGAATCTGAAGGACCCGGAAACCGGTTACTTGGTCTCATATTCTGCATTGTTATATGCTCTTTTATTGGATCCCAAAGGCATCACACAACACATCCCGTCAACCTTTCAGAAACCCCTCATAGGAACTCCCATATAGAAGACTGATTAATGCGCTAAACCTGGAAGAGAGCAATAACTTAAGCAGCATAAGAATCCTCGATCACTCGAAAGAAAGATTTAGTAGTTAAAGGATAATACCTCGGTTCAAAGGTTCAACACTCACCAGGTCGAGAATAACAATTTGGTTAATAACATTGAATAAATTTAGGAGATTAAAAAAATTTACCATGTTAAAAATAGGTTAAAGCAGGTTAAGAATAACACCATATTAAACATAATAACTGGCTTAAGGATCATGCCCACGCATATGTATTACTAGTATAAAGTTTTAATAATTTTATTTCATTTAATTCTTTATTTACTTATCTTTTATATTTCTATTATACACTAAGGAATGGCTGGCCCTTAAAACTTGTCACTAGACATGATTTTGTCTAAGCATAGATTTCATTTCACCAATGATTGATTTTTGATCTTAAGTTATTTTGGCATGTTACTATGCTAATTTTTATTTAAGTTAATAAGTGATAATTAATATACATTAAGTATGATTATAAGTGTTTGATTTTACAAATTAATTCTTAATTAATCATGTTTAATGTTAATTAATCTTAAAACCTTTCAAGTATGCATGAATGAGCATGAAATAAATATGGATAGTTGGTGTAGTTGACTCACACATTCTCATATCTTTTGTTTAACTTCTTTATATTTTTTTTTTTGTAATTTGCTTATGGTTTAGGTGATTTTATACTTTCTAATTCTTTTTTTTTCATTTTATGCAAAATCTCTTGCTTTTCAAGGACACAAAGAGGATATCTAGGCTTTCCATGTTTTCCAGGCTTTAATCCAACAGATTCATGATGAAAAACCCACACCACAAAGATAACATGAATCAATGGTTGGCCTAATACATAAGAGAGGTATTGGAGTTGCTTTGTGAAACTCTTACCAAGATTAAGTGTAGGCATATCAAGGTGATTGACTACTTAAAAGGAAGTGCATGGCACAACAAGCTAATTGATGGGCTCAGGGAGCACATTCGCCATCTAAAAATTGAAAAACGAAGTTGTTTAAGAGCACTACCACCAAACAAGGGACTATTGACAACATGTGTATTAATTTATAGCAAAAAAAATACCATAATTGAGATTTAAAGAAATAACTCTTTAACTTTGAGGCCTCTATAATGTCTCTTTTTATGAAATAAACTAGTTTGCCCTAATTTCTTTTTTTTTTAATTTATTTATATATTCCATGGACGCGACAAGGGGTTAAAGAATATATCTACAATGACATTTTCATCTCTTATATATAACTATAATTATCTTATATAAGAAACTCTTATTCACATTGTTGTATATTTGAAATTCAATGTTACATTTTTCCCTTTGGTACAATATATATGTCACACCATTTGTAATAAAACACTCGTCCATGAGTACTTGGAATATATCATTTCACTTTCTCTTTTAGTGCTTGATCACATTGTTAACGAAGGACAATTGTATTGGTTTTATCCACTTGCATAAGCCAAGGAAGTTGTATATGGCCACACTTTGTCTTCACAATTTCTACAATAACATATTTATATCTAACACCACACACAACTTCACCAATGTCTCCCTTGATAGGCCAAATTGTGGGTCTGCCTACCTTCCCGTGTTGAAGTAGTTTACAAGCTTATGGTGGGTTTGGTGTCATTACTTCCCATGCAAGCTTCACTCCTTTGCGCTTACCATCTCGAAAAGGAAGTACACATATCTCATATAGAGGTTAACAGGTAGGATAGACTTGTGGTTGAACCTTTCAATTGATGCTTCAAGCAATTTCATCCTTACACTATCCTCCTCCACTGTTATAGACTATTGGTTTAAAGGTCAAAAATAAGATAGCTTAAATAGAATGAGGGTCCGAATAAACAATTGCCCATTTTTAAGTTAGTTAAAGAGATAAAAATAAAATTCTTAAAGGTGAAGGTCTTAAGTTCAAGCCTAGTTCTGGCAATTAATGAAGTTAAGAGATTCGGAATAGTGCTTCTAATTATCAATTACATATTCAATAGGGTTTATATGAATGGTCTAGTTATCAGTTACATGTTCATTGGGGTTTATATGAATGGACTGTAACATCCACCCTTCCACTTGTTACCACATGTACAAAGTTAAGAGATTCGAAATAGTGCTTCTAACTATCAATTACATGTTTAGTAGGGTTTATATGAATAGACTGTAACATCCACCCTTCCACTTGTTGCCTCATACATGTAGTAGTCAGTTGCAAAGAAACCTTACTCATACCTCCATTGATATAAACAAAACAATATTTGTACTTCCCAATTTAAGGCAAAGTCTTTGGTTTTGGATTTGTAATAACACAAATTCAGTTCACGCCACCAAAAACATACTTTTTCATAAGTATACTTTTGAAATGTAAAACATCTTTCATGATTGCATCGTCTATTGCCTTGTAGAACAAATGGGCATATGCTCTTGCCTCCTTAACTATGATCCTTCTTAAACAACTTTTGTCAATGAGGACGCCGTTTTGATTAATCAAGTTCATCCATTCTACAGTGGCTCCTTCATATAGTTCCCTTGTTGCTACCTGATTCCTTGTTATAAAATACCCCTTGTTTGCATTACAACCAATTGGCAGTATGATGCTCTTCAATAACTGCCCTTCCCACCTCTTCATAGAGTTGAGACTATCTTTGTCCGTTATGAGGAGCCTCTACACCCTTGTAAAAAATAATTTGCAAAATATCTCAAGAAAGTATCAAATGAGAGTGAGAGAGAGAAATAGAGAGAGACAAAGAGAAAGACATACAAATATAGAGAGTGAGAGAGTGAAATACAAAGACACAAGAGGGGGAGATAAAGATACACATGTTATGAGTGTGACTAAAAGTGATGCAGTTTGATAAAGATAGGGCGTACACAATGAATAACACAGACAATGATGTTCAATGCACACGTAAGCGTGCTCAATCGGCAGAGTGTGAGACCGCACCTCCATCAAAGAAGGTTTGCAAGAGTGCACCTTCAACAAATACCTCATAAGCACATCCATGACTCTAATGGAGAAGAGACTTGCTACAACGAAGATTTTTGCATGTAAAATACTCGACTCAAAATATTGTTGGAGAGTGGTTTCTCAATGGAACATGCAATGGTATTGTTTTGGTTATTAGGGCCGTTCGCACCAACCTGTAAACTCCATAAAATAAGATTTTTTTTTGTTTAAAACAAGTCCGCACCAACCAATAAACCCCATAAAATTTACGGGTGCCCTTAAACTTTGGAATCTTATTTTTTAGTATGAGTCCGCACTGTCCCATAAAGTATGGGGCTTACGAGGAATATTTTTGGTATATACTTCATTTTTCACATAAATCTTATGGGTCCTCAAGAGGACCCATAAGATTTACGGGAGGATGACATGGCACTGTCTCATTTAAAATTTTAGGGTTTTTGGTGACATGGAGGAAGAAAGGGGCTTTTGAGAGGGTGATGCAAGAGGACAGCCCATTGGATTTGGAGGGCTTCTCCATCTTTAGAAGTCAAGAGATCCACATGGAAACAAGGGAAGGGATTAACATGGAAATAGGGCAAGGTAGGGCATGCAATGGGGATAAGAGCAAGAGCAGAGCAGGGCCGTGGCTTACCATCTTTTAATCATGGAGCTGGCTTGTTGGATGGAGCTGGCTTCATTCGTGGAGCTACTAGGCTGTGGCATCTAGGTCTTAGTGTCCCGGCATCTGTGCAAGGCTAAGGGGCAACCACTCGGCATTTGCTGCAAGGCCAAGGGGCAACCACTCAACATCTGCTGCAAGGCCAAGGGGCAACAACTCGGCATCTACTACAAGGTCAAGGGGAAGTAGCAAGGCATCTGCTACATGGCCAAGCAACAACCTGGCATCTGTGCATGGCTAGGCAGTAGCCCAGCATCTGTTGAATATCCTCATCCAAGCAGCCTGGCATCTGTTATAAGTGCTCGTCTAAGCAGCCTGGCATCTACTGCATGTCCTCGTCCAAGCAGCCCGGCATTGCTATAAGTGCTCGTCCAAATAGTCTAAACAACTCGGCATCTGCTGTATGTCCTCGTCCAACCAGCCCAACACCAAGTCCAAGCAACCCGGCATCTATGCATGGCCAGACAACAGCCCGGCATCTGCTGCATGGCCAGACAACAACCTGGCATCTGCTGTATGGCCAGACAACAGCTCGACATCTACCGCACATCTTGGTCCAAGCAACCCGGCATTTGCTGATGGTTTAAGTAGCTCCATGGATGAAGGTGGTGTTAGGGCTGAGGACAGGTGGCCTAGTGGGTTGTATGCAAAACAGGCCAAGGGCTTGAACATGATAAAGGAACTTGTATTTAAAGGAATTTCAATTTGGTAAATTTAAAAAACTTAAATTTTATGTAAATTTTATGGGAAAAAGAAGGTGTGGACACTTCTTTAAAAAATGACTTTGGTGCAGACTCTTCTCCCATAAACTCAACCATAAAAAAGTATATTCTTAATGTTAATGATTAGCTTTTTCGGGGTTGTGTGGACACACCTTTAAACTTCTTTACATAAACTTTGGATGGGGCCCGTAAAATTTACGGGCTGGTGCGGATGGCCCTATTCTTGTGAAGTATTTAATTTGCTTTTTAATTTTATTATGTTTAAGCAAGTGGGCATTGAAAAAGACAGGTTATATAGCACAATGGATGTCATAGTTTTTACTTTGACACTTTACTTTTTACCTTGGAAGTTAACTATTGTTACTTACCGAGTTCGTTGACAGACCTTAGAGAGTGTAAAAAACAAACCCGCTTAATGCACTTGGGTATTTAATGATGGTCCAGCTGGTGTCATTAAGTATTTATAAGAAACTCTAGGTGAAGCTAGAACTTACCTTTTAAAAAGCATACTTACATCCGAACGCCGTTCGGACGTTAGCTAACGCGTGTTAGCTAACACGTGTTAAAATTAGGGTTTGAAAAGAAACCCTAAAGAAAATCAAAAGAATCTTTTCATGTTTGACCAGATTTAATTTTGACTAATTAGGGCAAACGTATTTAGGCAAATGTATGTGGGCAAGTGTATGTCAAATTAAGAGATGAAAGAGGATTGGAGTTGGCAATACGTAGAAAAGGGGCGTTTCCTTGAACATGGACATGGGATTCGTCAATGGACATGTAAGTTTTGTCATAAGACATTTACTGGAGGCCCAGAACGGGTGAGAGCTCATTTAGCTGGCATTAGAGGTCATGGTATTGCTGTGTGCGAGGCTCCAGATGTTCCTTTGGATGTACGAGAGAGAACTAGGATGTCATTTCCACAAATTGTTAATGTGGAGGGTGTTACAGCAGATGCCCAGTTGGGGCATCTACATATGGCATCTACAAGCCATGATGTATTGCAAACTGGATGTAGTCAAGTGGCTGAGGAGCCATCTGGGAGCCTTTCACTTAGGAGTATTGGTAGTAGTGGCAGTATTGGTCGAAGAAGAACAAGAGATGGTGACTTACAACCTTTGTTTGATGAGCATCAGGTGGAGAAATTGAATGATGCGATTGCTGAGTTTTTCTATGTTGAGAACATCCCGTTCAATACAATTCGAAGACCATACTTGAAGAAAATGCTAACTGCAGCGTGTGAGGCAGGTCCAAGTGGTATTTCTAGAATGCTAGGCTTTGAGAAGCTTAGAACCACCCAACTCACACGCACATACAAGAATGTGAACGAGAGATTGGGCATTATGCGAAAAGGATGGGAGAAGTATGGAATTAGCATCATCACAGATGGATGGTCTGATATTCGAAATCGATCACTCATCAACTTTATGGCATCTTCGATACATGGCTCGATGTTTTTGAAGGCAGTTGATACTGCAGGAGAAGAGAAAAGGTGCATGGTTGTGGCAGGAAGTGAGGAAGGTTGTCATGGATGTTGGGCCAGATTTGGTTGTTCAAGTGGTGACAGATAATGCTAGCAACTGTGTGCGCATGGGGGAATTGATGAGACAAGAATTTCCCCACATTATGCATGTTCGATGTGTGTGTCATGTGTTGGATTTGCTCTTTGCTGATCTCGGGGATTTGAATTGGGTGAAGCCTTATGTCAAGGGATGTGAGGATATTGTTCGCTTTATTACAACGAAGCCTCGGTTACTTGCTTTGTATCGACGATTTTGTCCTAAGGAACTGCTGAAGCCGGCAAGGACCAGATTTGCTTACATCTTTTTAGTTATGTCCCAACTTTTAGACACTGTGGTTTTAGGAGGATTGAGGAGAATGATTGTGAGTGAAGATTGGGAGAACACAGAGTGGGCCACGAGTGTAGAAGGACGAAGAATACAGGCTTTGATTCTTGACAACAACTTTTGGGAACGATGTCAACATTTATTGATACTTCTTGGACCTATCTTGAAGGTGCTTCGACTTGCTGATCGCGAGGGTGCTACATCATGTTTAATCTTCGAGGCTATGGATAGAATGAATGAGTCCTTAGAGGCTGCTGCACGTGAAGGAGTCCTTTGGAAACATGAGGTTGACACAATTAAGCACTTGCTCAATGATGATCACGGCACTGGAAATCGAAAGGAGGCACGTTGGTATATGATGCATAACATTCTCCATGGTGCTGCTTTTGCTCTACATCCTAGATGGTTGGAACTAGAGATTGACGGTGAAGCTGACGATAATTGGCTTGAATACATGCTATTATATAGTAGGGGAGACATGGTCTTGCAAGGAAGATTGGATGCTCAGTTTCGTCAGTTTCGAGATCAACTGGGAAAGCACATGAACTTGCCACTATCACAGGATCCTGAGAAGCGGAAATATCCTGTGAGTTGGTGGAATTCGTTTGGAAATGGTATGCCTGACTTGAAGAGAATGGCTCTTAAAATTTTGAGTCAAATGGTGTGTGCTTCACCTTGTGAGAGGAATTGGAGCTCGTGGAGTATGATTCAAACAATGAGAAGATCAAGGCTACTCCCGAGCAACACAGAGAAATTGGTTTTTGTGCACACCAACACGAAAGATAAACTAGAGCAGGAGGGTTTGAAGTTTCTGGAAATTGACTTGGATGCACTCGATCTAGAGCCTCAATGGCAAAGGATTCTTAATTTAGTAGATACGTTGGAGGAGCCAACACAAATCATGCATGCTTCGGATAATGAAGATAATATGGAAAATACAGAGGAAGAAGACTAGCATCGTGATTATGAGTATTAGGATATATTATTTATAATTATGAACATTAAAATATATTATTGTGTGTACATGTTCGGATTTAAGTACAAAATAAAAAATAATTTTTAAGAAAATTATTAAAGTGACCTTTTAGTTTTATATAATTTTTAAATAAATGGTAAGTAATATATAAATAAGCAATAATATATAATAAGTGATAATTTTTAAATAAAAATGGTATATAATATATAAGCAAATAATAATATAATATCACAAATAGGTTTTGTGTGATTAATTATAAATTTGAGTCAAAATATTTTTAAACTTAAACTCAACAAAATGAATTATAATAAACTAGGAGATTAGTTAATATTCTTTTATTGAATATAGTTATTTTAAAACAAAGTTTTTTAAATAATGTATTGTGATTTCTTACGTTTTACAAATATTTACACTTATTGAGAATATACTAAAGAATCAAAACGTATTTGCCACGTCAGCAATAGCATCTTTGTAAGATGCTTTAAAATACACTGTAGATCTTTGAGAAATCTGCAACACCATCGGTGGAATTCACTCCACCACACCACCAATGGAATTCACTCCGCCATTCTTCATGTCTCGCGCACGCTGTCTTTTGCTTGTCCACTCCAGCTTGCCTCTCCAAGCAATTACAATGTCGCGCGGTTGTAATTTTCACAATTTGTGTGAATCAATTCACGGACATGGCCATGGATTTCTCACATATTCTTTCACATGCTGAAATGATGATGATCATTCACAAATTCACCGTTAGAATGTGTCTGTTTCATTTAGATTAATTAAAATTATAATTATTTTTTAATGATTTTTTAATTAAGTGAGCCGTAACATCCGAACGCGTTAGAAACAGTAACTTACGCGTTAGCTAACGTGCTAACGTTAGGACGTTTGGTCAACGTTAGCGTTAGCATGTAAGTATGTTAAAAAGTCCCCTCTCAACGATTTGTGTCTCAGTTGGATTACTAATTGGTTTTGGTGAGTTTGGCGTGTCATATATGGTTAGAAACACCTCTAGGGTTGACCTAAACCTAGGGTCACATCCCTTGGGGTAGGGTTTAAGGGTTGATGAGGTTGTTCAGATAACTCACCATCTCTTTTTCTATTGGATTGGTTTTCCATGCTAGCCCACTATCTAAGATAGCATTTGGGGGGCGGGGGTTGGTTAGAATAGGTATGGGGCAAGCAGGCTAAAGACTGATCTTTGGTTCCTTCCTCTCCATTGTCATGGGTTCGTCTCATATTGTCAAGGCATACTCGCTATGCTGCCATGTCCCACTCGCCCACTGGGTACATCACACTTTAGGGGTAGCCTACCCTTATTGTTGGCAAATCTGCATTGTTGTGCCCAAGTATGTCACATCCAAGGGGCTAGCCAACTCCTTTCGTCCGGTAATTCGCTAGCACATCTGGGTAGTCATTGGGGGCTCCGCATTGACCTCCTTGTCCATGCCAAGTTGAGGGTAGCACTCACAACTCAGTTAGTCACGCATCTTGACTCATAATGTAAGCATTGTCCGTGCACTTAGCTAATTGTGGGGGTGAGCTCTCAAGTAAATAGGTTCTTAAAGGACATCCAAGTATGGGATTTGAGGGTTGGCATCTGGCGAGCCACGATCATGGCATCGGGTCAGCAAACTAAAGTGCAGCTTGTGTGTGCAAATTTTCAAGATATAAAGGACCATGCCATCTTTTTAAGAGGTTGTTCAAGGCATGATGGCTTTTCCTCTTAGGACCTTGTACTAGTTGCCTCTGCCATTGTTGTGGCACACCAAACAAAACCCATTCCGTTGTTGAGGGAGAGTGAAGTCGATTCTGGAGGAAATTAGGGAGATGAGAATACCTTACATAGACAATGTTATCAACCTTATCCGTGAGAGTGTAAGTTTTGCTTTTGTCCCATTATTATATGCAATTGACTTTATATATGTGATATGACTTGTATGATATGGCCAATAGCCATTTCACTTTCTAAAAATGCAAATGTAATATTAATGTTTCATTGATTTGAGTTTTTAATTATTTGAAGTCGATAAAATTGAAGCTTTGAAGTGTTCTTTGTGCTTATTTTCATAATTCAACATTACATTTAATATATCTTGATTGATCATATAGACACAAACACATACATTTAGTGTGTTAAGATAATAATTAACACGTAAAGAAGTGTGCACACATATGCACATATGTATATATATATATAACATTTATATGTGAGAACTGACAATATAGAAATGTGCATATTGTATTAACTCAAAACCATAGCTTGTATACATGAGAGAATGGTTCAAATTGAAACCAATCTAATGATTATAAAATCCTACTATGCTAATAATAGTATGCAACATCGTTGCTATACACTTGACTTCATATCATCCCTTCCTCTCAAAAGGATGTGGAGTCGTTAGGGTTCTTTGGTAGAAGAGTTGGGATCTGAAGGACCATTAGGATGAGGCATTAATGGATCTACAAGAGGCACAACTTGTTTCTAAACTTGTTGCAAAAAATGCTTTAAGTATTGCACATGAACAATTATTAAAGGATTGGGTTGAATGTTGTCCCAAACCTCATAAAATTATAGCCTTACCTGCTGCAACACTCAATATGATCCTTTCCACTAAGTAAGGGAACTCTTAGCTAAATATATATCATAAGCTTGGAAAACCAAATCAACACTAGCTCATCCACTTTGTACTCCACAGATGGATGATGATAAGACTTGTAGTGGTGTTGTTGTCTTACTTGTATGTGTTAGAATGTTAGAAGTTTATTCATGTGGCTAATAACAAATGTACATCAAAATATCCCAAGGGATTTCGTATAAACCTACTCTTATTCCCATCCCGTTAAGACCCAAGCATTGCTGAGTGTCCAAAGAAAAAAGTAATTGATTTAGACCTTTATGGGTCTAGTCTCTCACCCATATATTGTTTCGAGCTTCAACCTCCAAACCACAGCTCACCAAGCACACACCAAAGCAAAAACAAACAAAGGCAAACAAAAGCCAAACCATTCTGCAGCAAATGCCCAAAGTAACCTCATGACAACCATTATAGAATGCCACATACACATCCACCAAGATCAGAAGTCAAATGCCCAAGGATATGCTCAACATGCCTCAGAATGACGACTTATTGCAGACACACAAAGCCTCTTAATAAACAAGAACCATGTTTGCAATTGCCCTCTTAGAAGATACCCATTAAACCTTAGAGCAATCCCTTACAAACTCTATAGCAAATGCCCATCAAAGAGAATGACACATACTGGAATAACCATGCTCGTTTCCAAGTATGAAAGCCTGACGCTTGGCTGTGTGCTAGGCTCAATGCACACCCCATAAGCAATATATGGTGGCTCATTACCACTTCAAACATGGAATTGCACTTCCACTAGTAGCTCAAATCCCAGGAAGTCGACTCAAACAAATGCCATTGTTGCAAACAGCAAAAGGCAATGAAGTATTAGACACAAATGCCTAAACCAACAAAGTATATAATTTATTCTAGGCAAACCAACCAAACACCCAACTAGCCACAAGTCACTCGGGGTTTTCAGTCCTTTGACCTTTTAGCAAACACGAGCCAAACCATAAAGTTGCTACAACTTTGCCCATTCATTGCAAATGCCACAAGAAACAATCGTTGTCATAAGAAACACGACCATCAACATACACATGCAAATGCTTGAACCAGCAAACTACATAACTTCTTGTAGTGGTGTTGTTGTCTTACTTGTATGTGGCCATGTATTTTTTAGACTCCTCTCGGACCAATGGATGAATTCTTGTTAAATACTAATCCCATGACCTAGCATTAGCAGCTCATGGCAAGTGTGAAGGTAAACCCAACTCCATCAGTAACACTGAATCATGACAATGTAAAAGCTTATATGGTGAAGCACCAATGACATTCTGTACTTCAATGACATAAGCACACAAAAGAGACAATAGATAACCATCCCTTGAAAGTCCTAATGAGCCATTCCACCAAACCACTCATGAAAGTGTGGTGTATCCCTAGTCGATACGTCAAGATGTGAAATGCCTTAGCCATAAACGCAAGATCGTTTTCTGAGAGAATTTGCTCTAGACAAGAATGTTAGAACACTACTTGATTAAGGAGGAAGTGGCCAACATTAGTAGCAATTGCACTACATGAGCACCAACTTGCACCCAACAAGTCAGATAGCCAGAAGTGATGATAACATATTCATTATCAATAGTCAACCATGAAAAAGGCCCAATCAGATCGAATGTCACCAACTCAAACAGACGAGAAATTGCAACTAACTCCAACCGTCCTTCCACAATACAAGGGGAGTATTACAAGTTTGGCACCACACGTAGCTACACACATATCGAATCACATCTCCTTACAATTCTAATTAATAGAAAGATCTATGTAGCTTATCAATCACACAATGATGTCCCATGTGCCAAGAGAGTCATGGTAAGCATGGAGGAAGTGTGGAATGAAGACCAAAGACACCACCATTTGCAAATGATCATTTAGATCAATCTTCACAAAAATAAAGAAGGTCAAGAATATAAGTGCATGAATGGCAAGTCATTGATAAGCGATGCAAGATTTTAAACTCATCACAAAGCTTTCGGATCCATGATTCAACCTTTTGAGCTTCATGAACCTCGTCCAAAGAATGTAAATCTAGTTTTTCACCTTGCGTACGCTAAATATCAAACACAATGACCGCCGACAACACTGAATCTTTGTTTAAAAAATCCATTGATGCTAAAACAACTAGCTTCTTAAGAACAAGAGAAGAGAGAAAAGGTGAAAGAGGAGCTCAAAAAAGAGTGTTAGCATCATCATGAAACTCCCTGGGCAATAAACAACCTCGAAGTCGTAGATTTGAAGCTTCAAGGCTCACTAAGCAGTACAACTAACCAAGTTCTTCCACTTCAACAATGAAGTAATTGTAGCCTGATCGCTTTCTAGCAACGTCCAAAAACCATGTAAGTATGCATGGAGCTTCTCAAAACACTCTTTATATCATGGAGTAGTTTGTCTATGTTGGTTGTAATATATGACTGATGTACACAATGGGATGACACTGATTAAGCACACTTGTGCTCTCTTACATCAACATGTCCCTGAGACTGATGGCAAAACATCCATGCATAAGAAGAAGGGACAAGTGTAATTAGGGTACGCCAAAACTAAAAGAGTCATCAACAGCTTCTTAAGATTTGTAAATGCATGCTCGCAGTCCTTAAACTAGATATCGACTTTAATAACACCTGCAACGGTGCAATATGATTAGAAAGATGATCAACAAAATGATCAAGATATTGCACCTTGCCAAGTAGGGTACATTTAAATCGCAACAAGTTTGTCAGAATTGACTTGCAAATTTTCACAGGAAATGCGGTAGCTAAGATAAATGGTGTTCTTGAATTCAAACACACACTTAGACCACTTCAGCTTCAAATCAACTTCCTGCAGCCAATTCAAAACTTTGCATATATCATGAACATGCTCTTCCTATATTGATGAAGTCGACAGTCACCTTTGGCATATCACTAAGAACCTCGTTCATCATACACTAAAAAGTTGATGGAGCATTGTCCAAATCAAAAGGCATCACCAAATATTTGTACAAACCAAATGGTGTCTAAAAAGTAGTCTTGGAATGTCCATGATGATCATCAAAAGTTACCAGTACTTAGAGGTGAGATCTAGCTTGGTGAACCAACAACTCCACCTTAGTTGATCCATAAGATCTGCAATATGAAAAGTTGGTAGACATCCAAAATAGTCATTATTTAATAAGTGATAGTCGATGCAGAATTAAATGCTCTTATCTCATAAGATGAGGTTTGCACACTCAAGAACTTTAAGACTTTCGGATAACCAACATCTCTTTGACATTTTCTTGCAAGAGCTTGATCTCCTTCGGCAACCAATGATGAATAAGCACTTTGATTGACTTAGCATCCTCAATTAAAATAGGATGACAAGTTGCAATCTCCCTAGACAACAAGTCAAAGTTGAAAATCAGCATATTGCTTGAGCTAATCAATAGCTGCATTACAACAATCATCTGATGGATCTAAAGAGGAAATGGAAGAACATGAAAACAAAAATGACCAAAAGTAAAGGTGAGACAAAAACGAATGAAGCAAACGAACAAAGTAGAATATAAATAAAAGGAATGAAAGAAAAATGAGGAAGAGCTAAATAAGGGGACACTTGGCATGATTGCGAATTAGCCAATCCACACCAAAAATGAGGTCAAAATCTTAATCAGCACCACCCGCAAAGATTGAAGCTCAAGCTACGACCATTCACACTATCATAATTTTTATTATGACTCGACCCTTTACTTTGGACGTTGACTGTTGTTACCTACTGTATTATGTTGATGGACCCTAGATGTAGTAGGAAACAGGCCCGCTTAGTGCACTTGGGTATCTGGTGATGGTCCGGCCAGGTGTCATTAGATATTTACAGGAAACTCTAAGCGAAGTTAGAATTACCTTTTAGAAACCCACCCCCAATTTTGATGTCCCAGTTAGGCTGATTGGTTAATGTAGATGAGTTCAGAGTGTTTAGTAAGGTTAGGAACACCCTTAGGGTTGACCTAACCCTTGTCACGACCCAATACAGGATACAGGATTCCGGATACAAGATACGGGTTGCAGGATATTCCTACAGGGATTTCGGATACAAGATATGGCTGTAGGATATTCCTACAGGATATGCCATAGGATATGCCTAGAGGATAAGGGACATGTGGACTCATCTTAGCCTTTGCATGCATGCAGCCACTTTTACATGCATACAACCATTTTAGCACTCATGCCTAGATTAGCTCTTGGTGTTGTGAACATAAAAGCTCCGGCCTAATTGTTGTACAATCAGTTACTATCAACACCAGTCTTACTACGATCAATCTTGTCTTGTCTTGTTCTTGTCTTGCTTCTTGTTCTCTCATTGTCTTACTCCTGGATCTTGTCCTGCTCCTGTCTTGCTCTCGGATCCTGTCCTGTTCCTGTCTTGTTCTCGGATCCTGTCATGTTCCTGTCTTGTTCTTGGATCTTGTCCTACGCCTTCCTGTCTTACTCCCGGATCCTATCATGTTCCTGTCTTGCTCCTGGATCCTGTCTTGCGCTTGGTCTTGCTCCTGAGTTCCTAGTTCCTGTCTGCTCTTTGTTCCTGCTCCTGAGTCAAGCCTTCTTGTTCTTGGAATCCTGCTCTCTTCTTGGTTCTGGATCGTGGCTTGACAACCCTAGGGTTGCTTTAACCCACGCCCTAAACACCCCACCCCCTTGGGTAGGGTTGTAGGGTTGAGTTAGGCTAAGTTAAACACTCTCATTAACTTAATAAGGGGCTAGCTAAATTTGTGCCAGCTTACATACACATTCAGGAAAGGAGGGGGGGGGGCTCCGTCACATAAATAAAGTAGAGTATGTAGGATTGAGGGTTCTTGGGTTCATGAATGAGCTCGTTACTCTTCTCCCGATGCAAGCTCTAGCTTGTCGTCAAGGCACAACCCTCTGTTGTGCCGCCCTAACTTCCAAATGACAGGGTACGTCTCACTTTTGGGGTAACTTACCCTTAACGTTGGTGAATCCATGCTTGGGAGGTCTTGTTGAGATGCACGATCCAAGAGGCAGAGGTTGAGGCTTGTCTCCAGCCTCCTCCTCCACGTCAAGCTGGGTAGCACTCATGGCCAAGCAAGGCACATTCGTGTCCTTGACCAACTGTGGTGTGGGATCTTGTTTGACAGGTTCACATTACCAGTTCCTAAGGGTACACTAAGGGTTCTAGAGTTGGCATTTAGGAGCCACGTTTGTGGCACTTGGTGCATCTCTTAATCTAAGGGCTATGGCATGATAGCCCACATCGGGGAAGGCAATGTCACATGGAGATGTGACACTGGGTAAATCACACGGTACAACGCCCAAGGCATGCCCTTTGGGGTTATGTCATGGGCTTGTCGCCAAGGGGTTGGATACTCTGACAAACAGGCATGCTTGTGCTCGCGCTAGGGTGCTAAGCCTTGGGCATTTGCTCAAGGGAGGTTAGGTCTCATAACTAGGTGTGCTTAGGCACACTTGGCTAGGGAGTGTCCTCCTTGGAATCCAGGGGTTGAACAACCTAAGCTTGTTAGCTTTGTGAAGCACTCGCAAGGTCATGTACTTAGGGTTTCCAAACCTAGCCTTAGGGAGTTTGTTAGTAGAACACTGTGTCTGCCTACGGCGCACACTCATGTCCTCACTAAGTACTAGCCCTAGGTCTAGGGTATGACTTGGCCACCCAAACCCTTAGGGGTTAGTTATGGTTCAGGGTACCCCTTGTCGCCCTAAAGGGTTGTACTCCCGGATGAGGGTGATTCCTCAAGGGGTAAGTGACAATGCCTTAGCTCTGTCACGGGATATATGTGAGACACATCTCCTTTGTGGGGTTAGGCATGAGCTGTCTAGGTCTACTAGGACATGATCTAAAGTCTACTCGGGTTATCCTCTAGGGTTTAGGGGATGGTCATTCTAGGGGACTTAGGGTAGGACTCTAAGTCTTTTGTCTAATTCAGCCCCTGAGTCAGATTCTTAGGGTTATCTTGGAAGATTTAGCATTGCTCACACAGGGTGATGATGCCAAATGGCCACTTGACAACCACGTGTTATCACGTGTTGGTCCTTTGGGTTAAAACTTTAACACACACGAATGGATATGTCAATCTCATCTCCCAAACAAACATAAGTGTGTTTGTTGCCATAAAGAATAAAGATTGACTATGCCACACAATGCAATTGAAGACAGTAACATGTGGCAAATGAAATAAACTCAACCATGTATCGACCAATACTTAGAGGAGAACATAATGTGTCGCATGCCGCGTCACGTTATTAAATTAAGTTTGGAAAGTGAAAGACATGATGAATTAGTGTCAAGTGCCTTGATGATATTCCCAAAAGAAAGACAGAGGGGGCACCAACTTATTCACATAAGAACCCTCCTCTACTCATGTAATTATTTTGTTTCCCGAAAGAGCTACGGCATTAAGACGTTTCACTATAGTAGTGCCAACTGAACATTGTTGATGTCAAGCCCTTCACTCATGAAATGGAGGATGCCAATCAAGGAAACGTTGATATCAATAATACATGTGTTCAACCTCATCACACGCCCAATAATGAACTACAGATCCACATCCATAGCCCCAACCTTGTCATGGTACATGAGCAACTGTAGCATCAACCTCCATCAAAGCAAAACCATCCTCAACATGACGTGAAGTGGAATTAAAGCATGCAAAGCTACAAGTGGGAGAGGTAATATCTCATATCGTTGTGCCAACCGAAGAGCATTGTTGAGGTTCGTTAAAGCCAGTGCATGCATAAGCCCCATAGGGTCTTCACAAAGTGCTGCCCATAACATGCCTAACTTGATCCACTTTAACATATTAGGCCCCTAAAAGCAAACATCAAACTGCATCACTAATTCACATGGCTCTTGACAAATACAATGCAATTGCTAGAAAACATTGTCATAGTTATCAACATGCCCAAACACGCATTTGAAGACCAATGAAAAAGTACTCTAATCCCACGAGTTGTTATGTCCAAACCATTGTATCATTTGAATGTCATCCCTTAAAAACACATTGAAAACTCACACGAAATACTTAGCATCGTATAAAAGAAATCTAAGTTAATGGTGACATTCATGATATGTTGTGTTACCATTACTTTTGTTGTGAATCCTTAAATTCGGTTATTTAATTATTGAGTTGCACCCACATAACATTTAACAACTACATTAAGTTATTGCTCCACAGAGAAAGGTTTGCCTATTGCATAATCATGAATGAAAAGAAAAAAAAAATAAAGCTAAATCTATAGATATAAATAGCTAGATTCAAAAAAGCAAAAAAAAAATCTACATAAGAAAGCACAAATTTAAGCGTTTTGTAAAGATGCTCAACATATGCACAGATGTGACAACTCGAAATACAAAAATGTGCATATATGTATTAATTCAAAACCCTATCTTATATATGATTATATATGAAGTGAGTGGTCAAAACCAATTTAACTACATACTCTACAGTGCTCTGTTGGAGTACACTTAGACCTCAAATATCTATTTATCTATTTGAGTTCAAACTCCCTTGGGTATTATCAATGTATTGTTAACAAATATATACAACAATACCATATAATTATTTAATAATTAAAATGTCATAATTAACATGTATATTAGTGTGTGGGAGAATCTACTATCACTATAAAAGATTTATTTCAAATTGGAGAATTTTAAGAATATAACGGCTAAAATCTTTTCGTTCGACCTGCAAAATTCGATTTATCTTGTTAAAATAGAACCAAGCACTATAAAGAGTTATAGATACTTGCATAAGTAAGAAGAGCATTAACTATTAGGAAGGTTTCAAATTTATATTTAGGGATTAACGTAAATAACATGTTTAATATTTTGTGGTATTATAAAATAATTGATTAATAAAAAAATTACCATTTCTATGGTTCGTGAACCCACACACACACACACAGCGAGAGAGGGAGAGAGAGTTTGAATACATATGTTATATAAAGATATATAAAATAAAATTTCATACATTTTAAATAAAGTTAGACATTCTCTGTAAGTTTACTAAATGCGTGGAACCTTGCACATAGCTTCTTTAGAGCCGCTAGTGAATGCTGCATTCTGTTCAGTTTCATGTCCCTGGACATTGCCTGCGTAACTAATACATAAACAAACCGATCTCCCTCTCTCTCTCTCTCACACACACACACACACACCCCTATATATTTATAATACATGCATACATCAAAATTGTCACCGTATTTCTTGATGAGTTGAGATATGTATACTTTCTGCATCGTGGTTAGGGGCTGTAATCCTGCGTTCTTCCCGTCTTTCCTTTTCTGTCCAAGTGCAGATCGCACATCTGAAAGAAAACATAATAAACATTATTTATTACTACTAACTATATTAACATTATTAACCTATATACACATATATATACTTGTTTAATGGAAAAATTATAAACAAGTAATATCCTTTGACTACACACGATCCGTTTATATGCACACATTATAAATATACATGTTAAGGCAGTCACTTGCATAAATAATATTTATGTCTGTCTGCTCTATGTGTGTGTGTGTGTGTGAATGGATGTGTGTATAAATACCATCTGGCTCCAATTGTTCCATGACTTCATCCGGCACATCAAGCGAGTGGAAATCGTTGGAGTTATGTAAAATTCCTGCGGACTTGTAGCTAGACACCATTGTCCTCTCCTTAAGACTAAGACTGCAAACACATTATCTCTCGTAAAATCCCCACAAAGTACAAATCCCCAAAAATTACCAAGAATCCCGAAACTTACACTTCTTCGGATCCGGGAACAATTACGGGCTTGCAGATGAGCTTCTTAGGCTTCTTTGGCACCCCAACACGCACCTTATTCCTGCTTTCTCTGTACTTCCGCCTCGACCTCGCCATAGCCTAGGGCAACAGAAACCCTAAACTCTATATATTAAACATTCAATCTATGATTATTTCAATAAACATAATTTTGTTAAACTGTTTTAAATTTTGAAAAATTAATTTTTTTGCAGATTAATTTAATGATATTATATCATTATTATTATTATTATTATTAATGATAATAATATTATAATAATCTAAAAGTATTGTAAAGTATATCGATCGTTCTCTTAAATTTATGTGTGAAAATCAATGTGTTCTTATAACGTTTTAACTATATACCTCTTTTGATATTTGATCACGTAAAATTATAATTATCTTTAAATTTTATAGTAAATGAAAACCGACTAAAATATTGTACATGAGATCTTTTTGAAAAATATCCATGATATCGGCTCGCCACGTGCCACTTACAGACAAACCTTATCCCTGATCCATATCGTGCGGTATCGGCTTCCTGCTGCCGTGGATTTTTCCAAACCGCACGATCAGCATCCACTCCGATATTCTTGAATTAAACGAGACATCAGGGTTTAACAAATGCCCTGTTTAGGGTTCTTCCCGAGGGGTACGAGAGAGCATGTCGTTCCTTCCGGCAGAAGCAGCCGCCGCTGCCGCAGGAGCACCAGGTAGTGGCTATGGTTACAGTTACGGCTATACTGCTACTACAGCTGACCGAGGTAGAGCAGCTGCTACAGGAACTGCAGCTACAGCAGGTAATCTAATGCATTTTTCTTAAAATCCCCAAGAATTCCATGTTTAATTCATCAAATGTGGCCTATAATCGCGATTTCTAGCTGAATATTTTTCTTGTATTGATAGCTTACATACTGTATTCAGCAGGCTGCGGTATTTAATGCATTTTTCAGCTGAAACTCTATTGTAATACATAGTTTTTGCATATTTTCAGCAAACTTAGCACAGAACTTTAGAAAATCCTCAGCAAGAGAGGATTGGTCATCATCTGGGCGGCGCAGATTTATCGGGCCAACAACATCCAGGTGCAGTAGCAATGCACCGTGGGCAACCACAATCAGTGCGTTTTCTACAGAAGGGGCAGCGGTCGGGTCACTGAGCTCGGACTTTTGCGGCCACAAGTCGACCCGTTTGGTCTCCAAGGTGCACCTCGGACGGCCTAAGCCCCATCTTGGTTCCTCCACTGGAAAACGGATAAGCCCAGTTGCAGCATCTGCTTTCCGCCAGATTGTTGAGTCGCCCTCAAGTTCAATTGTTCATGGGGTTCTGGATAGGTTCTCTGATGGACTTGCTGGCAATGAGGACCTTCCCTACATTCTCCGGGAGCTCGGAACAAGGTGTGCCTGTGTTTGTGTTTGTGTGTGTGTGTGTGCGTGTGAGAGAGAGTGTGTAAAAAGGCTCATTTTTCTCATATATAGCTATATATAGGTGGTATATAGTTATATGATCTCTGATAAGTAATTGTAACATTAATATGCCTTGCATCGCGTGCTTTACATAATTATGTAACTGTTTTTGTCATTATAATGCATATATATTTCGATCTTACGTTCTCTTTTAATGTCAATTGTTCTATGGAAAATCTTCTCCTGCCCTTCTCATATCTTATGTATCTACGCCTCCCTCCCTCCCTCCCTCTCTCTCTCTCTCTCTCTCTCTCTCTCTCTCTCTCTCTCTCTCACACACACACACACACACACACACACACACACAGACATCAGAAGTGTACGTACCTGGCTTAAGATAACATTGGAATATGAGTTGATATATCTGAATCTTTGTAAAGGGAGAGTGGGAGAAGGCACTATGGAGCTTTGACTGGACACTGGTGCAAGAGAGATTGAGAAACCAGTGGAGCAAAATGGCCAGCATTTTGATAAGTTCGCTTGGCCGTCTTGGAAAATCAGAGCTTGCACAAGCAGTTTTTGACCGTGCTCAAGGTGTGTGTTTTGTGTGCGTGTGTGAGGCTATGTTCTCTTGTCGTTTACATATATGTATATTTGTATATGTGACCAGTTTAAGCATGGAATTTTATGTACTTCTCTATTTGTGTTATTTGCATACTGATGTACTACTGTAATCTTCTATATATATATATATATCACACACACACACACACACACACACACACATATATACACTAGTATTGGATGTGGTGCCACCATATATTTGAACGCATGACCGCCGTGGGATCTTCTACAGTGAAACTGAACTCGCGGGAGAGAGTGACGCTCTCTTTATATATATATATATATATATATATGTATGACGAGACATAGCTGTGTGTACAGATATATGATGGATCTCTTATAACATGTGACATGGTCTATAATACTTTTGAAACGATAACGTGTATATGCACAAACTGGTAAACGTATTTACTTACATTACCAATTCGATGTCCCCCCCTCTCTCCCTGTCAGAGTAAGGGAGAGCTAATTGTGTTTAGTACATAATCAGAATCCGGATTCGGTAACAATGTGTACGTCTACTCGGCTTTGATAAGTGCATATGGACGTAGTGGGAAATCTGGCAAAGCACTTGAAGTCTTTGATGCCATGAAGAAGTCTGGATGCAAGCCTAACCTTATCACATACAACACTGTCATTGATGCGTGTGGTAAAGGTTAGTGTCAATATACATGTTTGCACTCTCTCACACACAACAGAATACACGTTACAAAGTGTATATTATACAGCAGTCACACAAGCATATTTGTGTGTTGTAGTTCACACGTAGTCTGTCGTGTTTTTGTTGTGGTTTGTTCGTGTCTTGTGTCCATCAGGCGCCTCTCTCCCCCTCCCACATGCACACAATGTAATAATAGCATTGTTTTTTATGTGATAAAGGTGGTGTTGATCTGCCAAAGGCGCTAGAGATATTTCAAGAAATGCAAGAACGGGGAGTCGAACCGGACCGTATTACATACAATTCTCTAATTTCTGTGTGCGGACGGGGCAATCATTGGGAAGAGTCCCAGAGGCTCTTTCTGGAGATGCAAGAGAGGGGAATCGAACAGGACATCTTTACATACAACACCCTTGTGGACGCATTCTGCAAAGGTGTGTGCATGTGTATATATATGCGTAACATGTGCATGCATATATATGCATATGTATAATATAATGTTCCAACAGGTGGACAGATGAATCTGGGAGCTTCAATGATAAGGATAATGCGAGAAAAATCAATAATCCCCAACGTTGTGACCTACTCCACAATGGTAAACGTTAATCACTTTATATGTGTACATATTTGTTCATATGTACATATGTATATATGTGTGTGTAACATAAGTATTCAATATATCATCAATGATGTACATTTTATGTATTGTATCTATATCATATTTGTATTGACATATTATATGATTGCTTGAACAGATTGATGGATATGCCAAGCTTGGATTCTTTGACGAGGCTGTGCAGCTATACTCAGAGATGAAAGATGCGGGAATCCAACCTGATAGAGTCTCTTACAACACTCTCCTAGATATCTATGCTCGTCTTGGTAGATTTGACGAGGCTCGTGAAGGTAAACCCGTGTGTGTGTGTGCGTGTGTGTGAAATATGTTTAGTATGCATGTTAACTTCTTATCTATACTAGTTTGCCGGGAAATGGAGGGAGCAGGCTGGAAGAAAGACATTGTCACTTACAATGCATTCCTGGATTCATATGGCAAGCACGGCAGGTATATTTATATGGGTTACTATTGGCATATAACATGATATTTTTTTGTTTAATTAGATTTGACGAAGCAGCAGAGCTGCTGAAGGAGTTGAAGGCACGTGGAATTACACCTAACTTATTAACATACTCTGCCTTGATTGATGCATACTTGAAGGGAGGAATGTAAGTGATTTATGTATGTGTGTGCATGCGTGTTATATATATATATATATATATATATATAGATAGAGAGAGAGAGAGAGAAGAGAGAAGAGAGAGAGAGAGAGACACACACACACGTGTTATATTTGTATAACTGATAAAAGATGCGTCTTGTAGGTTAAGTACATTTAATTCGTTAACGAGTTATTATTGTACTAATCTTTTATCTATTGGTATGATGATCTTCTTAGTCCCTTTCTTACTCTCTTTATACATAGAGTCCATCACACACACACACATACACACGTGCTTTTTATATAATATAAACTTACCAGCTTGATTGTTATTACACAAGGCATCGTGAAGCAATGGATTTGTTTGAGGAGGCTAAATGTAGGGGTCTCAAGCCAGATGTAGTGCTCTATAGTGCACTTATTGACTCCTATTGTAAGAGTGGTTTAGCTGAGGAAGCTTTGGTGTTGCTTGAGAAAATGGTTAATGATGGTATTCGGCCTAATGTTGTCACTTATAACTCTTTACTTGATGCATATGGCAGAAAATGCCTGGTAAGTTGTATATATATGTACACACATGCATATATGGTCAACTTATGTATTGTAAATGTATGTTACATTGTGTATATGGCATATGGGTTATTCGACGCTTTATTTAGATGGAAGATGTATCTTACAATGCGGAGGAGAGACGAGCTCATATGTTGGCTGCTGCAAGAGTTTTCAAGGATATGCAAAAGAATGGTGTTAGACCCAATGTTGTTACATTCTCTGCCATATTGAATGCCTGCAGGTAATGTTGTGCGTGTGTGTGTCTTCCCATATAAAATATTGTTGGTGTCTTATATATGTGTACCTACATATATATTTGTATGTAATATATATATGTGTACCTACATATATATTTGTATGTAATATATATGTGTGTACGTATATATTATTTATTGATGATTTGTTAGTGGTGCAGCCATTGTGCATCAGTGGAAGACGCATCTTGCTTGCTGGAGACGATGCGATTGTTCGACTACAGGGTGTACGGAGTTGCTCACGGGCTGTTGATGGGAGTACGAAACAGAGTATGGAGAGATGCTGAGGTTCTGTTTGATCAGATAACTAAGCTGGGGCACAACACGGCAGCTGCTTTCTACAATGCACTCACTGACGTACTGTGGCATTTTCAGCAGGTCTCTCTCTCTCTCTCTCTCTCTCTCTCTTCCTCTCTCCTCTCTCCTCTCTCTCTCTCTCTCTCTCTCTCTCTCTCTCTCCTTCTCTCTCTCTCTCTCTCTCACACACACACACACACACACACACACACACACTGTAAATTTTGTAGAGGAATGGGGCACAGAGAGTGGTGGCAGCTGCAAGGAGAGACATGTATGGGAAACGCATGGTGGCATTCAGAACAACAGTTTTATTTGGATCTACATCTTATGTCTGTGGGAGCTGCTCAAGCTATGCTTCATTTGTGGCTTCTCTACATTCAGACCTTCTTGTGCCAAGGCCGTGGCCTTCCCAGGCTTTTGAGGTGTGTGTGTTGTGTGTGTGTGCGCGCGTGTGCGTGCGTGCATGTGTGTTGTTGTCAATTGTTTAATAAGCAATTGGAGTGCTTACTTATTTTTACTCTTCCATATATATATGCCTAGAATCTAGATATGTCTTCAGAGAATGTACCTTTGCATATGTAGACATTGTATATACATTGAAACTTAAGTCTTCTCATTGTTTTCATTAAATTTTAAAAATAAAGAGTTCATAATTAAGGATGTGGATCTACATGTATAATTATTATATACCTTAGTAAATTATATATATATATCGTAAAATTTATTATATGTTAATGTAATTCTATATATACATACAGGATTATAGTGATTAAGACAGCTTTTATTTGCAGCATTTTGACAGGGTGGGGTAAACACAGTAAAGTACCAGGGGATAGTGCAGTGAAAAGGGCAGTAGAAGCTCACCTCCTGGAAATGAACTCGCCCTTCCACGTGGCAAGGTTCAACGAAGGGCGCCTTGTGTCAGCAGGCCACGCTGTACAAGATTGGCTGATGAACGACAGGACACAGAGGCAGCTACTACTGTGTGACGTCAGGTTTGTTGACTCGGGTTGATCCTTGACCAATTTTGACTGCTTTTTCTTCGTAACTTATTTGGTAACCAATGTATAATTTTGTCTATTTAATGTACTTAATTATGTTTAATACACGGTATATTTGTTGTATTTATTGTCTGTATATTATATCCATTTTAATATGCGTACCTTCTTATGTTACTTTACTCATTTATATAGTAGATACTCTAATACCAATGTACATTAATGTAATATCTAGTGCTAAACATATATTATATGCTATACATTTAATTACATATTATATAGTTTACATTACTATTATCAATATAAGTAGTATATATATTCATGTATAAAATTAGTATATATGATATATACGTTTTGTACATAGAGAGAGAGAGCTGGAAATATAGTGTGTGTAATTCTGTATATGTGTACATAGTGAACATTTATTAATGTTATGTGATTGGAAAGAATTTTACGGTTTTAATTTAAACAGATGCTTTCAAAGTATATTAAAACTTCATCTTAAGCATGTCTTAATATATGAAACTATTTTAGAGTTAACAGGATTATGGTTTCAAATAATTAAAACCAGTGTAAACTCTTTTGTAAATATTATAAAGCAATATAGATATAATATTAAGAATACAAACCGTTTTCACATATATTATGTCATTTAAATATATTATTCATTTATCATTTGAACTTACTGAAATGTCAAGTATTAATTGTATAAATCAATCAAATGAAGAACATTTATGTATATTCATTCATCACTTTCATATTATTCACATATTTCTTTATGTACATGATATTATGTTTTAAATTATTCTCTAAATCAATTAAAATCATAAGAGAAACAACTTTGACCATAAATACAATAAGTTTTATTATTATTATTATTATTTTTCAATTTATGTCATTTATGTTACATTTAAGAAAATTAAACTATATGCCTTTTTATTTATGATATTAATTTATTTATAATTTTCAATTTACAACAATGTTTCTAAATTAAACTTATTATAAAAAATGATTTAAAATGATAATTTTTATATTTTAATTTTCATTATACCCAATGAACCAAATGAAGAGAATAATTTTTTGTTTTGCATATTTAAAATTATTTAACTAATTTTTTGTTAGATTAATAAATATGAAATTAAAAATATTTCCATGTTAAGAAGTTAAAATTTACAAATGTTATAATTAAATTAAAATATTTTTTGGGTTTATGATGTCAACATAATAATAAAAATAAAAATAATATAGAATAAGTGTTTACATAGTTAATATATAATTCCTTATAATTTTAAAGATTTTACTTAGCATGTTTTTTTATATTGATTTTAACTATTTAAAAAACATAGATTTAACTTTTTAAATATGTACCATTAAATTTCATTAGTTGTTTTGGTTAATAGTTATTAAATATAGATTAATAAAATTAATTTAAAATATAATTTAAATCAAATGTTTAAATAAATCATAATGTAAGATCCACGAGCTCTCACAATAACATTTTAAATCAATTCATATAGTGCTTTAGACAAAATATATATATTGAATATTATATCTTACTAATAAAGAAAATATTTTAATTTATTTATTATATATATTATTATAAATATGTATATGAAAATTAAAGTAATTTTTTATATGAATAATGAAATCAAGGTTTTAAATATAATTTTATTCAAAACTCATAAAATAAAACTTAATTTTATTGAATAAAAAAAAGTTATTCCAAAGAAATACTAAATTGACTAAAATCTAAGTTATCTTATGAATTTACTTCAAATTTAATAATATTTATAATTAATTACATACATTATTTTATAAGTACAATGAAATATATCGTTTCATTTTATTATTAAGCTTTGTGACTTACAATTAAAAAATTATTTATTCTATAAATATATAGTTGCAATTAAATTTTTCATCACATTCATTACAAATCAAAATATTAATTATAAAATGTTATATTTTACCACACACATTATATATTTTTATTCATAATTAATTTTAGTTAAATTAATGATGTATTTTATTACAAATTTATTTATAATAATGTGTTTCAATCCAAATTGATTCATTATATGAGTTTAAAAGAACTTATTGTGATAAAAATATATATTATTATAATTTATTAAGTTGAGATGCATTGTTTAATATAAAAGACTTTAAAACAACTTCAACTTTAAATCATAATATTATAATTAACTAATAAAAGTTAATCTTTCTCAAAATTAAAATGCTAAACTAGTTTTTATATTATTAATTAATAAAAAATTTGATTCTCATAATAAATCGAATTAAAAATGGTTAATCATTAGATTTTGATTATTATTATTTTTTTCTTATCAAGTCTTTCAAATAATAATATATTAAACATTCAACAAACATTTTCTTTTTTTACATATAAATTAATCCTCCAAACTTAAGTATAATTAAATAATGGCTCAAATAAATAATTAAATTTATGTAAGTATTTTTAAATTAACTTTAAAAGAATAAAATTTTTAATTAGTTTTAATATTAAATTTAAACTTATGCCAAAGTTGAGTTTTAATTAATTATTATTATGAAGGTTTTTTTTAGTATTATTAGTTTTAGTGTGAAATGTATATGTTATTTTTTTTAGTAAAACATGTGTACTATTTAATTATTTATTTTTTTAATAAAGATGTGTATAAAAAGTATATGTAGTTATTTAATTATATTTTAAAAACTGTATGGAATGAAGTATTAAATGAATTTTATAAGGTAAGTTACAAAAATGCTTAATTTAAACAAAAGCAAATCCATTGGTAAATCATATAAAAAAGAATCTTAAATTGAATGTGTTTAATAAAAGATATTTTTAAATTAAATAAATAAATTATTATTATACTAAGTAATAAATTTTTATTTACTATAAAAATTATAAGTGAAGAGTATAGTGCATCATTTAATATAAATATAATAATAATAATGTTTACATTGTTACTTATTATATTTATAACTATTTTGATAAGTGTGTATACAATTGTAATTATCTTTATACATTTGTATTAAATCATGTTATGACAATTAAAATTAAATAAGAATGATTTCTATAATAAATTACTTATATTATAAATTTTTCAAATGATGTTGATATAAATATAATTAAAAAATAAATTTCTAATTCTTTATTCTCCAATACATTTTTAATTTTATGTTTATTTTTGTTACTATTAGTTTTGTTTAATTGATATTAATATTAAGAAAATTTTTAATAAAAGTTTTAATAATTTCTTAATATTACTCAAGTATTTTCAATACCTTCTTAATCATGATTTATTTTTAACATTTAAAAAGTGAATAGACATTAATAGACATATTTAATTAAAAGAACTACAAATTTGAATATTTAAATTTTATATTATTTAAAAATGAATACATATCAATGTGATTTATCATTATAATATTTATACTTGTTAAATCATTGAGTATATATCAATATGGATTATACATTTACAATGATTATTAAATCATATTCACTTATACACAGCAAATTACTATCCTATTTATAAGGACACAAAAATAAACTTATATTAAATCCATGTTGAATAAACAAAATTGTGTTTAGCTTTCATAGTGAATTGTAAATTATTCATGAATACTAATAATAATAATATATGTAATGTAATGCCTTATAAAGTTTATTTGTATATGCATTTTAAATTTTACTGTTGTGAATAATACATATAGTGTATGAACTTAAAACATGTAACGTATATATTACACTTGCACATGTATGAAAATTATATAACTTTCTTATGTAGAAGGCCTAGCATATATTGGATTCAGAAATATATATATTTATGATAAGTCTACATTGAAAGAATATGATATTTATGTATATACAAATATAATATATTTTTGCCTAATATACAATTTGAATGTCCTCTCGTAAAAAGAAATTCTTCACTTCATTAAATTTTTTAATGAATATTCTTTTAACGGTTATCTATAAGGTTGTAACGTTTGTCGACTGAGGTTGACCACTAGGGTTACACTATATGACGTCATGCATGTTGACTGAGGTTGACCGTCTTCTGTCAGCAGGATATAGAGAAGTAACACCGTGGACCAGTTTTTGGTTTTCTTGCATTATTTATGTATATTGCTTAATTTTGTAATATTAATGTTTTTATATTAATAAGAATTGCATATTTAGTAGACAATAAAATTTCATTATTATTATTATTATTATACACATGGGTGTGTACGTACTATTGTACTTATTATCTAGTATATACAATTTGCTAGTTTAAAGTTTCTTTAATAATGTACTTTTATGTAACTATAATAACAGGTGAATTACTACAAAAACAACTCATTAACCTTCCATATCAAACCTTACCATTGGGAGCACCTTAGAATCCAATAACGTGTGTGTGTGTGTGTGTGTGTGTGTGTGTGTGTGTGTGTGTGTGAGTGTGAGTGAGAGGAGAGAGAGAGAGAGAGAGAGAGAGAATGCCTAGAGCTATGTAATGGTGTGCTGAAATATAAATTATTAAAATGGATATCCAAGTTTAAAAACTATAACAAATTTTAATGTTATAGCATATGAATGATAAATTAGTTTTATTTGATTTTCATAAACACACAAACTCCTTCCTTACAACAGTTTGAAGTATTGTTTATTTGTTTATTTTAATAAATATTACCAGTTTTGTTTTAATCATCTCCTTATGATATGGATAGTGTGTACTAAATGTTTGACGTACATATAAATATATGTATATTTCTATTCTCTAACCCATTTTTGGTACTTATACACAAATCAATGAGGATACACATATTTTTATTTCTCTGATATAAAAATACATTATACAACAATCGCTTAATTCATTCATAACTAAAGTTTAATGACTTAACACCTAAAGTAACTTTTAAGTCGGTTTGATAAGAATTGGTGTGTGTGTTGTGTGTGTGTGTATTAAAATTATAAGTGCACTACACTGACAAATGATGCACACTAAGAAGTTTTTAATACAAGATTGAATATTTATAACACACACTTTATATATAAGATATAAAATATAATAACACATTATGCATATCTTAGTTATTTACCGACAAATAAATAAATATATAAACATAAGGGCATATATATATTATCTGCATATATACACACTTTACACAATTCTCAATAATTTTGTTTAAATATATACACATACACATAGGTTTAACTAGTTCTGTATTTGTCTTATAAGGCTTCTTAATTAAACACAACATAATGATGTCACAGTGACATCGACATCTGATATTATCTTTTATAATATAAATTAGAAATACGATATTGAAATTTTCAATAGTTAAGATTTATTATAAAAATCAAATTTGCATAGTATAATTTTAAAATATACTATTTTTAAGAAATTAATACTATATATATACATATTATAATTATTAATGATGAGATTCATAATCAACGAATATTATTATAAGAATGAGTATATTCCAATATTTTAAATGAAAATTTAACAAAGTAAAAGGTTGTTTGGTGCAATATTTGGTTTCAAAATTGAATATACTCAGTCAAAGATGATTTTACATTGAATACTTTTAATAGAAGACACGGAGATTGTTACTGCTACTATAAAAACATGTTTTTATCATTGTGGAAACAAGAAATCTCCACAGCTCTATTAGTGTTGTTGTAAGCAACAACAATAATTAATAATCTAGTGGGAAATAATGTAATTTATTAAAGACGATTTTTATTTTAATAGGTAAATAACATGATTTAGTAGGATTTTAATGGGTAAATTGTATTGTTATTAGGGATATGAATAAGAAATTTATTTTTATTAAAATGAATTGTTTGGTTTGTAAAAAGAACACATTTTAATAAAAGAGCACTGAGTCTTCAGATCCACATATCTTTCCTTTAAACTTTATATAATTAAACAATTCTTAATTGGATGATAAACTTACTCATATGTTTTTAATGAAACAGAAAAATGTCACAAAGTCAAGTAAATTTAAAACTTTATAGTTATCTTCACTACAATAATAATTATAGAAAGTAATCATAACTAATGTATGTATAAAAGACATACACATAAGAAAACAAATCTATTTGAGTATAATATTTCTTAAGTGAGGATGGATTATTTTTAAATTAATTTAAGTCAGCTTAAGTTCATAAATTAATTTGTGATCAATTTTCCATCCAAACTAGTCAATAATTAATTAACTTTTTGTTAATGATTATAATGTCGATAAACTTCTTATTTGAACCAAAACTAATCAATAATTAATTAATACTTTATTAATAATTATAATTTTAGTCAACATTAATCAATAATGTACTTTATAAATGTTACATAAAGACTAATTAATAATTAATTAACACTTTGTCAATGATTAATTAATAATTCTTACTTAATAAGAAGTAAGAATAATTAAAATATTGGTCAATACTAACCAACAATTGTAATGCTAGTAACACGGATAATTAATTAGTAATTAATTAATAATTTATTAATGATTATAATAATAATTAATGTTAATCAGCACTAATCAACATTTCTTATTACGATTATTGCTGTTGATAAACACTTATCAATATATCTTACTTGATAATAAATAAAAAAATTATAATGTTTGTCAACATTGATAAACAATTATAATGTTACTCAATACTAATCAATAATTCTTACTTAATAATAATTAAGAATGATTATAATATTAATTAACATTGTTTAATAATTATAATTTTAATCAACATCGATCAACATTTCTTATTTATAAAAAATAATAATGATTATAATGTTGATCAACACTGATTAACATTTTTTATTTAATAAGAAGTAACACAATTATAATATTGATAAACACTAATCAATATTTCTTACTTAATAAGAAGTAAGAATGATTGTAATATTGGTTAATATTTTTACTTAATAAAAAGTAAAAATAATTATAATGTTGGTCAATAATTCATATTTGATATGAGATTTTATAATTATAATGTTTGGTCAAAACTAATTAACACTTCTTACTTTAATAAAAAGTAAAAATAATTATAATATCAATTAACACTAATTAATGATTGTAGTGTAATATTGGTTAACACTGATTAATAATTTATAATGTAATGCTAATTAACAATGATTAATAATTGTAATGTTAGTCACTACTAATCATCATTTTTTATTTAAGAGATGAATTGTGTAATAAGGTTTTCCTGTGGTTTTTTATTCAATTATATAATTAAGTACCATTACTCTTTATATTTTTAAATAAGTATTTATTTAGAAACAGATTATTTTCATATACACTTTTGATTTAAAAAATATTTAAAAGGTTCTTCTTTTGCAGTTTCCGATTAATAATCTGGCAAGAAATTTTTAAATCAAAGGGATTTTTAAACATTTTTCAAGTTAAAAGTGCAAGTTTTACATATGAAAATAATTTATTTATAGATAAATTACAATATTATGTTAAATATTCATTATAAAATCCTTCATTATAATCCTTTAAGGAATTAATAAAGAAACCCAAATGCTAAATATTCACTTCCATAATTAATTAAAAAATAATGCTCACTTTATGAATTAGGATGCATTCTTATCTTTTTTATAAATATCATTTTTAACTTAGTGTCGATAAGATAAATGAAACATAACCTTAACCATTAAATTGGTGAATATATATTTAAACAAGGTCTTCCAACATGTAAATAAATTATTAAACAAAAAATATTTAATTAACTTTTTGACATGACATACTCTATCACAATAAGGAGTAATCATAACCCTACACATAAAATAAGTGACATATTTATACAAATTATGATAACTATTAAGGTATAACATATTTATACAAATTAAAAGCTAGAGCAACATAAAAAGTAGCGTAACATTTTTAATAATGCAAAATGAAATAATGTAAAGAGACACTATGTAAAAAAATGCTTTCCATGTAGAAATAAATGCAAGTACTGCAAGTACATGTCATTTAACATTGAGGTTTAATATGTATCTCTACAGTATTAAGATATCATTAAAGAACATAATTATTATATACATAATAAATCTCAACTTTGATTTTAATTTGTTATACAATATAAAATATTAATTTTTGCACGTAGTATTTATTATAAACAAATTGACATGAAAATTCTCAATTTTATGTCAATTTTCACACTAGTTTAAAAAAAGAAATGTTATTCTTTATAATAACTTGTAAAAAATAAATTTAATTTATGTCAATACATCATTACTCTTACTTCCTTGTACATACGTCACAACTTAAGATTAACTTATGAAATGGATTAAGAACACTCCTTATCAATGTTGAATCTACATTATTACATTTTGAATATTTTATATCTAAAGAGTAAATCAATTTACATGGAAGGCTTTATTTAAGTACATATTTAAAATTTAGTTTCTTTAGCCATTTTATTCACATTAAATTAAAAGTAACACACTAAGCATCTTGACTTATCATTATTTTGTACTTATGAGTATGAGCAATTTGATTTTTTAATATATTATTAATTTTTTAATGATTTAATGATTTATGATGAGTTACACTTATGATACTAGGTAGGTTAGTGACACTTAAACTCATATTTAATACAAAGAAAGTTAGCACTTAGTGCTAACACACTTAAGTTAAAACGGTAAGATTTTATCGTGAAAACTAAAGAAAGTATGTATGACAAACATATTATCGTTTAAAAAAAATAGGACTATATTATAATGGAACTCTACAACATCACAACTTTATTTAGTTTGCTATCTTTAAATTAATTATTATTTTCATACAGCTCTATTTAATTAACTGTAATAATTAAAGTTCATCCCATATTTTTAGTTTGTAAATAACAATGAGTACGCATGTGTATGCACATGTATTTATTTAAATTATACATTAAAGTGCTTCACATTGAGCAAAATGTTCCACCATTCAAATTTTTATAAATGAATAAACTGTGTGTATTTCACTATATGTATTTAATTTAAAAAACTATAAATAATTGGCAAAACTCTGTAGAAAAACTGTATGCATAATATAAAATATTTAAAAATAAATCGTATTAATTAGCAAATTTTTATATAGAATATTAATATACAGTAATATTATAATCTTAATGCAAGGCAATAATAAAAATAGATATATTCTACATAGATATCCAGCCGTTGTGTGAACGTGACGGTGTATTTCTATGGTACATATATGTAGTGTGTGTACCTTTGCTATTCTTGATCGTAGTTATCGCATTCAGACTCATCCTCGTCGACGACGAACCTGTGTGTTCTAGGATCGACACATGTTGTATTGAGCAACCTCTCTCTGTAATCTAAGTGCTCCAAGTCTTCCTCCTCGTAACATGTATCCGTCACGTCCAGCAGCTCCCTGGTTAACAGATCCTGTGCAAGCCACTTCTTTGCAGCGGAGAAAGCCTCTGCCTGTGCTGCTCCGCTCGACACGTCGCCCCATGAAAGCCATGCATCGGAATACCTTCTGAGACAGTCCGTATTTCCTATCACCACCGTTCTCACTTTGGCAAGCCTTGCATTTCTCAGCACGTTTCCGAACCCGGAGTCGTCCGAGACAAGGCAGACGACACCACCACCTGTAGAGCTCAGCTCTGCGATTCTCCTCTTAAGCTCTATGTCGGCTGCCTCCGGCTTGTCCGAGACAGTTCTTACAAACACGCCTGCCCGACGGAGATCGGAGGCCAGCCCGTAACCCACACGGGGCACGACTACCCCACTGGATGCCGCACGGTACCGCTGTTCCTTGTCCGCAATGACGGCCTGGAACTTAGCCTTGCGTTTGCCCTTGAGCATGTTCATCCTGGTCATCCTCTTCTGTCTCTCTCGCTCGTGTAGCTGCTTGAAGTGCTTCTTGAGGTCGAAGGTTCGTCTTGCACTTGCGGCCGCAGAGCTGACATTGATACGGTACCAACGGTTTAACCATGCCTGTCTTCTCCAGGAAGTCGAGGGCCTTCCTCTCCGTCTCTGTTCTCGCATCCACCCTGGGATGTGGATGAATGCGTGCCTGTTCGCGAGCGCCACTGTCTGCTGCACGCTTCCGAATGCCGCCGCGGCCTCCTTGAGCCGTGTGGCTACTGTAAATGGAGAGAGTGTGGGTGGCTTGTTGTCCAGGTCCCACAAGATTGACACTGTTCTAGATGGAGTTGCCAGTGTGGATTCGTTTCGACTGCTGCAAACTGCCCGACTACTGCATTTTCTTACCCGTGCCCTCTTGAAATCATTCAACGGTGGCAGGAAGCCAAGTGCTGCCATAGCTGCTTAGAACCCTAGGAACAGGGCATACACGTTCCAGTTGGTCGGGTTCACCTTCCATTTATCAATACGATTCTTTTCATGGAAACTTGATGAACGATCAGGCCCAAGTGAAAGCCTACGGCCTGTTGCTGAAGAAGTTTGCGCAGACGAGAGCTGTCCGAGAAGGCAGAAACCTCCACGGACAGCTCTCCAGCATCGGCTACGACACACACACATTCCTGGGCAACCAGCTGGTGCTCATGTACGGGAACTGTGGGTGTATGCAGGACGCTCGGTCTTCATTCGACAGGATCTCCCAGAAGAACAGCTTCTCCTGGAACATACTTCTCACTGCACACGCCCAGAACGAGGATCTCCACAATGCGAGAAATCTTCACGAAATGCCACAACACACATTGATTTCCGCAACCCAGATGATGACAGGATATGCGAAACACGGTCATGTGGAAGAAGCCAGGGAGTTGTTTGAGCAGATGCCTGAGCGGTGCATAATCGCGTGGAACGCGATGATGGTCGGATATGCTCAGAATGGACATATGCAGGAGGCCAGGAGGATGTTTCATAGAACTCCCGTGAAGAACATTGTCAGCTGGAATGCGCTTCTTACTTGGTGTGGTAAGAAGCAAGAGATCGATCAAGCTATAAAGATTTTAAGCTCATGCCACAGCACGACCTTACTTGCTGAACTCGCTTCTCGCTGCGTATGCCCTTCACGGGCATACCCAGGAAGCAATGAGTTTGTTCATGGAGATGCCGGAGAAGTCCATCGTTTCAGTAACAGCTATGATCGAGGTGTTTTCCAAGTCCGGGAAGATAACCCCAGCTAGAGAAATCTTTGAGAAAATGCCCCAGAGGGATGTGGTAGCATGGACCACCATGGTTACTGCATATGCCCAAGGAGGAGATCTCGAAGAAGCTCGTGAACTCTTTGATCAAATGCCATTCAGGGACGGAGTGGCTTGGTCAGCGATATTGGCAGCTTACAAACGGAAAGGAAACCTGGACGGCGCCATGAAGACGTTTACCGAGTCCGGTGAGCAAGCGGTTTCTTCGTGGAACACAATGATCGGGGCATTTACCCAGAAGGGGCAACCGCTGGAGGCTCTTAATCAGTTCAGACTCATGGACTTGGAAGGGATAAAGCCTAACAACGTGACGTACTCGAGTGTTATCGATGCGTGTGCAAACCTTGCGGAACTCTCCACGGGGAAACTCCTTCACACCGAGGTCGCTGACAACTTGGATGTTGTGGTGTTAACTTCGCTGGTGAACATACGCCAGGTGTGGGATGCTGGATGTGGCATTTGAGATGTTCGTAAGAGTGCCTTGGCAGGACATGTTGTCGTGGAACACGATGATATCGGCGTACGCACAGAATGGGAGAGCAGAGGAGGCGGTGATGCTGGTGAGGATCATGGCTGTGGAAGGCGTGAAGCCAGACAAGGTGTCGTTTCTGAGCGTCTTGTCGGCGTGCAGTCACGAGGGGCTGGCCGAGGAGGATGGACGTGCTTCGTGACAATGAGAGAGTACCAAGTTCCGCCCGATGTTGAGCATTATGTGTGTATGATCGACACGTTAGGACGTGTGGGCAGGTTAGAGGTAGCCGGAGAGTTGATAAAGAGTATGCCATTCGAGCCGAAGAGTATTGAATGGAGAACTCTATTGGGTGCTTGTCGGGTTCATGAGGATGCAGAACAGGCTGCTTCGGTCGCCGAGCATATACTTGAGGACGGTTCATCCTCTTCTTATGTCTTGCTTTCACATATATGCTCAGTTAATCAAAAGAATTCACTTATATAAACCTACCGGGCTTCATAATAATGGGATAAATATAATTAAATCTTTAAAGACCATTTTTATTATAATTCTTAAAATTAAATGTTGGAATTTAAATGACTTATTGAATTGTGACCTATTTCAATTCAATATTTTAAAAAATAGAAATTCAAAGAGGTTGCATGATAGAAACAAAGATATTTTCTATTACTCAAGACAAATAAATAGAGTACATTTTATACATTACATATGTACATCTTATAATTTTAAAACAATATGAAATCATTTGGCGGGTTGTTTAATCACGCTGCGAATATTCACTGTCATCATTTATTAACAACTGACTGACGTATATGTAGATCCATATATGTATGTATACATTATATGTATATATGTTTCTGTGTGCACATTCCAGATGTATGTTTGAATCCACACACACACACACACACACACATGCTCAATTATAAAAACATTTCACTTATATAAAGCTAGAGTCAAAACTCAGGTATCAATATGATTTCATATATGTTTACCATGTAGATAATAACTTTGAACTTTACAATTATGTGTTGAATTTGATAAGTTAATAATGATTTAATATCAACTTAATACTTTTGTTTTGGAAAGAATAACCGAGTAAACGAGCTACAGTTATAATAATAATATCTGAAAAAACATATTATTTATGATTCAATTCATTATCTAGATAAGCTGTTTATCCAAGTTAAATGACATCTTCTAATATGCAAATTAGATAAACAATTACATTTTATATAATTATAATTGGTAATACTATGTTTAGCTGTGTGTGTGTGTGCGCGTGCGTGCACGGCATCTGCGTGTTATATAGTGATTAACCTTCGGAATCTTTTATTAAAAATCACTTTATATACCAAACTAGTTACATGTATTCATTATTAATAATTAAACATAATTAAAAAAGGAATATTCATAACTTCCGTAAAGTATGTATTTGATTAGAATATACTCATACATGTTGGTTTTTGTAATTGAGGCACATACATAATAAAATCAGGTTTTAAACCATATAAATATTTAAATATTTAAAATATTCAATGTAAAGCTAATAATTGTAAGAACGAACATATATGACAAAAGAAAATAAAATCTTATAATCATTATTAATACACACATTATATAAAACCTAGTTCCAGTGTTATTGTCTGTTATATTTTAGGTATGCGATTAGTCATTTTATATAGTACTTTTACATAAAGTTTTGGAATTGTATAAAATAATAAGTATATATATATTATATACGTGTGTATGTATGTATTGTTTGTTTCTATTTTTTCATTTTTTCTTTTATAATTGTACAAATGAGACCTAACCCTGTCAAGAGTTTAAAATAAATCGAATATTTCACAAAGTCAAAAATAAAATATGTCATAACAATATATTTTATGAATAAATTAATCATTAATATTAAATTTATAAGATGTAAAATTAATTATATCGTATGATAATGTATTATTGGTGGTTCTGATATATTTAGCACTATGTTAAACTTAATAATAAGAATAAAAATAATTGATATTCCTAAGATAAATTATCAGTCTCTTGTACAATATCGTTGGATACTCAGCAGTTATACATACGTGCACATGTGTGTGGACTGTTGTGTGTGTGTAGAGACAGGAGAGAAAGAGAGAGGGACCATTATAAACATATAACACAGACAAGTGTGTTGTGGGTGTGCGTGCGCGTGTGGATTATATTAGTCCATTTGAAATGTATGAACTAACTGAAAATCAACAAGCTGTAATATAACAAATACATCCATATGTTACATCTCATAATTTTAAAAACAATATGGCAGAAGATCATGCTGCCAATACTTCACTGTCATCAAATATTAAACAACTGAGTGACATACACATACGTATATGTAGATCCACGTACATGTATGTATACATTATATGTATATGTATCTGTGTGCATATGTTTTGCATCCACACGCATGCACACACACAATTAAAAAGAATGCACTTATATAAAGTTAGAGTTTAACTTCCAGTACATATAATGGATCAATATGAATTTTAAATTACAATTATGTGCTAGAATTTTAATAAGTTAATGATTTATGTCATTTTTAATACATTAATAAGGATAGACGTGTGGTCGAAGACGTCGACTCACATGTATAGTAATAAGATTTAAGTTTTTTAATTATTCATCATATAAACTCGTTATATAGATGAGAAGTTTATTAAGTTAAATGACATCAAAATGTGTGTGAGAGAGAGAGTTCATGGTTATGTTGAAGTATTAAATTTAAATATGTAATTATGTATTTGATTAAAATACACTCGTACATTGCCTTTTGTAATTATATATAAAGTATTTGAGGCACTTATATAATAGGTCTAAACGTGAAACAAGTAAATGAGGTATTAAAAGCAGTTTAGTTAAAATACAAATTTGCATTTAAACTAGTTTACTACATTGCAATCACTTTTTGAATATTTTATTATGTCTATAAAACGTCTGTGTATCAAAATGATATTAAAATTATTGAAATTTAAATATAAATATATAATTTATTTATTTTAATTTGTTTAAAAATAATCATTACATGAGATCAGAATATATTAATAATTTAATTGTTATGTACAATATACAAATACGTAAAATATACAGCGGAATGCTTTCACAGTCCAGCCCTCTTTTGTATTAGTGATAATTAATTAAAACTTGATTAATTAATAAATATTAAAAACTAAAAAAACATGAATTAAGAAAATTTAATTATACCAATATAGTTGAAATGCATTGGGTTTTTTTAATTTATATAAAATCATTAAAATAATTAATTTAATTAATTGCGATTAAGGGAGGGGGCTGAATTGTGAAAACTAACCATGTACACCATACTTTAAAAACCTTAAATCAAAATAATTTAAAACATATGATTTTATGTATAAGTTTTATTATCTTGCTTATTTATTAAATTAGAGATGTTGAGAATAAAACTTAAAAAGATCATGATTTTTACCTACTTATATAAGATCAAATGTATATTCTTTGAATTTATTAAATGAATTATTTTTATAATATAAACATTGATAGTTTATGTAATATTATTTAATATATAAAAGACAGTATTTTATAAAATCAGTATAAGGAAAACATTATATATTTATATATATCATGTATTTATATTAATACAAAGACATTATTATATATTTAACATTGTCTTTATATGATATACTAAAACCATATAATAAACAGAATAAGAACGTCTGCCACGTCAGCTTGGATTGATAGTCATCGAATTATTTATGTAATAATATATTATTATATTTAAATTTATTATTTTGTAGGGTCTTTTATTTACGTAATTATTATATTTAAATGGTTTTGTTGGGCCAGAGTCTTCCCTTTAAATTTATGGAGTTCAAATCAATTTTTCATTTTTAATATTTTACTTTAAATTACAACTATTAGTAAAATCTTATTATTAAAGTATTAAATTGACATATTGTAGAAATGATGTACATGATGTAGAAATTCTAATAGTTTATAATTTTATTATAAACTAGCTTTATATATACATTTCTACATCATGTACATCATTTCTACAATATGTCAATTTAATACTTTAATAATAAGATTTAGAAAAATTAATTTTAAAAACATTTACAATACTCAAGATAAACAGATTACAGTTTAACATGGTAATACAGTGATACATTATTTTGTGACTATGTGGTGTGTGTGTGTGCGTGCGCGCACGCACGGCCCTGTGTGTTTATACAGTGATTAAGCTTCTGTAAGTGAGTTGTATCTTTTATTATAAACTAGCTTTATATATACCCAAACTCATACTGATGAGTTAACGAAATCATAATAATAACCACATGTGTGCGTGTGCCATTCCATTCATTATTAATGGTGTACGTGTGTGTGTGCATGCGTGCAATATAGTTTAGGGTCTAGGGTTTAGGGTTTACCTGTGCATCACTTAATTATTTGAAGTTAACAAAACTTTGAAGAATCGGTGGGAATGAGCCCTTCACAATAAAAGAGAATATTCATAAGTATTTGATTAGAATATGCTCATACATATTGCTTTTTTGTTTATATATTATAGTTGAATGATAAGTAAAGCACATATATAATAATTAATTGAGGTTTTAAGCAATTTAAATATTTAAATATTTAAAATTTTCTATTTAAAACTAGTAAATGTAGCTTCCCAAACCATCCGCAGTTTGTAAGAAAGGAAACAAATTTTAAAATCATTATTAATATAAGGAAAAATATTATAAATACAATGTACGATGTATACATCGTGTGAAAACTATAAAAGACAGGCACCTTACAAATTAGTAGAATTTTATTATTATTCAGATATATAAAAACACCTATAATATTGATATGCTATATTATTAGTTATTGATGGTATTGTTATACATACGTATACATGACAAGTATATATTTTAATCCATGTTTTACTACGTGCTATTTACTTTAAAATAAAATATAGAACTTTGCGAGAGAGACATTATGCATTACAGATGTATGTATACGGATTTCATACGACTAACACATGATGTGTATATATGTATATGGAATAATATATAAAGAAATAAATCTATATTCATCTAACGAAACACTTGAGACATGTATATGTATATATATAGACACACGTATGTGTGTGTGCATATACATAAACATGCATAAATGTGTATGCATTGTATGCATAAACACACACACACACACTTTTTGTTGTAGTATACTAAAACATGCTTACATGACAATTATAACTGGTACATTAGTATGATATGCATATACTATCATGTATGGTACGTATATGCTTATGTATTATATGCATAGGCGCATATGTGTGTAAATGTGTATATTAAATAATAGGTATTCTACATAACAAACAAACACATATATTATTATACAATATAAACATACATACGCGTAACCAGCTTGAAGTTATATATTTAATCACATGATATTATGTATAAATAATATATCATTAAACTAATAAACTTATATACCACACTATATTAAGAAAGAACATTATATATGTAAAAAATTTAAAATAAATTTATAATATAATAAACACAAAATCTTGTACAATTTATTGATCTTCTATAAACGCTTGCTATCTGCCGGGAAGAGGTATATTTTTGCATTATATATATAAAGAAATTAATTAATATAGTTAAAGGTTTGTAATATCTGTATATGTTGTATACTGCATTATATGCTGCAAATAAGAAAAGCATATAATTTTTTAATATTCCACTCTAAAGTCTTTCCAACACGTGTGCATAACTAGCTTTACAAACGAAACTTTGTTGAAATAGTTTAAAGTAACAAGTAAGTCAAAAGGATGCATTTTTAAAAAGTAAAAAAAAGCTCCTATAAAAATAAAGATGTATATAGAACATACGGTTAAGTTCCTGTAATCTGATAAAAATCTTTCTTAAATAATAAGAAAAAACATTATATATCATATCATATATAATGTTTGATATTAATATTAATACAAAGACATTATTATATATTTTACATAAGGATGATTTTTATAAATATAACCGTACCTATATAAGGTCAAACATATCATTAAAATAAATGCGTATATAAAACAATTCAGTAAAACTTAAAATTATATTAATCAAACTAAGAATATCCAAATAGGATATATGGACCTATAGAATCTGAACTCAACACGCCTTTAACATTTTTATAAACCATACACGTGTAAAAAGCAAGTGACACGTCATATCGGTATCTCTTGACGTGGCAGAACCTGAGTGCTTGGCAAATTGACTGAGGAGAACATGTCCGCTGACGCGGCGGAAATCTAGTGGTCCCTCCATAACGGTCCCAGTACACATTAACGTAAATGAGATTTAAGCCCCCGTGTTGATTTAGGGTGTTCTGTCATCACTCTATGTGTTGGATCTGGAAAGCGCGAGCGTCTTCATGTTACAGGTGATTTCTAGTGATTACTGTTCTAGCGCCTTATATTTGTTAATAAAATCTCTGATCCGAGCAGGAAATCTGTGAAAATCTTAGTAAATTCGAAGATTTTTCTGCTCGCGCTTAGGTTTTCGTTTCGTAGGAATTCGTTCAAAAGTCGCGATTTTGGCTTAAGAACGGCTTCTCAAGATTCATATCATTTGGCAGGATCAGCTTGGATTTTAGCAACCAAAATCTTCACTAGCACAATAGATTTCTGAAGCGGTACATCGGATTTAGCAGGAAATCCCTGAAATCGGCTAGAAAGTTTCCCAAAAGCCGCGATTTTGGGCGAAAATGGCGTGGAGTGTGGTGGGTGCAAGATATGCAGACGGGCAGCAGATAGCGCAGCTCGTCTTAGCTGGTCTGATGCTCGGAGCAGCTATACTCGGACTGTCGTCACATTTTTTCGGATTTGCCCCGGTTGCATTGCCGGCTTTCGGGGTCTTTTTCCCCAAGAGGGAAAAACGGAGAGTGAGGGTTTATATGGACGGGTGTTTCGATCTTATGCACTATGGGCATGCTAATGCGCTCAGGCAGGCCAGGGCTCTCGGAGACGAGCTTGTTGTCGGTGTTGTTAGTGATGAAGAGATTGTTGCTAACAAGGGTCCCCCTGTTATGTCCATGGACGAAAGGTCAGTAAACTTAGTTGCATATATACACGATGTGTGTGTATGTGTGTGCGCGTGTAAGGTTTTATTGTTAAGTTCTGCTTTTTAGTTTTTCTTATACATTACTACATCCCGGTTATCTGGGGATTTGGTTCGCATTTTGTATTTTATTCATTTTGTATTTGGTTCTTTTCCTTCTCTCTCTATAGACACACACGCACATACACATGCCTGCGCTGCCGCTTGAAAACATTAGTTTGCTTGATATTGTTAAGTAAAATCAACTTGCATCCCTGTTACTGGTTTAGTTTAACAAGTTACCCACGCGAACGCACCACACAAGTTGGTTCTTACGCGTTTATGAACAGGCTGGCTATGGTACGAGCAGTGAAGTGGGTGGACGAGGTTATAGAAGAGGCACCATACGCAATCAACGAGGAGTTTATGAACAAGCTCTTCACGAAGTACCGGATCGATTACATAATTCACGGCGACGATCCGTGCCTGCTTCCTGACGGCACAGATGCTTATGCACATGCTAAGAAGCTGGACGTTACAAGCAGATAAAACGCACCGAAGGAGTTTCTAGCACGGACATAGTTGGTAACGCAATCTTCTTTTCCATCTGTGTGAAAATATATAGAAAAATATAATATGGATATGTATGTGGGTGTGAGTTTGTAACTGGTCAGGCAACACATTTAAATGCACGCACATGCATATGTGTGTGTGGTGTGTGTGTGTGTGTGTGGTGTGATACGTGGTGCGTGTGTTATACATTTTTTATAAACAGGAAGGATGCTGCTTTGCGTGAGGGATAGGCCACCGAGTGAGGTGCAAAATCACACGTCTTTACAACGCCAATTCAGTCACGGACATAGTCATGGCCCAGATAAGACTCAGATTTCTCATTTTCTGCCAACTTCAAGGCGTATCGTCCAATTTTCAAATGGGAAGGTTCGTAAGATATACTCCTTTGAACATATTATTATGGTTTATTTAAACTAATAGCCTGCCAGCTTATAGGTCTATGTTTTAGACTTGTGGATTCTGAACCTAAAAGTGTACATGTCTAATTATTAAGAGCTTATTGGTTGACAACTCTTTACAGGGACCAAGGCCAGATGCACGAATAATCTACATTGATGGCGCGTTTGACTTGTTTCACGCTGGACATGTGGAGGTATGTATTCTCCTTCTAGTTTATATTCTGCTTGCTAATATTTTTCTTTTATCTCTTATAGTTTTTGAAACGTGCAAAGGAATTAGGAGACTTCCTGCTCGTGGGCATTCACACTGACCAAACTGTCAGGTACGTACATGCATACTCCTTGTGTGTGTGTGTGTGTGTGAGAGAGAGAGAGAGAGAGAGAGAGGAGAGAGAGGAGAGAGAGGAGAGAGAGAGGAGATTTTATATGGGTTTGTATATATATATATTGTATAGTTATATGTTGACATTCAATGTATGTTCAGGATGCGGAGGGGAGCACACCATCCAGTAATGAACCTGCATGAAAGGAGCTTGAGTGTGTTGTCTTGCCGTTATGTTGATGAAATCATTTTTGGAGCACCGTGGGAAGTTACAACAGACATGGTAAAAGCTTAAATGAATTGTAATATTTAATTGTCTGGCTTATCTTCTTTTCCATTTTATCAGATAACCACTTTTAACATCTCTTTGGTAGTACACGGGACAGTCGCTGAGACATATGACACTCAAAATGTAAGTTTTAGGCTAATCATTAATTTATCATCTGATTTGTTTTTCTTCAATAGCGTGTGTGTGTGTGTGTGTACTTAACATGTGGTATTTTGCTTTTTGCAGGGAGAGTTCGATCCATATGCGTGTGCGAAACAGTTGGGGAAGTTCAGGACAATTGAAAGCCCTCGTCATATTACTACCTCGACGATCATCAGACGGATTGTTGCGAACCATGAAGCATACATGGTAGACATACTATACATGTATATGTATATGGTTTTATATAGCACGCTTTCTGTGCGCTCTCTCTCACACACACACAACATAGAATCTAACCATATATAATATACATAGACATAAGGTAATATATTATGCATATTGACCTACGTCTCTTGCATATGTACGTGTATATATATACTTACGCAGAGACACACATATACATACATGTGTAATGTGTATATGAATTTGCAGAAACGTAATGAGAAGAAGGTTGAGAGCGAAAGGAAATACTACGCGAACAAGAAGTTTGTAAATGGAGATTAGAGGTCAGTCTAAAAGAATAATCAACATTTCTATTATCTTAAGTAGAAGAAATTTTACCTCTTTATTTTGTTGTAAGTTATGAAATATAATACATATATGGTTTACGTGTTTAGATGTATTTCTTATAATAGATATGTGTATAACATAGTTCATGATGTGTCAAAATATTATACAATGGACTACATCCATATTAAATTTTTTAATGGTACATGATATAATACTATTGAAGTATTTTAACTTTTGTATAATAATTTTTTTTAAAATCAAATTTAAGATTAAAATGAATATGCAATATACTAAAATCACATTCTATTTCAATAAAATGCTAATATATGTCATATAAAATAAACTTTAAAACAAAAATACCTATTTTAAAGTAAAAATAAAAATATATATACACACACTTAACATATATTAGATCTGAATACTATATACATTATATATTTAAAATAAAATTTGGAATTTATTATTCTAATTTACGCTCAAAATTTTAAATTCAGATTTATAAGTAAACTCCCACAAAACAAACAAAACACATTATTTTTTAGTATTTGCATTGTAAGCAATTGAGAAGTAAATATTATATATAGAAAGAGAAACTATATATATATATATATATATATATATATATATAATAGTTATAAATTATACATGTGTCATCTATATAAAGAAATTCAATTTTTCTCTTGAGAATATATTAAAGTATTTATGAACTACGCATATATAAATTGAAAAATTACATTAATAAATACATTTTTTAAATTTAAAGTCCATGCCATGAAGGAAATAATTACACAAATTAAAGAAATTATTTATTTAGCATACACAAATCACACGTAAGCACACAAATCCAAATATTGCATAAACACGTCATCTACGTCATCGGTCAAACCTAAAATGCGAGCCGTGGATGTTTGTTCAAGATAAGATCTAGACCGCTCAGAGTGTCACAACGGGCATTTTATATTCATAGCAGTAGTATAGATTCGCTAGGGTTAGGTCATTTCGGAACTGGCAGAGACAGAGTGGCGCTGTGAGGGCGCCCCTGAGGCAATGATGTTCATGAACGTCTTCAGAATCGTAAGTGTGCGTGCGTGGTATTGGTGTGTATGTGTGTGTAATTCTGTGAATTTCTTGAACAGGGCTTGCAGACAGTATCCTGGTTTCAATTAGCACCAGACGATTCATTAAATGGAAGGTCAGATTTTCCCCATTTTCTCCCTAAATTTTCAAACTCCTATTTATAAATTTGTTCTTACAACAGGAATGAAGACACATTTGCTAAAGAGCTGCTTACAGCACACATTCAGCTACAGAATGAAGGCCGCCTTAGCTCCTGGGCAATTTCTTCAGATAAAGGTACCATTTGGGTGTGTTTGTGTGTGTCTCCCTCTCTCTCTCTCTCTCCTCTCTCTCTCTCTCTCTCCTTCTCTCTCTCTCTCTCTCTCTCTCTCTCTCTCTCTCTATATATATATATATATATATATATATATATAAGAAGAGAGAGAGAGAACCTTTTGGAAAGTAATGAATATGTCCATATTGGACATTGAACACTGTAGTATGTGCTAAAGGTAAAGCTAACATAGCTCAATAGTAGTCAATCTTTGACTAGTGGTAGAATAATTGATATGTATCAGTATACGCATGACTTTTATTATATGCATATGCGTATATAGTATTATACTTCTATTTTGCCAGGACAAAAACTCAAGCTGTGGTTATTTCTACCAGGACGGTATGATGGCAACAGACCCAATTTCGACTCTGGGTTGAAAGGTATACTTAAGTTAGTTTTAAATGCATACGTACACACAAACATATATTCGCATGCATATATATATAATTTTTTTGTGTACGCAATTGCTATATTGTTCGCAGTGATCAAATCCGGGGTATGGACATCTCCGGGGAATTCAACCGAGGTGACTGCAGCATTATGCCAGGCTCTCCGAAACCGTTTTGAGAGGTTCTCTCTCTCTCTCTCTCTCTCTCAATGAATGTTAGTTGATCTAATACTCTGTAAACGCAGGGCTCTGAGTGCTTTTGCCTATGTACGATTTGGTAGCATGTTTGTCAAGTGCAAGAGATATATGTCTGATGATACAGATTTCAGGTTAGTTAATAAGGTTACATTGTGATTGCATTATTATGTTGTTACTATATATAATTACATATATGTATACGCGTCTCTGTCTATGTATATTAAAACAGGTGAACAGTGATATATGCACATCACAAACACATATGTATATATCTATGCCCAAAATATATATTTTTGTACTTCTTTCCTTATTGATTTTCATTACATGGTTTCCAGAAGAACTCTTCCATCATGTGAAGTTACATTTGCAGCAAGCGAAGCTGGCCTTTTCATGCATTTAAGAGTTCGTAGAAGGTTAGTGCATATATATGTATAATATGTATATATATATATGCATATGCACAGGCGAATGAGACCACTAGCAGCAGCTGATGTCAGAACTGTTCTTACAAAGCACTTGAGTTCATCAGCAGCCTCATTAGAAAATCCGGCGGGTAAGTTTCTTTTTACACTTACGATATGCACGTGCATATGTATGTATGGATATATGTATATATGTGTGTGTGTATACATATTACTGATTTGTGTTGATTTTGTGTAGTTGTTGTAGCTCCATATGGTTTAACAGGATGGCTAACTGGATGTTGCCCCGGCGATCTTGTGCGTCAGCTTTCTCATAGGTGAGTCTGTGTGTGCATGTGCATTTAGATAGGCATCTAAGAAATACATACATACACACAACGTACCTACACATTTACACATACTATACGGATGGATGTAGTGGAATATACACACTTTATGTAGTTAGCTCTCATTGATGAGAATCTAGAGTGTACTTGCTGCGATTGCAGGCTGATATGAGCCAGTGCTCGACTGTACTGTTGCCATTGCAGCAAGTCGGATGCCTCCAAGGAGTGTAGCATACGGAACTCGTTCCCGCAAGCGAGCGTACGAAATCCCGGTTTCATGTCACGGAGCTGGTACGTGGAAGTACGAATGAAGTTCTTGGTGTCATCAACGGGGAGTAGAGCGAAGCCCAGTGAGAAGAATGAGCATAGCATTGAGAAAGTGTTTATCTTCCCATCTGAAGCTGTTCTTGTTCCTACTGTGCCTCCCATCTCTGCTCGAACATATCTCAAGAGGTATGCTTACGCACACACATATAGATGGACATCTATATGCATGTAGACATATAACATGTGCCATATGCATATAAGAATAAGTAATATACTATTGTAGAATGTATATTTAATATTCGTATGTATAGTAAATTTCATTGCTCTATGCGTGCTTGTGATTATATTACTATATAATAACAATTAATATATTACTTAACTATATATATAAACTGTATATACACAATGAACATCTTCATAAGTGTGCTTTATGGCTCACTCTATATGTACATGACAAATGTATATGCTGATATATTGCTTATTTGGCAATAAACAATGTCTTTGCTGATAACTAAAATGTCAGCATAGGTTTATGCAAGTTTCTGGTATATCTGCCACTACATATATACACAGACATGCATACATCTAAGTTTGTTTGTTTGCGTTTATACACTATGGAAGTATGTGTGGCTCGTACACAAATACCTTTGTGGATGCAATATACTCTTATACACACAATACACAGTTATGCAACTACATATTAAAGAATAATTACTTTTTGGCAGTTCTATATATGTATATCTATATTGATTTTTGGTGTAGGGCTTGGCTGCGGAAACTTGCAGGAACAGACTGGCTTGAGGATGCCCTCTCTTTAAAAGGCTTTTCACCACTTACAAGTCTGCCAGGGTACATGTATATGCGCATCTGTTTACATATGTATATATATCTCACACAACACAAAATTGATACACAGATAACAAATAACTAAAACAGGTACCGGTTACAAGCGATGGGAAAGTCGAATACGATATGGAAAATAAACAGCATTAGCAGCAAAAGTAGCACAAGCAGTGGAAGTGGTGGTAGCAGCATTAAAAGCAGCGACAGCCGGGGAAGCAGGTACATATTAGTTATTTCTTATAATAATATGTATGTATATACATACACGCGCGCACACACACACATAAATATTGTATTTATGTGTACATATATTTGTCCTTACTGGCACACTTACAACTAATATTATAACTTGCAGCGGAAGTGAAAGCGATGTAAATGACGACGGGGAATATCGGGAAGATGGTGATTCTGCTGCTACAACGGCTGATGTCGATTCAAAGCGCTTACAGGTAGGTGTGTGTGTGTGTGTGCACGCACACACACACACACACTTGTATGTATTCCTTATGTATGTATTTAGTCTATATATGTGTGTTCATATCTACGCATGTTTTCTGGTATTATGTACTTATGTATGTAATTACATAGATTATGTGCTTTGTATACTTGTGTATCTGTATCGGTATGTGTAATTTGCAGGGAACGAAGAGAACACGAGAGCATGCAAATGATAACAATTCCAAAGTGGCACGAAAAGCTAGTCCAGATATAGCCTCTTCTGCTGTGAACGAAACAAACAAACAAGGTTGGTTTACTTGTAACTGATATGTATATTCATATGTACCACATGTATATGTATGTAGTCTTAAGAGGTTGCTATTTATTTATTTCTTTTAAAAATAAGGTGGTACACAATGGGATTGGAACAATGAACAAGTAATGCAAAGTGATGCAGACTTTTTTGCCGAGTTTGGGGATTTTGGGGATTTCTTCGAGGGTGATGGGCTCGTCTTTGGTGAGGTAAGATTCTCTCTCTCTCTCTTCTCTCTCCCTATCTATAGATATTTATTGCTCGTGTATGCTTGTCTGTGTATATGTATATGACATTTGTTTCCCATGTTACGTAGCCACCAGGAACTGCAGAATCTCAAGCATATATGTTTCCCTTTGATGGAGATGGAGCAAGCACACCTGGAACACAGTTTGACACTTCAGATCCAATGCGTTTGCCTATTTTGGATTTTCCAATGCTGGAGGTGCGTGTACATGTGTTATATATGAACATACATACGTACACACACACATGTATGTGTGTGTGTATATATGTATGTGTGGTTAATTCATTCTGTAGTTCGATTTCCTACGCGCCAATCATACAAATAGAGGTGTTTATGTCTGTTTCATTATCATAATTAGTACAATGTACACATCTACACAGACGTATAGTACTTATCTGCATGATTATAATAAATATTATATGTAAACAGGGATTAGAAGATCTAGAAAAGGAACAGGATCTCGGAGTTGTGGTTGATGCAAAATGTGATACAGAGACTCCACCACAAAGTAGTCTCTCTCTCTCCCTCTCTCCCTCTCTCTCTCCCTCTCCCTCCCTCTCTCTCAAGCTGTATTTGTTTCTTTATATTAGTCCCAGCAAATATGACTTTGGTAGCAAAATATGAAGCGGCACTGCTATTTGCAAGTGAATACGCTCCTATCGACGATAGGGCAGTTCAAGGTATATCATTACTACTATGTATAATCGTAATAATATGAATGAATACTCATTATATTCGTGATTTTGACATTATTAGTAAAACGCCAAAATTTAATATAGTGTAAACCCGAATAACATAAAATGAGTGCAATCTAATAACTTTCTTAATGGATCAGTTCAGGAAACTGTCGACCAGGAACCTGCGTACCGGCCTGATTCAAGAAAGGTAACTTGTCCTGAAAATTTTATATGTAAAAAACCACACGCATAGTATATCTACATAAGAAGATTTATTTGTAACTTAAACATGAGATTAAACTTATGATTATTTGTTTAAAGACTTCATCGACGGCTCAGTCGTCTGGTTATGTGTTTACGGAGCAACTCCTCCTCCCACTCCTAAGAAAGTAGATACTTACGAAAAGAAGCTGGACTCGAGGTGGGCAAGAGAGTAAAATGGAACAAAGGTATTTATCAGTTTACATGTTATACATATCTTAAATGTATATTCCATAATTTACCTATGTATGAATAGTTTCGTAAGTTTCTGTGTTATGTATTTTTGTTCTTAGATAGAGGTACCTTAATACAATTATTAAAGACTAAAACTTGCGTGTTTTGTGTATGTGCTGTTTACTATCTTTTGATGTGGTTATAGTAAGAAGTTCGACACTAACTTAAATAACCATTGATCAATATTTAAGTTTCAATTCACACACACATAGAGAGAGAGAGAGAGATCTATATACTTTTATAAGCTTGGATTTATATCTTTTTTTGGTTCTAGGCTATGAAATATGATGTAACTTCGATGAATCAGAAGGTTGGAAGCGATAGAAGGAGTACAGCTGCAAATTTTGCCCGAAGATTCCAGGAATCTATTCTTGCTACGGACTTGGAATGTGCTTTGTTTCAAGTGCAGCTCCAAAACGTGAAGGGCTTCGCTTACTGTGCTCAAGCTGACAAACCAGCAAAGGTAATATATATATATATAATAATATATAATATATATACTGTATGTATATCTATATATGCATGAATGTGTGTACCTATATATTATGAATACTAACTGACTTATTATGCTAACAGATTCCGGAAACTTCATACAAAGAGTGTGTTTCCGAAATAACGGACTCGTCTGATGCATCAGACAGTTTCCGGAAGAAGGTTTATTAGCTAATTTGTGTATAATGTAGTAATTAAATATCAATTACCATTCTATATGAATAGTGAATATATATATATATATGAGTATTTGTTTACTTTTCAGGTGCCTGAGAGAATAGCTGGAGATGCAGACGAGATTTCACCAAGTGATGGTATACGACCAGTAGAGATTGGTGTTTGGAGGCCTGTTAAACAGCAGAAGAACTCTGAGAATATCGCTTCTCCCGAAATTGGTGTGTCTTCTTCATCCGAGATCGACATATCAGGTAAGTACATGTATATATACGCTTCTGTATACATATATACATCTGCACACACACACACACGTACATGTGTACCAACACACAAACAACATATAGCTGATTTATATGCTCCATGTAGTAGTATATGTTTTACCCACCACTATACCTATTATATACGTATGCAGGTATGCATATGTGTGTTTGCGTGTGTTGTCTGTATACGTAAGCTTAAGCACATCAGTACTCATGTCCATGCATTCTACTTATGGTGCGTGTATGAATGTATCTGTATTCAATTCAATATACACACGACGTTTATTTGTATATAATACCTCTTCTTGTATACTTATATGATGCAGACATACAATTATGCATGTGAATAGGCACATCCACTTTGTGTCTGTGTGTGTGTGAGAGAGAGTGAGTGTGTGAGTTATGGATGCATGTATAAACATAATCGATTATATGTAGAATTATAGCAGTATAGTCTAGGTATGCTGGATTGCACATTAACTCTATGAAACGTTCTTTGATATGCTTACAGACTGCTGTACAGCATTCTCGATATATGCAGCACGCGCGCAAACACACACGCACACGCATTATATATATATATATATAGCAAACACACGCACACGCAATCACCCTTATATATATATATCACCTTTGTGTTTCAAATCAATAAATTTTTTATACTTTATACAGGTATGCAGGAGATGGTGGATATAATACCATTACTTGTTCAACAAGCTGCATGTCTGAATGATATTTCGCTCAATGGTGAATATGGGGATGGTCCCCTAGCTTGGTTAAGTTTACACCAAAAACTAAGTCAACAACAGACGACCATGGAGCTCAGAACAACGTCAGATATATGTGATCCATCCATTGCCGAGGTATATATGTGTAGTGATATGCATATAATACATATATTATATAATATATATGTGTATATGCTTGTATATAATTTTCATACTGTGTAGAGAGATTCTAATGATTGTATACAGATTTCGCCGGCTACAGTAGCAAGTATACTCCAGTCAGACATGCGACAAGCAATGTCTGTTGCTTTCACGGATATCAATGTGTCTGGGCCGTTGAATCTTATGGAATGGTCACGTGGTAAAGTTAAGTTTGATGCTACTGATGTGTTTGGCGGAGGTATGAAGTTTATTTATCATTGTGTGTGTATTGAATATGCCTGTCTATGTGTGAATACTCTCGTGCGTAATTTTCTTGTTCTCTTATCAGATTCAAAGGAGCTTGTCAGTAGTATTACGGGTGAGCCAATTACCCCACCTCAGTCTGCGAAAATTGCGTCATGGAAGCTTTCTCAAGGTTGGTATTTTGTGTATGTCTGCGGTACGTGTGTATGTGTGTGTGTGTTGATCTACTATAGTACATGGTAAATATACTGTAACAATTAATTCATATGTGTTATGCGTTCTTAATCGATTTAAATGTATCCAGAAGCGGAAGCAGATAATCATACTTCCGACGAAACTCAAGTACCATCATATGCCATGCTTCCAGTCCCTACTATTCTACTTGGTACTTATCGATTTTTACACATATGTTTATATATATATATATATGTGTGTGTGTGTGTGTGTATACACACCTGTGTCTGTGTGTGTGTATTCAATAATATATATGTATATAAAGAAGCCGGGCGTATGCTTTTGTTTTTGCAGTTATCAGAGGACTGGCTGAAAACTTCACCAAAATCCATACAGTACTGGGAAAAAGCTCCTTTCGAACCGTATGGCTACCCGAAACCGGTAATGTGTGCGTGTGTTTTGTGTATATGCACATGGAGAGTCACACACATTGTTTGTCTGTATATGTGTCTGGTATTATATATGCTTCTAACAATTACACTTCGTTTTATTCAAGGTTACATACTACGTTGTTTGCCTTGCGTTAGACCCTTTACTGTGTCCCACGCATGATTTTTTTCAGCAACTAAGTAACGGTAAACTCTCAGCCTTATGAATGCTTTGTTGTTCATTTATTTAACTGCTGTGCAGTTTATGAAACATGCAAACTCGTACACATATTCCTGCAAACGTAAGTGCACAGACTAGTAACAAGCGTGTGCTGCCAGGTAAAGTTCTTTATATATCTAAATGGCTGCTTACGTAGAGTTTCTAACTTTCGAAGCGCATAGCACGCATACCAGACACTGACTTATGCTTGCACATATGCTGTATGTGTGTGTTAAACTAATAGCTTTTAACAGGATTTGTGACGGTAGAGTTTAATGCTAAACTCAAAACAAGCATGTCCTCTCGTTTAAACATGGCAAACAACTACGTAGCAGCAATGGAGAGTGGATGGGATATTCCGGAATTTCGTAAGTCCCTCAGGAGAGTATGCAAATCTCTACCTGTCAACAATGCTACTATAGCTGAAACAGATTATGAAAACAGCCCCAGCACGGTATGCACACACAGACATAGACACATACTCATATTTACACGCACTTTGATGCAGGTGGTGTATGTTGTAAGTCCAACTTCAGACCCATCAGTGGTATTACAGACTTTAATGGAGTCTTGTCAAGGCTTAGCTCCAAATCTAAGACCGCAAAAAATCAGCACAGACACAAAACAGCAACTACAATCCGTTATAGGTTCGTATGTGACATGTGTCTACGGTGTCTGTCCGTGTCTCTCTCTTACGTGTCGTTCTTGTATGATATACATAGATAGGCAGACATACATACACGTTACCACTCATAAGTACGTATTTGCAGGGTGTTCTATTGGTAGGTTAGCATTGCAAGTGGTGACTCCGGACACGGTTATAAAGCTGAGCAATACTCCTGCTGCCTGTCTCGACGTTCTCAAAGAGCTCTCGTTTGCAGTATACAACAAGCTCCGTAGAATACCACACAAATACGTAGAAGATACACAGCAGTTTGCGACCAAGTCTCGCATTGGCGGGATACATGGTTCCCAAGCAAGCAGTCCTCTCGCGGGACTGTGGAAGGTAATCCCATTGTTTGTGTGTGTGTGCGGGCGCGCGCATGCACGTGCTTATCTTATAGATATATCACGGAGGTTACATCATCATCATCATTCATCTCTTTCTCTTTCTCTATAGATATAACGCAAAGACCCAAACTCGCAAACATTTATTGACATATGTAAAACACATGTAAGCGTGTTTGCTACAAGATTGCACAAATATGTGTATCAGAGCGCTAAGTATGCATATTTACATATAACAGAAAACACAATCGACATATGCATTGACGTAATTAAATGCATATACACACGGTTGTGTTACAGGATTGTACGAATACACGGAACTTATCAGCATTAGGGAGGGACTCTTTACTGGACCCTGGAAACCTGCGATGGGAGAAGTCTTCATGGTCTTCTCCTACTCCTTCCAGACTCCTAGAGAACTCGCCTGGTCAGAGCGGTCAACAGCAGTCAACAGGCGGTCAGCCGCTCCGGCTCTTGTACGAGCCTCTGTTTGTTCTATCTGACGACTCTCTTCTGGAGCATGCGAGCGGTCAAATTTCCAAAGGAAGAAATGAAGATTCTTCACTGTTGCTTGGGATATCCGAGAGTCCTGGTTTGGTTGAAGGTGAGTTTGACATATGTATACACACACACGTGTGTGTGTGTTTGCAGGGTACATACCACGTTACATGTTTTACAGTGCGTGTGTGTCTGTGTGAACACACTTATGTTCTAGTGAAATTATTGGATAATGTATAGGTGGTGAATCTAGCAACCAGGTACTCAGTTTCCACTGTTGTTATGCCTGGTCAAGGAACTGGCAATGGTTGATTTCCGTTTGGACTGATGCTCAAGGCAAGATGCTCGATGTTAATGTTTTACCCGCCCCAAGATTTACTTCAGAAAAAGAAGGTAATTTATACATTTATATAGTAATAGCAACATACGTTAAAGAACGCGGTGAAACTGAATATATACACGATGCTATGTTAATACATGTAAGGCCGTCTACTATAGACTCGAGCTTTAAATATTTATTAATATTATATGTATATTATTTATTAACTATCTATGTATGTATATATTTTCTGTTTTGATTATACGAGTACGTCTGTGTACATATAATACTATGTACTAAGTATAAACATACAGGGTGCTCAAGGGAGCTTTATCAAGTATTTGTACAAGTCTTGCAACAAGGCCAGCAGCTACTTTCATCACTAGCTAGACCGAACAGGATTAACAACGTTATTATTACTCGTATGGGACAGTTTTACGAGGCTGAGTATCAAGGTATGGAAAACAAACACATACATAATCGTAAATCTCGGTGTTTGTGTGTAATGAGTATATAGTTATAAACACTTGTTCTTACAGAATGGCAAAGGGTTTTTATGACGGATGAACGATCATGGTCTTTGTTAATTCGTCCAGAGAGCTCAGAAAACATATCTTCTGTTCAACAACGGAGTTTACCAGGATTCATTGGATTGCCAACCTCACCAGGTGTGCGTGTGTTTTGTTCTGTTGTAGATGTAGAAACTGACGACGTGTGTGTGTGTGTGTGTGAGAGAGAGAGAGAGAGATTCTTTAAGTAACTTGAGCGAGGCATATGAAGATGAATATCAAGAGGGGATTATATAATGTCATATTTAAAGCTTAAGGTTTTGTATTTAGATAATAATAAATTTATTTAATGGATAATACTAACATAATTAATAAATCAGGTGCTTCTTCATCTTTTGGATCACGTAGTCTGCTTTCTGGATATCCCAAACCGGAGCAAAGTATATTCGGCAGTAGCAAGCTAGAGTGGTCTCAAACTACACCCTTGCAACTATTTCCGAGGACGATTCCCTTCAAGTATTAAGCCTTGCTGACTCAACAGGTATGTATTGACATCAGTGACATCAGTTACCTTATCTGCATTTGGAATATGTAGTATTTTATTATACTATTAGGAACGTATTTAATCCTTGTGTACGCTAACAGTAGCTGTGTGTGCGTGTGATATGTTTTAAATTTCAATGTTTACATACAATATAGATATATGTAACTGTGTAACATGTATCATAGTAACACTGTTTTATGAACTTGCACTGCGGATGCTCATTTTAACTATTAAACATCTTAATATTATATGTTAAGATGCACATATATGTTATATTATGTATTAAATTAACATATGTTTACCTGTAATTGTGCAGCTGGGGCAGCTCCTACGACATACACATGTGGTTTAGCAACAGGTTTTGGTATGGCAAAGACAATTGCATCTCTTAACGGAGCTTATTTACTAATTCCTGCCCACGGTCTACGCAACCTCACATTATCATCTTGTAAACCGATCAAACTTGAAACTCCGGTATGTCTGTGTGTGTGTGTGCGCGCGTGTATTAGATTGCATATAGTATATGATGCATAGTAGAGATGAATATCTATATATCTGTAGATAATATACATATGTGTGTATATTATACTGATGTAAAAATGTTTTCAAGCAGGGATTTGGGCAATGGATACAGAATAGGGGTTTAACATCTCCTGTATCATCTGGGTATGTAATATCTGGACCAACAATGGGTTTTAGAAGAGAAGCCACACAAGTGTCTGTGGAGGAGGAATGGCCTTGTACTCTCCATATTGGTCTCATTGCACACTTTGGGAGTTCTCCTTCTTCATCTTCTATCAAACTCTCTTCTAGGTTACTACTCTGTGTGTGTGTGTGTGTGTGTGTGTGTGTGGATGGGAGAGAGAGAGATTGTTATATATGCATTCCTACTGGTTGCATATCTTATATAATGCACATACACGTATATATATATGTGTACATACACAATATACTCACATATTTGTAATTTTCAGGTTAGTTGGAGGGAATGGACTGTGTGAGAGTACCACAGGGAAGGTGAGCAACAAAGATCTGACGGCTGAGATCAGATCTATTTTAGAGTTAACTGGGGCAGAGTTTTACGGGCTTTCGTGGTTAACTGTAAGCCCAATGTACTTGAACAGGAGGCTCCCTTTACCATTTCATTGTGATGTGGCGTGCCGCGTGGACAAATTGTTATCTTACGTGGACGGTGAGATGGCTGGACAACAGTAAGTTACGAGCTTTATATTATTATTATTATTTACTTGAGGTGTACAGTTTATTTATTTTTTATTTTTTCTGTTTTGTACAAGTTTTGGTAAAAGTTTGACTTGTAGGTTCTATTGTTTTATTAATTTATTTGATTTATGGTTTTTGATATATACTAATATTATAATAGACATTGAAATTAAATTAATTTATAAGTGTACACTGTAATATATGTTTATGCATCTATACAATATTAATAACTATACTATATTAGTGAATATAATATATTAAAAAATTTAAACATATAAATAAAAACGATATAGTATATAATTTATAAATAAAACGATTTAATCTCTTTCTAAGTTTAAAATTGTACTATATATCTTGATACGTCATAGACACCCAAACTTGAAAGTTAAAGTTTGATTAAAGGTTTATATGCAAATAAAGATAATTTATAATTAAAATATAATTTATAATATTATATAAAGTATATACATATATATAATAAACACTATATATACTTGTATAGATGCATTATTTAAAAAAGAACATAACAACCTTTCTCGTAAGGACTTAGCCTTCCTATATATTCTTCCCACACCAACTTCTGCCCTTCATTAGTGTAAATATCCTTTCGCATGTAAGTATGCTTTGTCTTTCTTAAATATCCCAATGCAACCTCCATTCTTATCATTCTTTAGCTCTTCAAATTTCATATCATCTTTCACACCTTCTTGTTCCACAAACACAACAAACCTCAGTTTATCTTCGTCACACAACACATTCAAAGACGTATGCTTCCCTCGTTATCATACTTAGCATACACTCACTTTCCATCACTGGCTTTATTAATCTGTATAACCTCTTTTTCATAGATCCAATTCACTTCTTTTAGACCTGCAACAGAGCGTAAGTTAATCTAAAGAGTATAATACATTATAGATATATTACTTTCTATAGAAAACATGAACTCTTGCTCTATTAAACCAACAACTTATAGACCCATGCCCTCTTCTCAAATAAATCAATTACTACAAATGAATCTTTCTCTAAAAGCTGGAACCCACAATTTGTTACTTTATTTCTATTAGAAATCTTAATCTCGTTGAAATCGTATAAATGAAAATGATCCTTTAATAATACTAACTTTCCTGCAATTGTTATAGATGGAAGCAATTTCGTAATTTAAATAAAGAGGCTTCCATTTCAGAATTGAATCAGATAAGTCAAGCACAACGATGTTGTGTTCTTTCAGTGTATAAGCTTTAAATCACATGCACTCGCAATAACTAGAGCCATGGGAATGGGAAGCTTTATCCATTCTCTAGATGATGAATTAAATACTTCTAGCTTGTGAATATAAAAACGTGAACAATGAAGATGAAAAGGTCCAAGAGTTCTATGTGGTATTATACGTCGCCATGAGCTATTCACCCGTCTCAAAACACACCTTGTTTTTTATTATAGCCTTGGGATGATTTCTTCACACACAAGATCATCTGGCAAATTAGATATATTCATAACCTTATCTTTTTTTAACACCATTGAATAAGGATTTAATTACCTAATTAAATATGTATCTCTTAATTAGGACTAAAAGTTAAGTTCTAAGTTCGATTCCTTGCTTATAGTAAATTTAATTTGCATATTAGAAAATGTCGTTTAAACAGCTTATCTAGATAATGAATTTGAATGATAAATAATATTTCTTTCCAGATATTATTATTATAATTGTAGCTCGTTTACTCGGTTATTCTTTTCAAAACAAAAGTATTAAGTTGATATAAATCATTATTAACTTATCAAAATTCCAAGACATATATTCACAATTATTTTATTGCTAAATTATAATATAAAAAAAGTTAATATTCATTTAAGAAAGTGCATAATAATAAATGGGAAATATAAATATGCAAATATATTTTTATAAAATGGAAGTGAAACAAGTATAATTCATCGGTCTTGTAAATAAAAAATAAAATCATAAAAATGCTATTTTATAACCAAAATGCTGAATGAAGACTCACTGATACAGTACCTAATATAAATATGTAATCGAGCACGAATGTTTATTTTGGTATTAAGATTATTCAATTAAAGATATTGAAAATTTTACTTTTGATTTAATATGTTGAAAATTATATAATATCTTATATTTATCATCTTGATTAGTTTTTATTCTAACATTAAAAGAATCTCCACATCGTATTGCATATAACATATTTATATTTCTAGTAAATTATTATTTATTTGATTAATTTACAAAAAATAATAAATAATTAAATATTCTTATAAATTATCAAGCAGTTATATCTACATAAACATCAGATATTTAAGATATATTTATAAATATGTCAATTCATATATATACAGACATATAACAATAATCATAATATTATATGTCTGTATATATATGGCTATTAACAAATGTTAATATCTGTATTTCATATATTATTTTTAATATAATTAAAAATAACATTAATATAGCTATTAACTTATTACCGAATGTATCAGATTTTTTGTACTACAGCTGTTTGCATTATATTCGATATCCATGCACGTGTATATGTGTGTATATGCGCATGTTAAACAGGCAATTTTAAATTTTTCTTTTGTGGATTTTTTGTTAATCGTTTATAAATTATATTTTTATTACAAATAACCTTAATAATTTAAATTAGTTTCTTAGTTTTATAACATTGCTCCTCACTTTTACGTTTATTAATTCATTTGTGTATATGAATTCATGGATTTAAATAGCTTCTCAATTTGTTTGTTTCTTTCTCACTTATAGATGATTACATAACGAATATATATTATATATATATTCTTGTTAAACAAAATTCTTGTTAATGTATAATTATTTATATGAGGCTATTTTTTATTTTTTTTTAAATGATTTAAAATATAAATCTTTCAAGATAAATATTTAAATGTAAAATTATTAAAATAGGGCTATATATTATTAAATATGTTGTAACATTGGTGTCTAAAATATAAAAATGCTAATTTGGATATTATCCGCCACTAAAACGAACATTACTAGAAACTAATAGATGAAGTATAACTTATATAGTTGATATAAATCTATATGATGCTTTTTTGAGTAAAGGATATTTAATTTAAAAAATACTTTTGTTTTAATACATTGAAATAGTAAGCTAGAGAAATACAATAATTCAAAAATTTATATTAACTATTATCTAAATTATGTTTCTTAACTTTGAAAGAATATTTGCATTAGGATGAGGTATATGTATTTTTTAATACTTGATAACTTAATATATTACGATAGAAATAGATAATTTAATAGTTTTTATAAATCGTTTGCACAGTTCTTTTAGTAATAAATAATAGTTAAAATGTAAATTAATATTTTTTATTTTCTTTTTCTGATTAAGTTTGTAACTTGTCTATCACATACTGTACACATTCACACTTTTACATATGCTTTTATACAATGTAGTTGGGTTGACGTGCCTCTCACACTTTGATAAAAATACTAATATTCAAATCCTTTAACTATTTAAACTATGTAACTATCTTTTTATTTTGAGTTAATATGTTATAGTTTAAATATTATATATATATATATATATATATATATATATATAACTATATAAACGCTTTTGCCTTTATGAAATAAACTGTTTTATTTTAATTCTATTCAATTGTTTATTTAACCAAGGTGGGTTAGGTTTGATTTGTTAATTATAAACAATGTATATGTATGGTACACATACACAAAAACAAACATTATACATGTATATAACTAAAGAATTCTTTATCACTCTGACTTAACTCTTATACATCTAAGAGTCACAACTATAAATTTCAAAATCAGAAAATATTAAGACTTAACGACTTACTAAATTAAACATTGTATAAAACTAAACAAAGGCACAAATCAAGATCAAGTAATATCAACAGTAGTAGTCCAATTAAACCCACATTTAGCATAATATTTATAGTAGGTAAAAGTGTGAATGTGTACAGTATGATTATTTGACTGTCATTATAGTTTTATTATGATTAGGTTTTATATGTCAGAGATGTCACACTTAACTAAATTACTAAATTTAGAGTATTAATATCCTAATACTTAAACTATGTTTGAATTCATATCTTTCATAGTTTAAATATTATATTATATATGTTAAATTCTATGAACATTTTTGCCTTTGTAAAATATTTTAATTATTTGATTTAACGACAATATACATGCACATACATGTATATACGTAATTAAATAATTCTTTATCACTTTTGACCTAAGTTTATCTCTGTTGTGTCCACAACTACAAATCTAGTTATCATCCCAAAAACTATTAAAACTTAATGATTTATTAAAATAAACACACTTTAATATAAAATAATCAAGTCCAATTTATTTAAAAAGGAGAAATTACATAGGAAAACCATTCTTCCGTAAGAGGAATAAGAACGTATTAGTTTTTTTTAAAACTTCTGACCTTCATTAGTGTAATACCCTTTTGCATATAAGTACCAATACAACATTAATTCTTATCAATTCTTAACTCTTTAAATATTATTTCCTCACACCTTCTTACTTCACAAATTTATTAAACCTTAATTTACCTTTGTCACACGATACAAATGCAAGCCTATTTTTACATTGTTATTGCATTTATGCTTAATTTAATTTATAAATCCACTTAACTTCTTTTTCACATGAAAAAACAAAAAAAAAGTGTTAATTAACTTAGGCCCACTTTTCACTAGTGGGTAGTTATTTGACCCTTACAAATTAAAATAATGTCATGTAATTAATTATTATTATTGTTGTGCTTTTTCACTAAAGTGCTTAATTGAATTCAAAAAGAAATTATTAGTACACAATTTTTATTTAACCAATTATTAAAGAGGATTTTTACATATGTATATTACACATAATATATATAATGAAGGTGCACTTACTCAATATGTTTAATTAAAAAGATATATTAAATCCTTAACTCTTTTAGCATTTTCTTATATAAAATCATTGTTATAATTTACTATCTTTATATATATATATATATATATAGACACACACACACATACATATATATTACACAAAACATGTGAATGTCTACAGAGAAAGAAAGATCTTTTAGTTATTACATACTCTACATATATATATATATAGATATATATATATATGCAATTATATAGTTGTATACATGTATATGTACATATTTAAAATTTAAATATAACATTGTGTATGTTTTTATTAATCTCTTACAAAACTCATGTCATTTTTAATAATACATACTAAGGATTCTCAAAATATTGTGCATATTATTCACATTAATGTATTTGTTAATGTTCTTTTTTATAAACAAGATAATAGTGCGTATTGTTTTGTTGCCTAATATGTATCCATTTTTATAAGTTAAAAATATAAAACATAATAAATTAATTTTGGTACAACGTGTTGTTCAATTATGTTTGATAATCATATAACCGGGCATAATCATATAGCCTAGTTATTTAACTATCACTTAAAAAATCATATGAGTGCCATATAACATAGATTATAAATGATAAATAATTAGTAAGTGAGAAAATAAACTCATGAAATAAATATTTTCTTAAGAAATTTATTGGTTGAGGCTATTGTATACCTTAGAGAATACAATAAATTATAAAAATGTTACTTTTATGATAAATTGAATTCTTGCTTTGTCAAAGTAATAACATCATAAATTCAAATAAATTAATTACTTACAATTTCTTACTTTTTTTTCTATTGAAAGTTTTAATTTCGTTAAGTTTTTAGACTTTAGATTATACAAATGAAATTGCTTCATTAAGAATACTAACTTTCTTGTAATAGCTGCAAAAGATTAGATTTCATGGCTCAACTGATTTAAATAAAGAAGTTATTGATTTAAAAGAGGCTTTATTAGTTCGGATAGGTTAAACACAAAAATGTCATATTTTTTTAACACATAATTATTTTAAGTCATTAGCACTCACAACCCATACAAACTTAAAAAACAGAAGCTACACATACTCAACATAATAATACTTCTAATTTGTGAGTTTTATTATAAAAAATCAATATAAAATGGTTCAAAAGTTTTGTGTAGGATTATATGCTGTCGTGAACTATTCACTCACCTCAAAACCTCACACAAGATCATTTGACAATTAAATATCAAACATCATCCCTGACTTTACCTCTTTTTGAACAAGATTTTAAACTAATTTTGATTTATTTCTTAATTAGGGTTGAAGATACTGAAGGTTAAGTTTTCTTATGTTTATAATAAGTTTAATAAGTCAAAATAAATAATTAAATACATTTTAGTTTACTTTATGTGTATAATTTTCTTCAAATAAAAATGAGTATAAAACATTAAAATAAGAATAATCAATAATTCATTAATTATTATTTTTTTGAATTAAACACAATTAATGAAATCTCAATAAGAAGAATATGTTTTTAATATTCTTTTTTATTTAATTTGTCTCTTAATTAGTATAATATATAATCCCAATTTGATTCGATGTATATGCTATTTAACAACATGACAATATATAAATGATATTCAATAATATATCTTTTAATTAATATTTAATATTTTATTAGTCTCTATGAATTAATTAACATTTTTAACATCATGTGTTGTGGCAAATGTATGTTGGTTAAGCATTGTTTTTTTTAAGGAATATCAATATATTAGCATAATATGAAAGCTATTTTTTATAAGCATTTTTATATATAACTTTTGAAGTATACTCTTCCATATTTAAAAATAAAATTGAAGGGTCAAGCATTTACAGTAATTATAATTTGTAAATTAACATGGAGTACAATTTATAGATTGACATGCTTGAAAATCAGTTTACAAACCTAATTATACCCCTAGATTATTATTCTTCTACTCCATCAACATCAAAGACCCCTTATGTCTTCAATTAATATTTTTAATTTAAGATAATCTCCTTATATCTGAGTGCTTAAACAAAGCTTTTAAATATCTTGAGTTTAAAATATCAAATTAGTTATTCCTTACATTTGAGTCAAATAAATATATAGATACACTTCAATTTGAGTCAAATAAATATATATACACTTCAAGTTTCTCTTGGTACAATTGTTTTTAAATCATATAAGTTATTTATGTATCCCCTTTTAATTGATGACTTTAACACATATTTATATACTTTCTCTAAGATGGCACACACACACACACATAACGGCTTTTTTTCATTTTAATTTTATTTATTATTTATTTGTAATGAATAAATACATATTTAGGTAAACAGTCTAGTCTTTGACATAATCTTACAAAAGTCATCCTCAGTTACCTGTCCATCACCTACATAACAACATGGTTAGAAAACATTTAAATAATTTGATTACATAGTTTCAATTGATTTTATGTAAAGTTGATTTTATGTGTCATATATGTCTACATATATGACACATATATATACATATAAATTACCATCTGAATCAGCTATATTAATCATTTCCTGTATTTCCGTGTCACTTATTTTCAAACCAAGGTCCATAGCAGCTTGTCTCAAATCATGGAAGGATAACATCCCCTGTAATAAATAAATAAACAACTTTAATTATCAAACATTATCAATATTATGATAAATGAAATATAAATATATAAAAGTCTTATAAATTTTGTTTAAATTAAAAATAATGTTTTAAGGAACTAAATAATCATAATTATTTAAAATTATCAATATTATAAATAATAATGTTTTTTACTTACACGTCCTTCTTCATCGAGGAGTGAGAATGCCTTGAGCATATCCTGTTTTGCCTCTCTCTGTACCATTTTCTTAGTCATCATTTCTACAAACTCCTCGAAATCTATGGTCCCACTCTTGTCCTTGTCCACACTCGCCATCATCTCCCTCACCTCCTATTAATATTATTAAACACAATTATTTAGCTACTAATTAACAACAATACTTAATATACAAATACAAATAGTATATTGATTAAATATAACTCTCTCTATGTACTAACCTTTGCTGTGGTGGAAAATCCCAAGGCTCTGGATTAACAAAAAGAAAAATTATCTTAAACATATGTAGAACTACTATATGTTTTCTAATAATACATATACAATAAAAAAAACTAACATCGTTAAATATAATAAACCTACAGTAATAATGTTCTTTTATATATAGATACAAATACACGTGCATACACAGACAAATGCACAGACAGAGAGTATAGTATATTACTAACCTCTACGATATGTATAAACACAGTTTATACGCAAGGATAAAGTATATTCTAGAAGTATATCCAATTATATTTAATTAATTGTACTTAGTAGTTTACCTCATTGCCACTTTGAGCTCTCCAGCATCAATAGTTCCTGCAAAACACAATTATATACAAACTAATATAATATTATTCAAAATATATAAACTCAATTTATTAATTAATTTACCTGAGTTATCAGTGTCAAACATATCAAATGCTTCTCTGAGCTCTTTCCTTTGTTCATCGGTAACTCCTTGTTGCACGCTCTATTTTTTAAAACAAACACCAAAATTGATATATAATATTAAATTTGCATAAACTCACAAAAACTGTGAAAACACTTAACAAAATTATACAGAATTCAAAACAACATCTTTATAAAATGCATCGAGACATACTACTGCTGAAGTTTTTGCTATCTAATGCAAAATTAAACTATAAAACGCATCAAAACATCAATATTTACAATATATAAGCGAAATTAAACACAATTAATCCTATAAAACTTGCATCAAAACATAAATATGAGCAGAATTTACCATTTTCAATGTTGAATTCACAAAACTGCTGTGGACATCTGTATATGAAGACTTTACCTCTTTATAAAGACGTTTATATTGACTAAATTACACAATTATATTATGTCTTAAGCTATTTATTTATATAGATTATGGTGAACCTGAATGATTAAATATGAATTAAAAATAATAGAATCTTACACAATGGATGATCCTTTGCTTTCCCATTGGTCCAAGAATATACCGGGTCCTGCACGTTTGTGTGTAGATAAATAAGCTGCATATTCTACACAGCACATAAAACTGTCATATGCAACATTAAACATACCAATTAACATTAGTTATATGGAAATAATTAAGTAGCTTTATCACTATGTTTACTCATTTGTCAACCACTTAGAATCTTTCATTCACGAATAATAAATGTATAAATACGTATATATGATCGTCTCTCTCTCTTCTCTCTCTCTCTCTCTCTCTCTCTCTCTCTCTCTCTATATATATATATATATATATATATATTACACGTATTGCCACAAAGCCTTCATTTAAAGAAGGAGAGGCATTATGCCTGCTGTGTGTGTATGAGAGGGAGAGAGAGAGGCTTAGTTAGTAAAATTTATCGTTGTTTAGAAAGTTCGAATGAAATACAACAATAAAAATAAAATATATACCTGAGATTGTACATTAAAATATACCGGGAATCACTTTATATGGTACTTCCTTGCAATACTTTCCCCAATATTTAGTGTACCTGAAAAATAGCATACAATATAAGTGTGTATGTGTCGTGCTTGTGTGTGTGTTTCATATACTATCTTTCAAAGCATGCATATATACAAACTTACTTTGCTTTACATCTTTGATCGTCTCGTACAGCACGGTCCAGCAAAAGTATTGTCAAAAACACCACATAAAAGTAAGGCAGGAACTAGAAAAAAGAAATTTGAAGTTCGTAATCAATCTACTATATGTATGTATGTACTGCATGTACACGTACACCGTGTGTATGTGTGTGTGTGTGTGAGAGGAGACAGAACTCTTACATGTTCGAATAGTGATGGCACAGACCAAAAGAATGCTGCTAATATTTCTGGAACATAGTGAAAATGTCGAGCCAACCCCCACCTGCATTAGTTATCTTGTTATTGTGTGTGTGTGTGTGAGAGAGAGAGAGAGGGATTATATTATAATATATATAAACGCATACCAGCCAGAGTTAGCAAGAGACTTTTCTTTGTTTCACCTTTCTCTGTTACATAAGTAGCCTCAATCTGCAAGTAAGAATAAACATCAGTAACCCTCACAAGTATATAGACATACTCATGTGTGTGTGTGTGTGTGTCTGTCTGTACTCGTGCATGGATATGTCTCTATACGTGTGTAAGTCTATGCACTCTCCTTACTCATATATATGTGTATATTCGATAATGAATATTTACGTGCTCTCTCTCTCTCTCTCACACACACACACACCTTGCTGGTGGTTTTCCCATATTGTACATTTCCCATTGGTGCTCCTGAAATGCTGACGTTGACGATCACAGTCATAGTTTATATAGATGCATGCTAGTCCAGCTAACAGTATCCCCAAAGATAACTGTAAAGTATCACTGCATTAATTTAGTAAAAGATTGTTATATTATTTGATTCTATACCCATGTAATTACCTGTGTACCGAGTTCATTAGGATGACGAACAAGGTATAGAGCTGGTGAAGTATAAACAGAAGGAACCCACACTAAACATCCCCAGCATATGTAAAAGCCCGCTGAACAAAAAAAAACGACGCATATTATCTATCTATCTATCTATATATAGAGGGAGGAGGGAGGGAGGGAGGAAGAGAGAGAGAGAGAGAGATTACAATATTAATAAATAATACCTCGGTCATGTGCAATGTCCATTGTGCACCAGTAACCAGATTCCCACCAGAAAATTTAGTAATATACACCAACATTAGGAACGTGCTCACGAGCATAGAATCGGATACTTTCCCATACAGCTCATACTATATACAGAAACATACATATTAAAAGTTACAGACCACATGTATATACACGTATGTACTGACCTGCTTGATACAATATGTGACAGCAAGAACGGCCCAAACATCATTCCAAATCGACAGTTTGTAATGTCTTGATATCGAATGACTTCCCTATTCTGGGATACAGCTCCATTCCCTGTATTATATACATTATATAACCTGATCCATATACATGTGTGTGTGTGTGTGCGTGCGTGTCATATACACATTATATTAATACACATAGTACCCAGTAAAAATCTGCTATGATATTCCCCGTTGATCCAGAATCAGACGACGAAGGTGCAACATGTCCCTGGAGCATCGAACGGTTCAGATCTATGAATTAAGAAAATTAATTATAGCGTAAACTTTCCTTTATGTACAGCAAAATGCAGAAGAAAAAACTTCCAATGATAAGTGTGGAAATATTTCCCCAAGGTGATCGTAAACAATAGCTGGATTAAATAGTCCCATTCTAACAAAAAATAAATATATTAAGTTAATTAACTATTTACTTTTGTGCGTGTATGTTTCTTGCAGCTTTATCTACTTCATCACGTTCAGTGTAAATATATATGAGCAATGTATGTGTAGATATACTTAATATAGATGTGTGTATATACGTGAGAACACTATGTATGATAATATAGTTGCATGTATCTTTTTGAAATGTATACGTAGATGTATCCGTATATGTATGAATGCATGCCAAAACATACCTCCAAGTAGCATATACACCAATAGAGTTGTAGCGTAAGCTGCCATCCCATTGCTCTGGAAACAGATGTTGTTATGAATCTACCTAAGTACACATAGTATGCATGCATCCATAGATACATCACACACATAAGGATATATGAATCACTACATGTATAGGTACATACAAATACGTGTGTGTGGGAGACAATGGATACCTTATAAACTGGTCGATTTCCAGCAGGTGAAATAGGACCAAGGAACTCTTTCCCAGGCAAAACAAGTAACAAAAATGCCTCGAATGTTCCAAAACCGGCTATGATCTTACACGCAGTCCACGTTGGCTTCGGCCATATGTCCAGAAGTCCTTGCAATCCACGTGGATATATTTTGGATAAACTTGATGTTATAGATCCGCTCTCGTGCACAAGCGTGTACCACCTGCACAATGTATATGTATATAAATACGTATATTATACACAACACGTCAACTATAAGAGATATATTACAAATGATGTGTGACTATTCAGAACACATTATATTATCGTTTAAGACACAACATGACTTGTTAATTAGAATCTGTACACGTATATTCAATGTATTCCAAGAATCAATCTCACTCTAACATGTATTTATTAACGTCACATGAGAGAATTTAAATAAATATAGACACTTATATCAGTATAATCTTTATATAAAAGTATAAATATCATACTTATGTGTGTATAGTGTGTGTGAGATATATACATATATGTGTATGTGTGTGTATTATCATACACATTAACAAAGCGATATTTCTACAACACAATGTTATACACGTGTCATAAAAGTAGAAGTGTGATATCACGAACATAAGCTATACATATACACATACACTCACAATAAGATTCAATGAAATGAATCCTATATATATATATATATAGGATTCATTGAAACTGGAAAAAAAATTAATAGCTTAGATCGATCTAATGCGATTCATCGATTTAATGCATCGATCTTACAGAAGAATGACGAACGGAGGGCAGAATACGAGCAGTCCGAGCATGGAAACATATGTAACAGCTGCAGGATGACCAGCTACAGTACCAAAGACGCATCTTTGGCCGCTGCCTTCCTCCTTCCTACTCCCAAGGATGCCATAGCTTCGACCTAAGAGAAACTCAGTAGATCATGCTCACAGGTCCACCGTCCGATCTTGATACAGACAGAATTTTTGTCGGAAATTTGTATCGAACCGCAATCAAAGGATATTAGGGTTTATCACACGTAAAAGAGTAATTCTTAGCATATCTAAAAGTAAGTTTAATAAGTTGCCAATTTGTATGGTATAAATAATATAATTTATAATAATAATGTTATATATAAAGTGCATGTATTGTATATATACAGAAGTATAGAATATACCTGTATAATTGGTATTCGAAAATTAAGGGAACTTAAGGAATTGGTTTGACTGAAATCACTTCAGAAATTCACATTTCTTACGTTCATATATTTATTAAAGTAATTTTATTTAATTACGAATATACTAAGACTATTTTTTTGCTGATAATTAATTAATATATTTAATTATAAAAGTTATTAATTTAATATACACATGTTTAGATAGAATCCATTCATAAAATGTGTTCAAACTTTGTGTTATACATTGCTTTGGCGTACATGTGTATCACTACGTATACGTATGTATAGATATAACACTAAAAGTTTGTGATTTTCATAGACAAACGCGTGTGGGTAAAGAAGTGTGTGTGTGTGTGTTGGTATCTCTCTCCATTCATCTCTGAATATACCCTTCCTGATCGTACTGTTCCTCCTCCCCGTGAATATCAATCTCATCAAGGAGCGCCCGTGGCTCGACTTCCTTCTCCCGGGGTAAGCAGTGACGTCTCCATGGCGTCCTCACCAGAGCTACTCCTCCTGCTATCCCGCCTACTGTCTATATTAAAACTCCCATTCCTGCTCTCCACAGGGCTCCGTAAATGAAATGAACCAGTGGTTGATGTTCGCGGTAAAGCCACCTTAAACCAAATGCTGGTTACTCCTTAATCCTCCTTGGCTAACAGAACTACCCCTGGGGTTAAGGAAACCACCACTAAAACTACCGGGGTTAAGCGAGCTACCATGGCTTAACCTGCTTTGTATGTAAGAGTTAGCTTCTCCACCACTGAACGAAAGTGTGTTGTTTAACCCCAGTGTTGAAGCAGAAGCAGAGTCTATGGTGCCGGCTCCAAACATTTTACTGTGTCTTCTCAGCGTGTCCATTTCTTGTCCGGTTCGGACAAACGTGCGTGCCCTGTATCGTGTTGGCGCCTCCTGGCTACCATCGCTGTATAGTACGTAGTCATGGTATGTAGGAGCGAACTGCATACCATACACGAATATAAGAGAGAGAATGTTATATACATACATATGTTTCCATATCACACACACACACCACACACACACACCTGATGCATTGTATCATGAACAACGTCGTTGAGACTGAGTGCGTGACTGAGGCTTGCAAGAAAGCTCAAGTTTCCAGAGCCACCAATATTAGCCTCTGCATACTGTTTATACGGGAACGCATACACGTGCCCAACTGCTGCCACAAGCATCTCGAAACACACCAGGAAATTCTGCACATCCTCGGCCTCGTCAGACGAGTGTATGTATCCCATTCTTGCAATTATCATGATCCCAACACCCTGTATTCAACCCTTTAGTGTATGTGTATGTGTGTGTGTACGTTCTCTCTCTTTCTCTCTCTCTTCTCTCTCTCTCTCTCTCTCTCTCTTCTCTCTCTCTCTCTCTCTCTCTCTCTCTCTCTCTCTCTCTCTCACACACACACACACACACACACACACACAGAGTACCTGCCAATATGTTAAAAACCCACGGATTTGATAATGATAAACTTTGGCAAAGCTTTTGTACGGTCTCAAGAGGTCAGCACAAGCAACATAGAAAAGCACCAGTACATACAGAGCTACAGAATACGAGACTGTATAGATGATTGTAATCCAGAGGTAACCAGAGGTAACACTGAAGTTACCATCATCATATAGTTTAAGCGCGTAGAGTAAAAATGTAGAAGCCACCAACAAAGGCTTTATGATCACAAATTGTATAACACCTTGTTTGCACCTTCTTATAAAAACACTGCAAAGAAAAATATATTCTGATATCCTAAACTAGCTACACACACACACACAACACACACACGTTTACCCATCGAGGTGTATGGGAGCTAAGCAACAAGTCATTAGATGCCAAGAAGGCTTCAAGAGACGGCCTTGTAAGCTCTGTGTTACAGCTCCAGGACCACCAACCCAAGCAAGACACAATGAAAGAAAATTATAAATCACAAAAGCCTCATATCTGCATACATTTTCCAGCACTAAATTAATACATGGAAAAACACAATAATTAATATAATGTATTACTAGCTCACATTTGACAAGCAGAGTCGAAGTAGATTGCATATCTTTGATAACAGACACAAGAAGGAACTCAAAGCAAACATCTGCAACCAAGTTTACACAAAATGTGATATGTATATGTGTAAATATATGTTTATCTATGTATATACACACATACATACATATCTATGTGTACAAACACTTACAGGAACCATAAAGATAATGCGGACAGTGTATCGTTGGAATGTAGGCTCCGTGTAATTGGCGAGATGCATAACAATGTGCCACAATGCCATGAAAATTGCAGTAAATGTAAGGAATCCAGCGATTCCCAACACAGTCGATGATGCCATCCGCCATCATCCGCACTCTAACCCTAACCCTTCTTACAACCTAATTGCTTTTTCAAATCCTAGCCGTTTAACTAAAACCCAGTGCTTCAAATAAATCTAATAAATATGATTATTAATTAACTATGTTGTTTATTCAAAATGCTATTTAAACTGCTTCTATATATGAAATATGCATCCCTTATGTATGCATTGTGACTCTTATGATAAATCTTGGTTATTTAATTGTTTTAGTTTAAACATATATATATCCAAGTAATACTTATAATTAATTAGTAAAATGTAAATTCATGTGTGGGTTTTAGTCTGTGTTCACTTATACAAAATTAAAAATCAGATTTATAACAAGGTTAAGTAAGTTTAACACAAATTCAGGTTGGCTTTATTATTCGTGAATGATTTAGATATGCTACATGTAAATAAAAAATATTAATACATACCAATCTTATGATTATTTTCATTTATGTAATTTTAAACTTAAAAAGAGAGTGTATCATACTATTTTGCATATACCATTGTATAGTTTACTTTAAAATATTATATTAAATACATTATTGTATATTACATTTTATTAAAATTTATAAACTATAACATTTTAATCTTAATTTTAAATTAGAAGATGTTTAACTATAAAGACATAGCAAGGAACAGAAACGGTAAAAGCAGCACACATATTCAATTAAAAAAGAAGATGATGTCAAAGTTGAAGTTCTTGCGTAGTTTTTAAGATTACATTAAGGACTTCATCTTCCATATTTATATAGTTAACTTGTAATCTCAAAGCATTTTAAGTCTTATATACATGAATTTTCTTATGAGATTGTTGTTGTCTCTACAGTGGGTTTTGCAAAAATTTATTCATTTTAAATCCAAGATGAAATATAATCATTACATAAATATACTTAATAAATTATTGTGTTTATACACATTTCATCTCTTTATATAGATTATATTCTTGGATGAGAATGATTTTTTAAAGTGTTAAATAATGCCTTAACTTTGTCACATGATATGTGTTTCCTTAGCAAGGTTGGACACGAGCCTTTGTAAGTCTCATATGACATGTATCCATGTCTGTTTTCACATTTGTTCGAGTTGTTTTTTAAGGTTTGGATATAGGTATTTAATATGAAATCTTAAGTCTTTTGTTTACTTAACCAATTTAAGTTGGACTCTCAAGGTATTACTCACACTCGATAATGATACAAAATGACAACTTAGAAATTTTATATTATCATGTGTTGGTGTTTTGGGTTAAAACATTGATAAAAAGTAATTATTTTACTTTTAAATATAAATAAATTAAGTTACAATAATTGAACTTCATATAGAGTCCCATGGTTTTTTCAATCCATATTCTTCGTTAAAATTTATAAGTTTGGTCATACTTAACCATGAGTTGTTCTTAATTAAAGTCGTAAATAAGATGAAAATATATATATATAGCTTGTGTATATATTATTGAAAAGCAATGGGGAATTAATATAAAACATTGACAATATTAAGATCTCAATTATCTTTTTGAAAATTAGTAAATCTTTTAATTTTTTTTGAGATACTAGTTCGACAAAAACTTAAAAGACTAATAATAGTTTATGTATATAGAATTTGATTCTTAGTATTTAATTAAAATGTAGTTTAATAATAATTGCTCTTTAATTAAAATTTTAAAATATTTATTCTTACAACAATCGTTTTATTTACACATGATTACTTACTCATGATATATAATTAAAACTTTCACATTTAGAATAATAAATAAGTAACATAATTTTCTGCTTTTTCTCACACACTCAATAGTTCTAGTAACATGTTTCAATATTGAGCTGTGTTTTGCTTTTAATATTTTCCATAAACACATCACTTTAAAAACATGTATCTACTTAACTACTCTAGGAAAACAAACTAATGTGTATCTCATTCTATATAATTAATTAGAGGGAGTCTATGTTTGTGCTTGTGTGGGGTATGTGTTTTATGATCTAGGCTATGTAATAAAATAATAATAATACACATATAATATCTAGTATATTAATACAAAGTAAATAAGATATTTCTAATAATTAAGGGCCAACTCGTTTTTGAAAGGATTCTGATCACAAAAAATATATAACATATATTAGGTTTAAATGTCTCCATTTTTGAAAAACCCTAAATGCCCCAAACCCTAAAACAGAGAATAATATTCGAAGAACCCGGTGAATATTACAGACTCGTTACATCGCGAAGTTACCACTAGGGGAGAATATGCTCGAATGTAGGGCCTTTTATATAGTTTAGGTCAAGTTCATTTCTCGTCTCATTTGCACTCACGGGTAAAGATGGAGATGGTGTATAATAAAAATTACGCCCGCCCACAGTGGTATGACGATGCCCTCCTGATGATGTCCATAGAGAGGCAACACTCCCCCAAGGGTGTTGTGTGTCCCGCAGCAAAAGACGATCCCCAATTGGGGCATCACGAGAGAAGGGCAGATGCCCAATTCGGGCACAGCAATACCCAAGTGAGGGCCTCTGGGAAGAGGAGATCCCCAGACGAAACTACTATCCGGGCGACTAAGAAGAGGAAGGAGGTAGCATCTGCTGAAGACGAGGCGCTAGAGGAGTTCTTGGTGGAGTTTCTTGAGGAAAAAAATGAGAATATGCACAAGGACGAGGAACTAGAGGAATTCCTGAAAGAGTTCCTTGAGGAAAATGAAGATATGCCCAAGGATGAGGAACTAGAGGAGGTCCTGATGAATGAACTACTTGGGGAGGATAAAGAGGAGTTAGGGAAGAATCTAAGCCCTGAGGAGTACTACTACACAGTTAGTAATCTGAGCAAGGAGAGGCGCGCAAAGACAAGAAATTGCTGAGATCCATGTTACCTATAGAACACCTGCTGTAAATGTGGGAGTAGCTCCAGTTGGAACGACTTCAATGGGGAAATCTCGCCCAGGTATCTGTGCCGTCGATGCAACATAAAGTTTACATACGGCAAGCAGTATAAGCCGCGGAAACCCAGGGGTGAGTGCTCGTCATTCAGTTCTAAGAAGAAAAACATGACAAAGAGATCTTGAAGTCATTATTTAATTTAATATTCCAATTGTTAATTTTCTGATTAATTTTTGTAATTTAAAATGTTCAAAAGCATTTGAATGATATTATTAATTTTATTATTAGATATAATAAGTGTGTACATAACATATTTATTAGATATAAGTGTGTATATAACATATAGCATGTGAGTATGTATATATAACTTGCCTCTCTAACATTCTCTATTAAGAAAGGATTTTAAAATTCTTCACCTTAATCTGACACTTTATTTATATTATAATATAGAGAGAGAGAGAGAGAGAGAGAGATACAGGCATCTGCATTAATGTCTAAGTATCTTAAAAGTATCTTGAGAACCTTTCCCTTCAGGAAGAACACCTATAGCAATAACATAAACGACACATCGGTTTATATTCAGATATATCACAAGTAAAAAGATTAATCATACACGCTATTATTACACATAAGAGAATGTATCTTTTTTATTTTAAAATATTTCTTACATGGTTTTAAATTAATTTAAAATATTATAATTAAATATATTATATTGTATCACATTTTTATTAGTTTTGAAATTAAATTTATAAATTATAAATTTAAATATTTTAATTTTAATTTTAAAAGTAACAATGAGATTTTCGTGTTTAAATATAAATCTTTCTGTACATATATACAGCTACATCCAACATCAAGCTTGCTTTCATTATTATTCCTTAAATGAAATTAAGATTAAAATAAAATCTAAATCATTCAATTAATATATATATATATATATATATATATATATATATATAAATTATATATATAATATAAAGTTATATTGCTCAAAAAAATTTAAGTTGCACTGTGGAACAATTTGAAAATATAAGTATTTCATTTATTTCATTCCTTGATATATATATATAAATATAACTCTGTGATCTATCTAAATATATATATACCTTGGCCAATTCTAGATATACGGTTGTACGAGAGATTCAATGAACGCAGTCTAGTGAGCTCCCTGAGGCCTTCAATTACAGTTATCTTATTTCTCGATAAGTCCAATGTGTGAAGTCCACTACCCGGTTTTATTCTCACTATAGAAAATTAAGGAAAAAAACATTAATACAACATAAGATATTAAATGAAAATACTATATGAAGTACTATAGCATAATATTATATAGTAATTATATACAGAGATAATGAACACACACACACAAAACATGTAGTTATAGATAGAGAGAGAGAGAGAGACATGTTTCTTTCCTACAGGACTATATGAGGCAGATATAAACAATCTATAATCTTAAGTCTTTTGAATGTATATATACATGCATAAAACACATTAAATTTAAGGTTAGCAAGCTTACCAATAGAGTTTGCGCGAAAGTTTAAGCGTTTTGAGGTGTATAAACGTACTTAAACAAGGTATAACAGTCAAACCCATGCCACCCAGATGTGCAACACTGCCGTGAAGATCCAGCGATCGTAAGGCCGCATTTGCATGCTCAATCTCTTTGTAATTTCCATTGGTCCGTGTTGCTGCTTATCAGAAGTATAACATTAGTTTAATCTTGACATCTTATACATTGTGCTATATACGTTATAGTATCAGATTCATATACACCAGTAACATATAATTTTGTATGACATATTATGATATCGTAGAAAGTAATATGTCATATACACTACGTACATATATAGACGAATAAATATAGATTATGAAATACCTTATGAATAAATTCCATGGGCATATACATATCCTTTCATATGGACACATAATACTGGATTTTGCAGTAGGTATGTATGCCTATGTAGACCATGTAGATTATAGCACTTTTCCATATGTATGCTGCATATACCGTTCATATATACAGTATATACGATTCGTAATGTATCACATTAAATACATGCATAATGTAGATACAAATTAACTTACAATGAATACTCGGCATATATACATTCCAAAAGCACAGATACAACAAACAAACGTAGTGTACCTGCAGGAGTGGATGAGGATTCGCCAGACGGCATCTCAATGTACGACTGAGATAAATTCTCAATACTTCTCACCCATTCTTCCACTCTTTTAAGGCAGAATATTCACCATCATCATCGTCATAAGTATCAAAAATGTCACTTTATCTTCTGCAAATCCAGACATGATATACTTAATTCGTATAATACATATATGTTGTTCGTACATATATGTATATCCTTATGTGTGTATGTATGTGTGTGTAATTTAAATACCTGGACAATGTTCCACTTCTTTGTCACGAATGCCATCCTGAAAATCAACTGCTTCCCCTGCGAAACATTCGTGTAAGTCCCGAAGCTGTGTATTATATATATATATATATATATTATATGAGTAACACCATATATAATGCATAAGATACACAAACACACAGATACCGTTGTTGTTCTGGTCGCGATCAGTACTCGGACAGCTATCAGAGAAACCATGGTCCTCACAGTACATTCCCGGATCACTTAAATGCCCCGTTAAACTCTCGGTTTCTAGAGCCTCCTGTCCTAGCACTGCTAAACATGAACATTATTTACCATATTATTATCACAAAGACACACACACACACACACGCACGCACGCAACTTAACATCAAATACTTATTGAATAAATATACAAATTTATAAACTGTACGAACGTCTCTCTCTCTCTCTCTCTCTCTCTCTCTCTCTCTCTCTCTCTCTCTATATATATATAATATATCGCAAATTTCTATAAGCGATTTATACAGCACCTTCCAAGAAGTGCCGCCATTCCTCAAACGAATCCACAATGGTGTTGAGTTTCTTGTTATGAATTGCTTGTAAAAATTTGTGAAACCAATAAAACATTGTATATCTCGTACAGACTTAGGCCTTTCCCACTTCACGACAGTCTTCACTTTTTGCATGTCCATTGAGACGCCAATAGGACAGATAATGTAGCCTAAGAATTCCACAGTATCCTTGTCAAAAAAAACACTTCTCTAACTTCGCATATAGGCCATTCTCGTGAAGTTTGTGTAAAATTAGTCGTACATGCTTGTCATGTGCTACCTAGTCCTTGGAGAAAATCAGGATGTCATCGAGGTAAATCACCACAAATCGATTCAAAAAGTCGCGAAAGATGTTGTTCACCATGTGTTGGAACACAGTTGGGGCATTTGTAAGTCCAAAAGGCATCACTATGTACTTGAAATGTCCATACCTTGTACAAAAGGCAGTCTTCCATTCATCGCCTGGACGAATCCGTATAAGATTGTAGGCCCCTCATAAGTCGATCTTTGTGAACACCTTTGCTCCTCGTAGCCGATCGAGAAGTTCCGAGATCAATGACAATGGGTACCAGTTCCGAATGGTGACTTAATTTAAACCCTTATAGTAAATAACCAAGCGCAAACTCCTATCTTTCTTCTTAACAAAGAAGATAGGTGCTCTTGCAGGGACTTTGAGTGACAAATGAAGTTGGATGTTAAGTTGTCCTCGATGTACTGGCGATGAACCTTCAATTCTATAAGTGATAGTGCATAAATCGGTTCGAACGGTGGAGTCTTCCCTTCGGCAAGATCGATAGGATAATCGTAGGACCTGTGAACATAAAGAACTGCAACCTTGTGCTTCTCAAAAACGTCTTGAAAAAAGTGATACTTGAATGACAGGAAAGAAGTAGGAGAAAGAAGAAAATTGAAAAACATGAGAGTCAAATACAGGAGAGGTAGAAGAGGACGTAGGAGTTACTTGAAAAGCAAAAAGATGAAAAGAAGCAGGATCAGTGGCAAGTTCATGCATAATAGTGGTAAGAACGCAGAGAGGAGAAGGAGGGACATGTGAATGAAAAGGAAAAGGATCTTCGGAAATGGAACAAAAACAGAGTAATGAAAAGAGGTAAGATTGGGGAAAACCTATGCTGATGTTGACGAGTGTATAAGGTTGGAAGAACCCTGTACAGAAGTTGTAAATGCATATGAGTGAGGAGAGCATGTGAATGTGCTGATGAACTGACAAGGGGTGGATCCTGTCGAGGAGGAACCTTTGACATTGATATAAGAACAAGCACGGTCAATCCTGTAGCTTGTACTACCTCAGACACTAAGGTCATATCTTGCACGCAGGGTGGTACATGATTAATCCTAGCTGCTGGAGAGGAAAACATGAGCGTCCTAGACCTCTAGTCGATCTGAGGATTTGCAACCATAAACCATGGCATGCCCAAACAATAGGAGTCGTCCGAGTATTGATTAAGTTGAAGAAAATTGAACAATTGAATGCGCCATGGATGCAAGAGAGAGGTGTGGTAGCATGGGTAATTGCATCAGAAGCAATCAGACGACCATTTGTGACCTCTACAGGAACTACACACTTCAACTTTATCACCAAAATGCCATGTTGAACTGCAAAAGTGTCATCAATTAAGCATACATTTGCACAAGTGTTTAACAGGGCAGACTCCTTGAGCTATTGATTATTGAAGTGAATGTGTATAGGAAACTTGAGTAATGGCATGGTGTGAGCAACACCAATAAAGCCTGCACCAACGTCCAACTTCACGGCTTGTAGACAAAGTGGATATTAAAGTTTTCCGACTGAACTTCAGCTTCAACTTCACACGTCTTGAACTTCCTGACTTTACCAGGACATTCTGCCACCTTGTGTCATGCTTCACCACAATACAAACATAAATTCTCACCATGACAACGTTGCTTCTCATCAGTTGAAAGTGGGTCACGCTTGTATTTGTTGACCTCCATAGGAACTCTAAAAGATGTCGTAAGAACATGTGTTACAGCTACAAGATTGGCTTGCAGGAACTGTTGACGGGATTTTCTTGACGATGTTTAAACAAACGGTTGTCACATCGAATAGCCTATTGCATGATCTTCGCTAAGATTTGGGCATCTGGTAACGTAAGGAGAAGGTTCTTCACGTCATCCCTCAACCCAAAATGGAAGTGTTATCAATGCAGTCTCGTTCCATGGAATGTTTATGCAAAGTTGCTAAAATTCGGATGCATATACAGAAACTGGTCGGGATCCTTGTGTGAGCTTCCTTAACTTCATGCATGCGAAATGGTACTTATCGGGATCTCCAAAGTAGGCTTCAAAGGCAGCTACGAATTCTTAAAAGTCTTTCATCAATAGGTCGTCACGCTCCAGCAAAAGGGCAACCCAAGCTCGTGGGGATCCAACTAGTAAGGATGCTAAAAGGCTAATCTTTTATGCATCATTCGAGTAGCGGCGTGGTTGCATTCGGATCAAAAGCCTGATCTAATTCAGAAAACTTTGAAAATTGGCATGATTGCCACCGAACTTCTCTAGCATGCTGATCTTTGGCTCCGAAGAAGAGTTCGATGAAGAGGGAACCATGGATGCTTGAGAGAGAGCCTATGTAGCAACCTTGAAGAATGCATTAGCAGCTGCATGCGCCGCGCTGGTGGAACCTTGCAAATCTGTGACCACTTGGCGCAAAGTGGCCAGCTCATGAAGTAACATTTGGTGCTCGCGTTACCATGATTTGTGGAAGAAAAAAGGAGGAAAACAAGGGAGATGAACCAAGAAAAAAAAATAACTGGAAATCAGAGAGTTATAAAAGCAGTTATTATCAAACTCTCAAGCCACAACTTAAGAGTAGGATAAAAACAAGAAGGCTTGACTCAAGAGCAAGGAACAAGAAAGAATGATCGTAGAATGATTGGTGTTGATAGTAACTGATTGTACAACAATTAGGTCAGAGCTTTTATACTTATAACTCCAAGAGTTAGGGCCGATTCACACCACACATTAACTTATGAACATTAATTAAATTTAATGTAATTGTCTTCACACCAAACTAAACATTACATTAAATTTTAAAAAGATAATGTAATGTCATTTGTTAATGCAAATCTATTCACACCAGTTAAACATTAAATTAAAAGATAATGTGCAACTAATACTTTCTTTATAAAATTTAACATTAACTTAATGCCAAGATTTCTTGGCATTAACTTAATGCCAAAGACTTTAGGGTTTACATTAGGGCGTGCAAACGGCGAGATCTGCAAACGCTCCTCCTACATTATATATAGTTGAGCATATATTTAAATTAAATTTTTAAATTAAAATTTTTAAATATTAAATATTATTTTAAATCTCAATTGTGTGTGCATGTGTATGCGAAAATTAGGAAAATTCAAAATTTGCCAAACCTAAAATAATATTTAATATTTAAATATAATAAATTAAGCTTTTAATATAAAGTTAATGTAAAACATATGTGAAAACACATATATGTTAATAACTCTAATGTAATATGGTGTGAAGTCATTTACATTACATTAAATTAAGTTAGGTTACATTAACTAAAATTTTCTAATATTGTGATTAACTAATGCTGGTGTGAATATCAATGACATTAACTAATAACATTAAGCTAATAACAACTAATGTAATGTTCATAACTTAAGCTAACAATTAATGTAATGTTCATAACTTAATGTGTGGTGTGAATCGGCCCTTAATTTATGCATAAGCTAAAAATAATACTCCAAGAGTTAATTTAGGTCATATCCTGTATTTTGTATCGGGTCATGACATGTGCCTAGAGGGAGTTCTGCTAATGTAGTCCGCCTTTCTGGTCTTTAGACAAATTAGGTTTGTTGGGTCTGGTGGCAAATAGGACATCATGGCTGTCTGCGGGCTCCCCATGGCTTCCTAAATAGAACTAGAATCTATTAAGGAAGGAAGAATACTTCCACCTTCCATACGAAGGGGAAGAGCTTATCTAGTTATTTTAAGAGCTATGCTACATTGGGCTATTCCCAAATTGGGCGCTCCCTAGCTATTGGTGCAGCTAGGGGTGCCCATGTTACTTGTTCTTGTAGGAGAGCCTGTTAAAAACCCTATATGAATGTATGGTCCTCGTGGATCAGTCCCCTGTTGGAGCCGATCTCCTCTTATAATCTAATCGACACTTGCCATGTGGTTCAATGGTTGATAGTCAACCATGTCATGGAATCCTCATGATGACCTACAATTGTCACTGCCATAACCAAGGCTACCCATGATCGTCCTCTCACGGACCTCTAGCCGTCTTCGGTTGTCTCCATGTGGACCTTCAGTTGTCCCATGCGGACCTCCGGCCATCCTCCCATGACCTTTGGCTGTCCCCCTACAAACCTCCGGATGTCCTCTTGGGACCTCAAGCCCTCCTCCACGGGACATTCAGCCATCCTCCTATGGACCTTTGGCCTTCCTCTTGTGGACCTTTAGTTGTCCCCCTGTGGACCTTCGATCGTCCTCATGTGGACTTCTGGGCTATCCTCCCCAGACCTCCGGTTGTCCTTTTGTGGACCCTGTGGCCTTCCTCCTGGGATATCCAACCGTTCCCTGTGGACCTCCCAGGACCTCCAATTGTCCCTTGTGAACCTTCGGCCATCCTCCTAGGACCTTATTGCTGAGGAGGACCTAGTTGTCAACCAAATACCAAGCAAGTAGACGGATTACCAATAAAAGGAATTAATTAACTCTTTAGATGTGGCATACATACTTGGTCATAGTAACATGGATTCACCAACTATAAGGGTAGGCTTACCCTTAGGTGTGATGTACCCCTACATGCTGAAAATTAGAGCAGCATAAAGGATGTGCCTAACAACATAAGTTATGCTCATGCTGGTGGGGATGAAGGAACTAAAAACCTCTCAATCTCTAGTATGTTATCCCCACACATATCCTACTTAATTTATATGATTGGGGTTCCCTCCTTTGTTTTTACATTTTATGTCGCAGGCTGGCATGGAATTCTAGCCCCAATGCATTTACATTTGGTGAGTTTAACCTAATGACCAACCTACCCCTAAAACCGTACCTTGAAGGGGTTAGGGCAATCCTAGATGTTGACCGCATCAAAACCAACTGGAATCTATTCGTAACAAAAAACAAGAGAAGAATTTTCTAGAAATTACGTTTTAGCTTTGCTTAGAATTTGTTAAAGCCGCTAAACCATACCAAGATTTCTCTAACCAAGTTAACTTCATTACTATGATGTCTCTTATTGCACTTAAAATATTATTAATCATAACCGTTAAATTTAACTATCAAAGATTCATTTAGAAGTTTGATTATAAATTTTTAAGTTTTATGAAATTAATTATTAGCTATCGACTGTCATAGTTTTTACTATGACTCAACCCTTTACTTTGGGATTTGATTATTGTTACCTACCGAGTTGTGTGACAACCAACCAGGGTGTTTGTTGTGAGAAACAGCCCCGCTTAGTGCACTTAGGTGTTTAGGGTAGTCCAGCCGGCTATCACTAAGTACCTCAAGAAACTCTAGGCGAAGGTAGTACTTACCCTTTAAAAAACTCTCCCCCAGTTTGACGTTGCAAAGATAGGTTTTCCGTTAAATATAACTTGTCAAAAAGGGTTAGGACACCCCTAAGGTTGATCTGCCCTAACCCACACTCTAATACCCCCCCCCTAGGGGTTAGGTTTAGGGTTAGGTTAGGACAACCATTTTCTCTAAGGGTTGGCATTTCCATGCCAACCCACTTACTCATTTAGGTAAACAGGGGAGGGAGGGAGGGGGGGGGGGCGTCACATAAATAAGATAAAGTATATGTAGTGAGGCTTCTTGGGTTCAAAAGAGAGCTCATTAACCTCCTACTGATGCAAGCTAAGCTTGTGTCGTCAAGGTGCAACCTGCCATTGTGCCGCCAAAACTTCCACACGACAGGGGTACAACCCACCCTAGGGTTAGACTATCCTTATTATTGGCAGGATCTTGCCTTTGAGATAGGAGCATGTCACTTCCAAGGAGTTAGTCAGATTCCTTAGTCTGAAAACCTGCTCGCAAGCTTAAAGGCATTGCCCGAGTTCACGTTCTGCAAAACTAGTGGTTGAGGCCTTGCTCCGGCCGCCTCAACCACGCCAAGCTAGGAACGACACCTAAAGCTCGGCTAGTCAGTGTATCCTAATTCACAAGGTGAGTCTCGCTCGTGGACTTAGTCAGTTGAGGGTTTGAGTTCTTAGGGCTTGGGTTCCTAATACGGGTTATTTTACCAGATTCCGTGGGGTTTCCAGAGAGGGGATTCCAGGGTTGGCACCTAGCAAGCTGCCTTTGTGGCACTAGGTAAAAACTCTGACATCGACGGTGCTAATGAGGCTCCTCATAGTGGAACAAGTATGGGGCTTATCAAAAAACTCTAAATGCAGACAAAGCAAATTGTTGTAAGGCACAAGCTTCTGTTATTGTTAAGAGGTGTGCTACTTTAAAAGAAAATGAATTAACTACTAAATTGCTATCAAGTTGCAAATGTGGTGAGTATCCTAGTGAAAGTACCATGAGACATTCTATTTCTCAAGATATCAGTGTAATAAATAATCTTTCTAATGGATTCTCTCAAGAAGGAAGAATAGATTTCATTAGGAATATACTTAATGCTAGGGCTTAGCTAATGCAAAACCTCCAAAACTAGATAGAGGTGCTAGTGAGATCTAGCAAAATCTTTTTTCTAATTTGAATATTGTCAAATGAGGAAGATCAAATGATCATTTTAATAAATCAACAAGTTTAGCTATGGTGATTAGTACAAATCCGTAAATCTTAGTAGAATTTCTGGAACATTAGGCACTAATACGCATAATCTTAGTATGGCAAGTGCAAGAAGACAAAAAGTTGAACATGATGGATCTTGGACAATTACAAAAAGAAGACAATGGTTAGATACAATTTTAGAGATGTTAAGGCACTAATTTGTGCATTTTAGAAAGAGAAAGAAGAGTGTCTCCTAACAAGAAGTATGTAATGAAAGTGCCTAGCAGGATTATAATGCAACAAAGCATCCTCTTTATTATTTGGAAATTACTTAAGTTAGATTAAATTTACATATACCTATTATCAATGTTTAGTTTGTCTTATGTTTTCTCATTTGTATATATTATTAGGATTAGGCTGTATTGTCTATGCAAGCTTCATTTAAATCTCATAAGTAGCATATTTTAGCTTTGTGTGGTTTCTGTAGGTGAACATGTGGAAGGATCATTGACACGCGCATGCAGACAAACAAGAACAACTATATTGTATGTCTAGCGAGGGGCCACGTCCGGAGGCGTGGGGTGGTTCCCTACCCGTAGCCCTTCTCGGGTGTGCCTCCTCCTTCCACAGCCTCCTTCCCTCCAGGGGGGGAATGTGCCACAGAGGCCGTTGTGGAGGTTCGTCTGGTTACAACCACTCAATAACTAACACAAACACAAACACACACACAATGGGCGTATGGAATATGAGATATGTCGTGATGTATATAGCTGAACTCTAATCTTTTGCAAGCTTTTAAAAAGACATGACAACTTTAATTTATCTATCCACTTAGAATATACTTAGACATTATTTATTTGCCTATAGTTATAATTAACTAGGTAGATGTTATCTTATAAAGATAATATTATTAATTTACATAGACAAATAAATTAGTACCACCAATTTATACAATAAGACATGATACTTACAAGATGAAAGAAAACTTACTAGAACACTAGGAGACCATATTAGTAGTTATATCAATGGCATCTAGGTGGATTCTATGTGGATAAATAACATCTAGGTGTATTCTAAGTAAATAAATAACATCTAGGTATATTCTACATGAATAAATGGCATCTACGTAGATAATATCAATATATCTATGTTCTTAAACGAAGTTTATAGAAGGAAAATCATTGAGAAGACATGTGTAAATAAGAATACAATACTATGTGCTCTAGTGTTATACGAAACTCAATGTACACGCAATTGTATAATGTCAGAGTTTTAACCCAAAGGGCCAACATGTGACAACACGTGGCTGCCAAATGGCCATCTGGCGTCATCACTATGTATGAACAACGCTAAGTCTTTCAAGATAACCCTAAGAGTCTAACTTAGAGGCCCAATTAGGCAGAAGACTTAGAGTCCTACCCTAAGTTTCCTAGAATGACCATCCCCTGAACCCTAGAGGATAACCCGAGTAGATTTTAGGATCATGTACCAGTAAACCTAGACATGCTCATGCCCTAACCCCACAAAGGAGATGTGTCTCACACATACCCCCATGACAGAGCCAAGGCATTATCACTTAACCCTTGATGAATCACCCTCATTCGGGAGTACAACCCCTTTAGGGCGTCAAGGGGTACCATGAACCACGACTAACCCCTAAGGGTTTGAGTGGCCAAGTCATACCCTAGACCTAGGGTTAATACTTAATGAGGACATGAGTGTGCGCTGTAGGCAAACACGAATGTTCTACTAAGCTAGGTTTGGATAACCCTAAGTACATGACCTTGCGAGTGTTTTATGATAGGGCTTTTGCTAATGAGCTTAAGTTGTTCAACCCTTAAATCCTAAGAAGAACACCCCCTAGCTAGGTGTGCCAAAGCACATCTAGTTACGAGACCTAACTCTCTTGAGCGGATGCCCAAGGTTTAGCACCTTAATGCGAACACCAAGCATGTATGTTTACTAGGATATCCAACCCTTGGTGACAAACCCATGACACGACCCCAAAGGGCGTGCCTCAGGCGTTGTATCATATGACTTCTAACCCAGTGTCACATCTCCATGTGACACTGCCTTCCACAATGGGGGTTATCATGCCATAACCCTTAGATTTAAGAGTTGCACCAAGTGCCACAAACGTGGCTCTTAAATGCCAACTCTAGACCCCTTTAGTGAACCTTTAGGAACTATGTAATGTGAACCAACAAGATCCCACACCCACAGTTGGACATGAATGTGCCTTGCTTGGCCATGAGTGTTACACCTAGCTTGACGTGGAGGAGGAGGCTGGAGACTAACCTCTGCCTCTTGGAACGTGCATTCCCACAAGACCTCCCAGGCATGGATTCACCAACGTTAAGGGTAAGCTACCCCAAAGGTGGGACGTACCCCTATCATCTGGAAGTTAGGGCGGCACGATAGAGGGTTGTGTTTTGACGACACAAGCTAGTGCTTGCATCAAGAGTAACGAGCTCAATCATGAACCCAAGAACCCTCACTCCTACATACTCTATCTTATTTATGTGACGGAGCCCCTCCCCCTTTTCCTTAATGTGTTTAACTTAGCCTAACTTTAACCCTAAAACCCTACCCAAAGGGGTGGGGTTTTTAGGGCGTGGGTTAGGGAAACCCTAGGGGTGTTCCTAACCCTAGTAAACACGCTAAACTCATTTACATTAACCAATCAGCCTAACTAGGACATCAAAATTGGGGGTGGGTTTCTAAAAGGTAAGTTTTAGCTTCGCTTAGAGTTTCTTACAAATACTTAATGACACCTGGCCGGACCATCATTAGATACCCAAGTGCATTAAGCGAGCATGTTTCCTACTACATCTAAGGTCCATCAACATAGTACAATAGGTAACAACAATCAACATCCAAAATAAAGGGTCGAGTTATAATAAAAACTATGACACATAGTTTGTATTGAAGAATTGAATAGATTGAAAGATTGAGTTCATCATTGAGTTTTATTCAAGCCTTTTATGTCAAAAACCTCCAAGTTCAAATTGCCATGGTAGGAGTTGCTTATTAATGGATTGTCAACATTTGACTATAAAGACATAGGAAGGAACAAAAATGGTAAAAGCATCACACGTATTCAATTAGAAGAGAAGATGATGTCAAAGTCAAAGTTCTTGTGTAACTTTTAAGATTACATTAAGGACTTCATCCCTCATGCTTAAAGCATTTAAGTCTTACACAGGAATTTAAAAATCTATTCATTTAGAATTCAAGATGAGATATAATCATTACATTGGAATACTCAACAAATTATTGTGTTTATACACATGTCATCTCCCTGTATAGGTTGTAGTCTTAGATGAAAATGATTTCTTAAGGTGTTAAGATAATGCCTTAACTTTGTAACAGGGTATGTGTTTCCTTGGTGGGGTTGGGGCACGAGCCTTTCTAGTCTCATATGGCATGTATCCATGTTTGTTCCCATGTCTGCTCAAGTTGTCTTTTAAGGTTGGATATAGGTATTTAAGGTGAAACTTTAAGTCTTTTGTTTACTTGGGCATTTGAGTTGGACTCTCGGGGTCACCTTAGAAGACTTAGCATTGGTCACACTTGATAATGATACAAAATGACCACTTAGTAATTATATATTGTCAATGTTGACCTTTCGGGTTAAAACATTAATAAAGAATATTTAGTTTGCTTTTAAATTTAACAAATTAAACTACAATAATTAAACTTCATATAAAGTCCCATGGTTTATAACACTTTCTGATCCATATTTCTTATAAAAATTTATAAGCTTGGTTATACTTAACCATGGGTTGTTCTCAATTAAAGTGGTAGGCAAGATGAAAATTTATATATATATAGCTTATGTATATATCATTGAAAAGCAATGGGAGAACTAATATAAAACAATGACAATATTAAGATGTCTCAAATATCTTTTGAGAAATTAGTAAATCTTTCAATTTTCTTTTGAGATTCTAGTTTAACAAAAACTTATAAAGACTAATAATAGTTTATGTAATATAAGAGTTTGATTCCTAATATATTATTTATACATAAAATGCTAGTTTACAATAATAATTACTCTTTAATTAAAATTTTAAAATATTTATTCTTACACAACAATCGTTTTACTTACACATGATTACTTACTCATGATATATAATTAAAACTTTCACATTTAGAATAATAAATAAGTAACATAATTTTCTGCTTTTTCTCACACACTCAATAGTTCTAGTAACATGTTTCAATATTGAGCTGTGTTTTGCTTTTAATTTTCCATAAACACATCACTTTAAACAACTTTGAGGAGATGTATCTACTTAACTACTCTAGGAAAACAAACTAATATGTATCTCATCTCTATATAATTAATTAGAGAGAGGGAGTCTATGTTTGTGCTTGTGTGGGGTATGTGTTTTATGATCTAGGCTATGTAATAAATAATAATAATACACATATAATATCTAGTATATTAATACAAAGTAAATAAGATATTTCTAATAATTAAGGGCCAACTCGTTTTTGAAAGGATTCTGATCACAAAAAATATATAACATATATTAGGTTTAAATGTCTCCATTTTTGAAAACCCTAAATGCCCCAAACCCTAAAACAGAGAATAATATTCGAAGAACCCGGTGAATATTACAGACTCGTTACATCGCGAAGTTACCACTAGGGGAGAATATGCTCGAATGTAGGGCCTTTTATATAGTTTAGGTCAAGTTCATTTCTCGTCTCATTTGCACTCACGGGTAAAGATGGAGATGGTGTATAATAAAATTACGCCCGCCCACAGTGGTATGACGATGCCCTCCTGATGATGTCCATAGAGAGGCAACACTCCCCCAAGGGTGTTGTGTGTCCCGCAGCAAAAGACGATCCCCAATTGGGGCATCACGAGAGAAGGGCAGATGCCCAATTCGGGCACAGCAATACCCAAGTGAGGGCCTCTGGGAAGAGGAGATCCCCAGACGAAACTACTATCCGGGCGACTAAGAAGAGGAAGGAGGTAGCATCTGCTGAAGACGAGGCGCTAGAGGAGTTCTTGGTGGAGTTTCTTGAGGAAAAAAATGAGAATATGCACAAGGACGAGGAACTAGAGGAATTCCTGAAAGAGTTCCTTGAGGAAGGAAATGAAGATATGCCCAAGGATGAGGAACTAGAGGAGGTCCTGATGAATGAATTACTTAGGGAGGATAAAGAGGAGTTAGGGAAGAATCTAAGCCCTGAGGAGTACTACTACACAGTTAGTAATCTGAGCAAGGAGAGGCGCAAAGACAAGAAATTGCTGAGATCCATGTTACCTGATAGAACACCTTGCTGTAAATGTGGGAGTAGCTCCAGTTGGAACGACTTCAATGGGGAAATCTCGCCCAGGTATCTGTGCCGTCGATGCAACATAAAGTTTACATACGGCAAGCAGTATAAGCCGCGGAAACCCAGGGGTGAGTGCTCGTCATTCAGTTCTAAGAAGAAAAACATGACAAAGAGATCTTGAAGTCATTATTTAATTTAATATTCCAAAGTTTTTATTGTTAATTTTCTGGTTAATTTTTGTAATTTAAAATGTTCAAAAGCATTTGAATGATATTATTAATTTTATTAGATATAATAAGTGTGTATATAACATATAGCGTGTGAGTATGTATGAATATATATATAACTTGCCTCTCTAACATTCAGGATTTTAAAATTCTTCACTTTAATATGACACTATATAATATATATATAGAGAGAGAGAGAGAGAGAGAGAGAGAGAGAGAGAGAGGGCATCTGCATACAAAGAATTTATATACACATAAATAAGTAACATAAACGACACATCGGTTTATATTCAGATATATCACAAGTAAGCAAAAATATTAATCATACGGGTATTATTACACATAAGAGAATGTATTTTTTTTTTAAATATTTGAATGGTTTTAATTAAATAAAATATTGTAATTAGATATATTATATTGTATATATTACATTTACATTTTTATTAGTTTTGAAATTAAATTTGTAAATTATAAATTTATATATTTTAATTTTAATTTTAAAAATAACAATGAGATTTTCGTGTTTAAATATAAATCTTTCTGTACATATATACAGTTACATTCCAACATCAAGCTTGCTTTCATTATTATTCCTTAAATGAAATTAAGATTAAAATAAAATCTAAATCATTCAATTAATATATATATAAGTTATATTGCTCAAAAAATTAAGTTGCACTGTGGAACAATTTGAAAATATACGGCCTTTATTAAGTATTTCATTTATTTCATTCCTTGATATATATATATATATATATATATATATATAAAACTCTGTGATCTATCTAAATATAAATCATTAATAGGAGTAACCACCTTATTTAAATTTAAACAAAATTAAGTACATTCTCTTTTATTTTAATACGATGTAACATAGTGCTATATATGTATAATGTAAACACACACACACACACACACACTATGTTGCATAGCATTCATTTTTAACTAAAAACACTGTGGAAACTATATCTAATAATTAATCCATTATCTAATTAATCATTACAAATCTCTACCGTGCAAAGCACCATCGCTTTTGACACGTTGCATACCTTGAAGCCGTCCAATCTCCACATTATTATTCTTAATCTGCTGATAACCTCCTCTTAACGATTCTTTGCGATTTGAACTTATCTTCTTGCCTTTGCTGTCTAAACATTTTTTTAAATAATAAAGAAAACATTAAATTTAATTCCTTAATTATATATATTACTACAATATTAATAACATTTAAGATTCACATTTATGAAACGTGTATGTGCGATATACACATACGTGCGTGCGTGTGTTCTTTATACTTACTAGGTAAATTATGAGGAGAATGCCGGCTGGTAGAACTTGCCATTAGCGACCTCGCAATAGGATCCCGTGACGAAGTTCCACCTTCAAATAAGAGGATTCTATTAATCTTCTCTCCCTTTTAATAATAAATATATGTAGTTAATATTATACAATAGGTATATTGTATTAAACTACGCATTATTATACCTTTAACAGGTTGATTATTGAGATAAACCAGATTAGGAGCAACACTGTTCATGAATCTCTTTAACTGTTCTTCTCCTATGTTAACAATCACAGCTGAAAACAAAATATAAATAAGATATAACATTAAAGTACACATACAATGTGAATGTGTATGTATATACGTATTCACTTACGGTTTCCCACGAGATTAACGGCCATGAGGGAGGTATACGTGGAAGCAATCTGGCCGAGTGATTTTGTAGAAGAAAGCCTGTTGAAGCTTAACTCTAGAAATGCAAGCTTTGTAAGCCTGTGTAAGCCCTCTACTTCACTTATCTTATTACACGCCAAATACAGTTCACGTATCGAACTACACTTCGATAGTCCTGTAAAATGTGTGTGTGTGTCAATATATGCATGTATGTGCGTGTCTCTCCCTCTCTCTCTATTTATCTGTATCAATATCAGTATGTGGATGTGTGTCTGTTCTTCTATACATCCACATAATGTAAGTATATACGTATTTCTGGTATGTTTATATACAGCTAAATATATGGGTACAGTATATATAAAGATCCTCTTGTGCACATACATGATGCGTATTTATGTGTATGCTTACACCGTCTCTTTCTCTCTCTACACACACATGCATATATATATATATATATATATACCTTGGCCAATTCTAGATATACGGTTGTACGAGAGATTCAATGAACGTAGTCTAGTGAGCTCCCTGAGGCCTTCAATTACAGTTATCTTATTTCTCGATAAGTCCAATCTGTGAAGTCCTTTCGGAAGACTACCCGGTGTTATTCTCACTATAGAATAATTAAGGAAAAAAACATTAATACAACATAAGATATTAAATGAAAATACTATATGAAGTACTATAGCATAATATTATATAGTAATTATATACAGAGATAATGAACAACACACACAAACACATGTAGTTATAGATAGAGAGAGAGAGAGACATGTTTCTTTCCTACAGGACTATATGAGGCAGATATAAACAATCTATAATCTTAAGTCTTTTGAATGTATATATACATGCATAAAACACATTAAATTTAAGGTTAGCAAGCTTACCAATAGAGTTTGCCGAAAGTTTAAGCGTTTTGAGGTGTATAAACGTACTTAAACAAGGTATAACAGTCAAACCCATGCCACCCAGATGTGCAACACTGCCGTGAAGATCCAGCGATCGTAAGGCCGCATTTGCATGCTCAATCTCTTTGTAATTTCCATTGGTCCGTGTTGCTGCTTATCAGAAGTATAACATTAGTTTAATCTTGACATCTTATACATTGTGCTATATACGTTATAGTATCAGATTCATATACACCAGTAACATATAATTTTGTATGACATATTATGATATCGTAGAAAGTAATATGTCATACACTACGTACATATATAGACGAATAATATAGATTATGAAATACCTTATGAATAAATTCCATGGGCATATACATATCCTTTCATATGGACACATAATACTGGATTTTGCAGTAGGTATGTATGCCTATGTAGACCATGTAGATTATAGCACTTTTCCATATGTATGCTGGCATATACCGTTTCATTATATACAGTATATACGATCGTAATGTATCACATTAAATACATGCATAATGTAGATACAATATAACTTACAATGAATACTCGGCATATATACATTCCAAAAGCACAGATACAACAAACAAACGTAGTGTACCTGCAGGAGTGGATGAGGATTCGCCAGACGGCATCTCAATGTACGACTGAGATAAATTCTCAATACTTCTCACCCATTCTTCCACTCTTTTAAGGCCAGAATATTCACCATCATCATCGTCATAAGTATCAAAATCTGTCACTTTATCTTCTGCAAATCCAGACATGATATACTTAATTCGTATAATACATATATGTTGTTCGTACATATATGTATATCCTTATGTGTGTATGTATGTGTGTGTAATTTAAATACCTGGACAATGTTCCACTTCTTTGTCACGAATGCCATCCTGAAAATCAACTGCTTCCCCTGCGAAACATTCGTGTAAGTCCCGAAGCTGTGTATATATATATATATAATATATATATATTATATGAGTAACACCATATATAATGCATAAGATACACAAACACACAGATACCGTTGTTGTTCTGGTCGCGATCAGTACTCGGACAGCTATCAGAGAAACCATGGTCCTCACAGTACATTCCCGGATCACTTAAATGCCCCGTTAAACTCTCGGTTTCTAGAGCCTCCTGTCTAGCACTGCTAAACATGAACATTATTTACCATATTATTATCACAAAGACACACACACACACACACGCACGCACGCAACTTAACATCAAATACTTATTGAATAAATATACAAATTTATAAACTGTACGAACGTCTCTCTCTCTCTCTCTCTCTCTCTCTCTCTCTCTCTCTCTCTCTCTCTCTCTTATATATATATATATATCGCAAATTTCTATAAGCGATTTATACAGCACCTTCCAAGAAGTGCCGCCATTCCTCAAACGAATCCACAATGGTGTTGAGTTTCTTGTTATGAATTGCTTGTAAAAATTTGTGAAACCAATAAAACATTGTATATCTCGTACAGACTTAGGCCTTTCCCACTTCACGACAGTCTTCACTTTTTGCATGTCCATTGAGACGCCAATAGGACAGATAATGTAGCCTAAGAATTCCACAGTATCCTTGTCAAAAAAAACACTTCTCTAACTTCGATATAGGCCATGCTCGTGAAGTTTGTGTAAAATTAGTCGTACATGCTTGTCATGTGCTGCCTAGTCCTTGGAGAAAATCAGGATGTCATCGAGGTAAATCATCACAAATCGATTCAAAAAGTCGCGAAAGATGTTGTTCACCATGTGTTGGAACACAGTTGGGGCATTTGTAAGTCCAAAAGGCATCACTATGTACTTGAAATGTCCATACCTTGTACAAAAGGCAGTCTTCCATTCATCGCCTGGACGAATCCGTATAAGATTGTAGGCCCCTCATAAGTCGATCTTTGTGAACACCTTTGCTCCTCGTAGCCGATCGAGAAGTTCCGAGATCAATGACAATGGGTACCAGTTCCGAATGGTGACTTAATTTAAACCCTTATAGTAAATAACCAAGCGCAAACTCCTATCTTTCTTCTTAACAAAGAAGATAGGTGCTCTTGCAGGGGACTTTGAGTGACAAATGAAGTTGGATGTTAAGTTGTCCTCGATGTACTGGCGATGAACCTTCAATTCTATAAGTGATAGTGCATAAATCGGTTCGAACGGTGGAGTCTTCCCTTCGGCAAGATCGATAGGATAATCGTAGGACCTGTGAACATAAAGAACTGCAACCTTGTGCTTCTCAAAAACGTCTTGAAAAAAGTGATACTTGAATGACAGGAAAGAAGTAGGAGAAGGAGAAGAAAATTGAAAAACATGAGAGTCAAATACAGGAGAGGTAGAAGAGGACGTAGGAGTTACTTGAAAAGCAAAAAGATGAAAAGAAGCAGGATCAGTGGCAAGTTCATGCATAATAGTGGTAAGAACGCAGAGAGGAGAAGGAGGGACATGTGAATGAAAAGGAAGAAGGATCTTCGGAAATGGAACAAAAACAGAGTAATGAAAAGAGGTAAGATTGGGGAAAACCTATGCTGATGTTGACGAGTGTATAAGGTTGGAAGAACCCTGTACAGAAGTTGTAAATGCATATGAGTGAGGAGAGCATGTGAATGTGCTGATGAACTGACAAGGGGTGGATCCTGTCGAGGAGGAACCTTTGACATTGATATAAGAACAAGCACGGTCAATCCTGTAGCTTGTACTACCTCAGACACTAAGGTCATATCTTGCACGCAGGGTGGTACATGATTAATCCTAGCTGCTGGAGAGGAAAACATGAGCGTCCTAGACCTCTAGTCGATCTGAGGATTTGCAACCATAAACCATGGCATGCCCAAACAATAGGAGTCGTCCGAGTATTGATTAAGTTGAAGAAAAATTGAACAATTGAATGCGCCATGGATGCAAGAGAGAGGTGTGGTAGCATGGGTAATTGCATCAGAAGCAATCAGACGACCATTTGTGACCTCTACAGGAACTACACACTTCAACTTTATCACCAAAATGCCATGTTGAACTGCAAAAGTGTCATCAATTAAGCATACATTTGCACAAGTGTTTAACAGGGCAGACTCCTTGAGCTATTGATTATTGAAGTGAATGTGTATAGGAAACTTGAGTAATGGCATGGTGTGAGCAACACCAATAAAGCCTGCACCAACGTCCAACTTCACGGCTTGTAGACAAAGTGGATATTAAAGTTTTCCGACTGAACTTCAGCTTCAACTTCACACGTCTTGAACTTCCTGACTTTACCAGGACATTCTGCCACCTTGTGTCATGCTTCACCACAATACAAACATAAATTCTCACCATGACAACGTTGCTTCTCATCAGTTGAAAGTGGGTCACGCTTGTATTTGTTGACCTCCATAGGAACTACTCAAAAGATGTCGTAAGAACATGTGTTACAGCTACAAGATTGGCTTGCAGGAACTGTTGACGGGATTTTCTTGACGATGTTTAAACAAACGGTTGTCACATCGAATAGCCTATTGCATGATCTTCGCTAAGATTTGGGCATCTGGTAACGTAAGGAGAAGGTTCTTCACGTCATCCCTCAACCCAAAATGGAAGTGTTATCAATGCAGTCTCGTTCCATGGAATGTTTATGCAAAGTTGCTAAAATTCGGATGCATATACAGAAACTGGTCGGGATCCTTGTGTGAGCTTCCTTAACTTCATGCATGCGAAATGGTACTTATCGGGATCTCCAAAGTAGGCTTCAAAGGCAGCTACGAATTCTTAAAAGTCTTTCATCAATAGGTCGTCACGCTCCAGCAAAAGGGCAACCCAAGCTCGTGGGGATCCAACTAGTAAGGATGCTAAAAGGCTAATCTTTTATGCATCATTCGAGTAGCGGCGTGGTTGCATTCGGATCAAAAGCCTGATCTAATTCAGAAAACTTTGAAAATTGGCATGATTGCCACCGAACTTCTCTAGCATGCTGATCTTTGGCTCCGAAGAAGAGTTCGATGAAGAGGGAACCATGGATGCTTGAGAGAGAGCCTATGTAGCAACCTTGAAGAATGCATTAGCAGCTGCATGCGCCGCGCTGGTGGAACCTTGCAAATCTGTGACCACTTGGCGCAAAGTGGCCAGCTCATGAAGTAACATTTGGTGCTCGCGTTACCATGATTTGTGGAAGAAAAAAGGAGGAAAACAAGGGAGATGAACCAAGAAAAAAAAATAACTGGAAATCAGAGAGTTATAAAAGCAGTTATTATCAAACTCTCAAGCCACAACTTAAGAGTAGGATAAAAACAAGAAGGCTTGACTCAAGAGCAAGGAACAAGACAAGAATGATCGTAGAATGATTGGTGTTGATAGTAACTGATTGTACAACAATTAGGTCAGAGCTTTTATACTTATAACTCCAAGAGTTAGGGCCGATTCACACCACACATTAACTTATGAACATTAATTAAATTTAATGTAATTGTCTTCACACCAAACTAAACATTACATTAAATTTTAAAAAGATAATGTAATGTCATTTGTTAATGCAAATCTATTCACACCAGTTAAACATTAAATTAAAAGATAATGTGCAACTAATACTTTCTTTATAAAATTTAACATTAACTTAATGCCAAGATTTCTTGGCATTAACTTAATGCCAAAGACTTTAGGGTTTACATTAGGGCGTGCAAACGGCGAGATCTGCAAACGCTCCTCCTACATTATATATAGTTGAGCATATATTTAAATTAAATTTTTAAATTAAAATTTTTAAATATTAAATATTATTTTAAATCTCAATTTGTGTGTGTGCATGTGTATGCGAAAATTAGGAAAATTCAAAATTTGCCAAACCTAAAATAATATTTAATATTTAAATATAATAAATTAAGCTTTTAATATAAAGTTAATGTAAAACATATGTGAAAACACATATATGTTAATAACTCTAATGTAATATGGTGTGAAGTCATTTACATTACATTAAATTAAGTTAGGTTACATTAACTAAAATTTTCTAATATTGTGATTAACTAATGCTGGTGTGAATATCAATGACATTAACTAATAACATTAAGCTAATAACAACTAATGTAATGTTCATAACTTAAGCTAATAACAATTAATGTAATGTTCATAACTTAATGTGTGGTGTGAATCGGCCCTTAATTTATGCATAAGCTAAAAATAATACTCCAAGAGTTAATTTAGGTCATATCCTGTATTTTGTATCGGGTCATGACATGTGCCTAGAGGGAGTTCTGCTAATGTAGTCCGCCTTTCTGGTCTTTAGACAAATTAGGTTTGTTGGGTCTGGTGGCAAATAGGACATCATGGCTGTCTGCGGGCTCCCCATGGCTTCCTAAATAGAACTAGAATCTATTAAGGAAGGAAGAATACTTCCACCTTCCATACGAAGGGGAAGAGCTTATCTAGTTATTTAAGAGCTATGCTACATTGGGCTATTCCCAAATTGGGCGCTCCCTAGCTATTGGTGCAGCTAGGGGTGCCCATGTTACTTGTTCTTGTAGGAGAGCCTGTTAAAAACCCTATATGAATGTATGGTCCTCGTGGATCAGTCCCCTCGTGTTGGAGCCGATCTCCTCTTATAATCTAATCGACACTTGCCATGTGGTTCAATGGTTGATAGTCAACCATGTCATGGAATCCTCATGATGACCTACAATTGTCACTGCCATAACCAAGGCTACCCATGATCGTCCTCTCACGGACCTCTAGCCGTCTTCGGTTGTCTCCATGTGGACCTTAGTTGTCCCCATGCGGACCTCCGGCCATCCTCCCATGACCTTTGGCTGTCCCCCTACAAACCTCCGGATGTCCTCTTGGGACCTCAAGCCCTCCTCCACGGGACATTCAGCCATCCTCCTATGGACCTTTGGCCTTCCTCTTGTGGACCTTTAGTTGTCCCCTGTGGACCTTCGATCGTCCTCATGTGGACTTCTGGCTATCCTCCCCAGACCTCCGGTTGTCCTTTTGTGGACCCTGTGGCCTTCCTCCTGGGATATCCAACCGTTCCCTGTGGACCTCCCAGGACCTCCAATTGTCCCTTGTGAACCTTCGGCCATCCTCCTAGGACCTTATTGCTGAGGAGGACCTAGTTGTCAACCAAATACCAAGCAAGTAGACGGATTACCAATAAAAGGAATTAATTAACTCTTTAGATGTGGCATACATACTTGGTCATAGTAACATGGATTCACCAACTATAAGGGTAGGCTTACCCTTAGGTGTGATGTACCCCTACATGCTGAAAATTAGAGCAGCATAAAGGATGTGCCCTAACAACATAAGTTATGCTCATGCTGGTGGGGATGAAGGAACTAAAAACCTCTCAATCTCTAGTATGTTATCCCCACACATATCCTACTTAATTTATATGATTGGGGTTCCCTCCTTTGTTTTTACATTTTATGTCGCAGGCTGGCATGGAATTCTAGCCCCAATGCATTTACATTTGGTGAGTTTAACCTAATGACCAACCTACCCCTAAAACCGTACCTTGAAGGGGTTAGGGCAATCCTAGATGTTGACCGCATCAAAACCAACTGGAATCTATTCGTAACAAAAACAAGAGAAGAATTTTCTAGAAATTACGTTTTAGCTTTGCTTAGAATTTGTTAAAGCCGCTAAACCATACCAAGATTTCTCTAACCAAGTTAACTTCATTACTATGATGTCTCTTATTGCACTTAAAATATTATTAATCATAACCGTTAAATTTAACTATCAAAGATTCATTTAGAAGTTTGATTATAAATTTTTAAGTTTTATGAAATTAATTATTAGCTATCGACTGTCATAGTTTTTACTATGACTCAACCCTTTACTTTGGGATTTGATTATTGTTACCTACCGAGTTGTGTGACAACAACCAGGGTGTTTGTTGTGAGAAACAGCCCCGCTTAGTGCACTTAGGTGTTTAGGGGTAGTCCAGCCGGCTATCACTAAGTACCTCAAGAAACTCTAGGCGAAGGTAGTACTTACCCTTTAAAAAACTCTCCCCCAGTTTGACGTTGCAAAGATAGGTTTTCCGTTAAATATAACTTGTCAAAAAGGGTTAGGACACCCCTAAGGTTGATCTGCCCTAACCCCACACTCTAATACCCCCCCCCTAGGGGTTAGGTTTAGGGTTAGGTTAGGACAACCATTTTCTCTAAGGGTTGGCATTTCCATGCCAACCCACTTACTCATTTAGGTAAACAGGGGAGGGAGGGAGGGGGGGGGGGGGGCGTCACATAAATAAGATAAAGTATATGTAGTGAGGCTTCTTGGGTTCAAAAGAGAGCTCATTAACCTCCTACTGATGCAAGCTAAGCTTGTGTCGTCAAGGTGCAACCTGCCATTGTGCCGCCAAAACTTCCACACGACAGGGGTACAACCCACCCTAGGGTTAGACTATCCTTATTATTGGCAGGATCTTGCCTTTGAGATAGGAGCATGTCACTTCCAAGGAGTTAGTCAGATTCCTTAGTCTGAAAACCTGCTCGCAAGCTTAAAGGCATTGCCCGAGTTCACGTTCTGCAAAACTAGTGGTTGAGGCCTTGCTCCGGCCGCCTCAACCACGCCAAGCTAGGAACGACACCTAAAGCTCGGCTAGTCAGTGTATCCTAATTCACAAGGTGAGTCTCGCTCGTGGACTTAGTCAGTTGAGGGTTTGAGTTCTTAGGGCTTGGGTTCCTAATACGGGTTATTTTACCAGATTCCGTGGGGTTTCCAGAGAGGGGATTCCAGGGTTGGCACCTAGCAAGCTGCCTTTGTGGCACTAGGTAAAAACTCTGACATCGACGGTGCTAATGAGGCTCCTCATAGTGGAACAAGTATGGGGCTTATCAAAAAACTCTAAATGCAGACAAAGCAAATTGTTGTAAGGCACAAGCTTCTGTTATTGTTAAGAGGTGTGCTACTTTAAAAGAAAATGAATTAACTACTAAATTGCTATCAAGTTGCAAATGTGGTGAGTATCCTAGTGAAAGTACCATGAGACATTCTATTTCTCAAGATATCAGTGTAATAAATAATCTTTCTAATGGATTCTCTCAAGAAGGAAGAATAGATTTCATTAGGAATATACTTAATGCTAGGGCTTAGCTAATGCAAAACCTCCAAAACTAGATAGAGGTGCTAGTGAGATCTAGCAAAATCTTTTTTCTAATTTGAATATTGTCAAATGAGGAAGATCAAATGATCATTTTAATAAATCAACAAGTTTAGCTATGGTGATTAGTACAAATCCGTAAATCTTAGTAGAATTTCTGGAACATTAGGCACTAATACGCATAATCTTAGTATGGCAAGTGCAAGAAGACAAAAAGTTGAACATGATGGATCTTGGACAATTACAAAAAGAAGACAATGGTTAGATACAATTTTAGAGATGTTAAGGCACTAATTTGTGCATTTTAGAAAGAGAAAGAAGAGTGTCTCCTAACAAGAAGTATGTAATGAAAGTGCCTAGCAGGATTATAATGCAACAAAGCATCCTCTTTATTATTTGGAAATTACTTAAGTTAGATTAAATTTACATATACCTATTATCAATGTTTAGTTTGTCTTATGTTTTCTCATTTGTATATATTATTAGGATTAGGCTGTATTGTCTATGCAAGCTTCATGTTTAAATCTCATAAGTAGCATATTTTAGCTTTGTGTGGTTTCTGTAGGTGAACATGTGGAAGGATCATTGACACGCGCATCCATGCAGACAAACAAGAACAACTATATTGTATGTCTAGCGAGGGGCCACGTCCGGAGGCGTGGGGTGGTTCCCTACCCGTATGGTGCCCTTCTCGGGTGTGCCTCCTCCTTCCACAGCCTCCTTCCCTCCAGGGTGGGGAATGTGCCACAGAGGCCGTTGTGGAGGTTCGTCTGGTTACAACCACTCAATAACTAACACAAACACAAACACACACACAATGGGCGTATGGAATATGAGATATGTCGTGATGTATATAGCTGAACTCTAATCTTTTGCAAGCTTTTAAAAAGACATGACAACTTTAATTTATCTATCCACTTAGAATATACTTAGACATTATTTATTTGCCTATAGTTATAATTAACTAGGTAGATGTTATCTTATAAAGATAATATTATTAATTTACATAGACAAATAAATTAGTACCACCAATTTATACAATAAGACATGATACTTACAAGATGAAAGAAAACTTACTAGAACACTAGGAGACCATATTAGTAGTTATATCAATGGCATCTAGGTGGATTCTATGTAGATAAATAACATCTAGGTGTATTCTAAGTAAATAAATAACATCTAGGTATATTCTACATGAATAAATGGCATCTACGTAGATAATATCAATATATCTATGTTCTTAAACGAAGTTTATAGAAGGAAAATCATTGAGAAGACATGTGTAAATAAGAATACAATACTATGTGCTCTAGTGTTATACGAAACTCAATGTACACGCAATTGTATAATGTCAGAGTTTTAACCCAAAGGGCCAACATGTGACAACACGTGGCTGCCAAATGGCCATCTGGCGTCATCACTATGTATGAACAACGCTAAGTCTTTCAAGATAACCCTAAGAGTCTAACTTAGAGGCCCAATTAGGCAGAAGACTTAGAGTCCTACCCTAAGTTTCCTAGAATGACCATCCCCTGAACCCTAGAGGATAACCCGAGTAGATTTTAGGATCATGTACCAGTAAACCTAGACATGCTCATGCCCTAACCCACAAAGGAGATGTGTCTCACACATACCCCCATGACAGAGCCAAGGCATTATCACTTAACCCTTGATGAATCACCCTCATTCGGGAGTACAACCCCTTTAGGGCGTCAAGGGGTACCATGAACCACGACTAACCCCTAAGGGTTTGAGTGGCCAAGTCATACCCTAGACCTAGGGTTAATACTTAATGAGGACATGAGTGTGCGCTGTAGGCAAACACGAATGTTCTACTAAGCTAGGTTTGGATAACCCTAAGTACATGACCTTGCGAGTGTTTTATGATAGGGCTTTTGCTAATGAGCTTAAGTTGTTCAACCCTTAAATCCTAAGAAGAACACCCCCTAGCTAGGTGTGCCAAAGCACATCTAGTTACGAGACCTAACCTCTCTTGAGCGGATGCCCAAGGTTTAGCACCTTAATGCGAACACCAAGCATGTATGTTTACTAGGATATCCAACCCTTGGTGACAAACCCATGACACGACCCCAAAGGGCGTGCCTCAGGCGTTGTATCATATGACTTCTAACCCAGTGTCACATCTCCATGTGACACTGCCTTCCACAATGGGGGTTATCATGCCATAACCCTTAGATTTAAGAGTTGCACCAAGTGCCACAAACGTGGCTCTTAAATGCCAACTCTAGACCCCTTTAGTGAACCTTTAGGAACTATGTAATGTGAACCAACAAGATCCCACACCCACAGTTGGACATGAATGTGCCTTGCTTGGCCATGAGTGTTACACCTAGCTTGACGTGGAGGAGGAGGCTGGAGACTAACCTCTGCCTCTTGGAACGTGCATTCCCACAAGACCTCCCAGGCATGGATTCACCAACGTTAAGGGTAAGCTACCCCAAAGGTGGGACGTACCCCTATCATCTGGAAGTTAGGGCGGCACGATAGAGGGTTGTGTTTTGACGACACAAGCTAGTGCTTGCATCAGGAGAAGAGTAACGAGCTCAATCATGAACCCAAGAACCCTCACTCCTACATACTCTATCTTATTTATGTGACGGAGCCCCCTCCCCCTCTTTTCCTTAATGTGTTTAACTTAGCCTAACTTTAACCCTAAAACCCTACCCAAAGGGGTGGGGGTTTTTAGGGCGTGGGTTAGGGAAACCCTAGGGGTGTTCCTAACCCTAGTAAACACGCTAAACTCATTTACATTAACCAATCAGCCTAACTAGGACATCAAAATTGGGGGTGGGTTTCTAAAAGGTAAGTTTTAGCTTCGCTTAGAGTTTCTTACAAATACTTAATGACACCTGGCCGGACCATCATTAGATACCCAAGTGCATTAAGCGAGCATGTTTCCTACTACATCTAAGGTCCATCAACATAGTACAATAGGTAACAACAATCAACATCCAAAATAAAGGGTCGAGTTATAATAAAAACTATGACACATAGTTTGTATTGAAGAATTGAATAGATTGAAAGATTGAGTTCATCATTGAGTTTTATTCAAGCCTTTTATGTCAAAAACCTCCAAGTTCAAATTGCCATGGTAGGAGTTGCTTATTAATGGATTGTCAACATTTGACTATAAAGACATAGGAAGGAACAAAAATGGTAAAAGCATCACACGTATTCAATTAGAAGAGAAGATGATGTCAAAGTCAAAGTTCTTGTGTAACTTTTAAGATTACATTAAGGACTTCATCCCTCATGCTTAAAGCATTTAAGTCTTACACAGGAATTTCAAAAATCTATTCATTTAGAATTCAAGATGAGATATAATCATTACATTGGAATACTCAACAAATTATTGTGTTTATACACATGTCATCTCCCTGTATAGGTTGTAGTCTTAGATGAAAATGATTTCTTAAGGTGTTAAGATAATGCCTTAACTTTGTAACAGGGTATGTGTTTCCTTGGTGGGGTTGGGGCACGAGCCTTTCTAGTCTCATATGGCATGTATCCATGTTTGTTCCCATGTCTGCTCAAGTTGTCTTTTAAGGTTTGGATATAGGTATTTAAGGTGAAACTTTAAGTCTTTTGTTTACTTGGGCATTTGAGTTGGACTCTCGGGGTCACCTTAGAAGACTTAGCATTGGTCACACTTGATAATGATACAAAATGACCACTTAGTAATTATATATTGTCACATGTTGACCTTTCGGGTTAAAACATTAATAAAGAATATTTAGTTTGCTTTTAAATTTAACAAATTAAACTACAATAATTAAACTTCATATAAAGTCCCATGGTTTATAACACTTTCTGATCCATTTCTTATAAAAATTTATAAGCTTGGTTATACTTAACCATGGGTTGTTCTCAATTAAAGTGGTAGGCAAGATGAAAATTTATATATATATAGCTTATGTATATATCATTGAAAAGCAATGGGAGAACTAATATAAAACAATGACAATATTAAGATGTCTCAAATATCTTTTGAGAAATTAGTAAATCTTTCAATTTTCTTTTGAGATTCTAGTTTAACAAAAACTTATAAAGACTAATAATAGTTTATGTAATATAAGAGTTTGATTCCTAATATATTATTTATACATAAAATGCTAGTTTACAATAATAATTACTCTTTAATTAAAATTTTAAAATATTTATTCTTACACAACAATCGTTTTACTTACACATGATTACTTACTCATGATATATAATTAAAACTTTCACATTTAGAATAATAAATAAGTAACATAATTTTCTGCTTTTTCTCACACACTCAATAGTTCTAGTAACATGTTTCAATATTGAGCTGTGTTTTGCTTTTAATTTTCCATAAACACATCACTTTAAACAACTTTGAGGAGATGTATCTACTTAACTACTCTAGGAAAACAAACTAATATGTATCTCATCTCTATATAATTAATTAGAGAGAGAGGGAGTCTATGTTTGTGCTTGTGTGGGGTATGTGTTTTATGATCTAGGCTATGTAATAAAATAATAATAATACACATATAATATCTAGTATATTAATACAAAGTAAATAAGATATTTCTAATAATTAAGGGCCAACTCGTTTTTGAAAGGATTCTGATCACAAAAAATATATAACATATATTAGGTTTAAATGTCTCCATTTTTGAAAAACCCTAAATGCCCCAAACCCTAAAACAGAGAATAATATTCGAAGAACCCGGTGAATATTACAGACTCGTTACATCGCGAAGTTACCACTAGGGGAGAATATGCTCGAATGTAGGGCCTTTTATATAGTTTAGGTCAAGTTCATTTCTCGTCTCATTTGCACTCACGGGTAAAGATGGAGATGGTGTATAATAAAATTACGCCCGCCCACAGTGGTATGACGATGCCCTCCTGATGATGTCCATAGAGAGGCAACACTCCCCCAAGGGTGTTGTGTGTCCCGCGGCAAAAGACGATCCCCAATTGGGGCATCACGAGAGAAGGGCAGATGCCCAATTCGGGCACAGCAATACCCAAGTGAGGGCCTCTGGGAAGAGGAGATCCCCAGACGAAACTACTATCCGGGCGACTAAGAAGAGGAAGGAGGTAGCATCTGCTGAAGACGAGGCGCTAGAGGAGTTCTTGGTGGAGTTTCTTGAGGAAAAAAATGAGAATATGCACAAGGACGAGGAACTAGAGGAATTCCTGAAAGAGTTCCTTGAGGAAGGAAATGAAGATATGCCCAAGGATGAGGAACTAGAGGAGGTCCTGATGAATGAATTACTTAGGGAGGATAAAGAGGAGTTAGGGAAGAATCTAAGCCCTGAGGAGTACTACTACACAGTTAGTAATCTGAGCAAGGAGAGGCGCAAAGACAAGAAATTGCTGAGATCCATGTTACCTGATAGAACACCTTGCTGTAAATGTGGGAGTAGCTCCAGTTGGAACGACTTCAATGGGGAAATCTCGCCCAGGTATCTGTGCCGTCGATGCAACATAAAGTTTACATACGGCAAGCAGTATAAGCCGCGGAAACCCAGGGGTGAGTGCTCGTCATTCAGTTCTAAGAAGAAAAACATGACAAAGAGATCTTGAAGTCATTATTTAATTTAATATTCCAAAGTTTTATAATTGTTAATTTTCTGGTTAATTTTTGTAATTTAAAATGTTCAAAAGCATTTGAATGATATTATTAATTTGTTATTAGATATAATAAGTGTGTATATAACATATAGCGTGTGAGTATGTATGAATATATATATAACTTGCCTCTCTAACATTCAGGATTTTAAAATTCTTCACTTTAATATGACACTATATATATATATATATAGAGAGAGAGAGAGAGAGAGAGAGAGAGAGAGAGAGAGAGAGAGAGGGGCATCTGCATACAAAGATGTATTTTATATACACATAAATAAGTAACATAAACGACACATCGGTTTATATTCAGATATATCACAAGTAAGCAAAAATATTAATCATACGGTATTATTACACATAAGAGAATGTATCTTTTTTATTTTAAAATATTGTTACATGGTTTTAAATTAATTTAAAATATTGTAATTAGATATATTATATTGTATATATTACATTTACATTTTTATTAGTTTTGAAATTAAATTTGTAAATTATAAATTTATATATTTAATTTTAATTTTAAAAATAACAATGAGATTTTCGTGTTTAAATATAAATCTTTCTGTACATATATACAGTTACATTCCAACATCAAGCTTGCTTTCATTATTATTCCTTAAATGAAATTAAGATTAAAATAAAATCTAAATCATTCAATTAATATTATATATAAAGTTATATTGCTCAAAAAATTAAGTTGCACTGTGGAACAATTTGAAAATATACGGCCTTTATTAAGTATTTCATTTATTTCATTCCTTGATATATATATATATATATATATATATATATAAAACTCTGTGATCTATCTAAATATAAATCATTAATAGGAGTAACCACCTTATTTAAATTTAAACAAAATTAAGTACATTCTCTTTTTTTAATACGATGTAACATAGTGCTATATATGTATAATGTAAACACACACACACACACACACACTATGTTGCATAGCATTCATTTTTAACTAAAAACACTGTGGAAACTATATCTAATAATTAATCCATTATCTAATTAATCATTACAAATCTCTACCGTGCAAAGCACCATCGCTTTTGACACGTTGCATACCTTGAAGCCGTCCAATCTCCACATTATTATTCTTAATCTGCTGATAACCTCCTCTTAACGATTCTTTGCGATTTGAACTTATCTTCTTGCCTTTGCTGTCTAAACATTTTTTTAAATAATAAAGAAAACATTAAATTTAATTCCTTAATTATATTATATTACTACAATATTAATAACATTTAAGATTCACATTTATGAAACGTGTATGTGCGATATACACATACGTGCGTGCGTGTGTTCTTTATACTTACTAGGTAAATTATGAGGAGAATGCCGGCTGGTAGAACTTGCCATTAGCGACCTCGCAATAGGATCCCGTGACGAAGTTCCACCTTCAAATAAGAGGATTCTATTAATCTTTCTCTCCCTTTTAATAATAAATATATGTAGTTAATATTATACAATAGGTATAATTGTATTAAACTACGCATTATTATACCTTTAACAGGTTGATTATTGAGATAAACCAGATTAGGAGCAACACTGTTCATGAATCTCTTTAACTGTTCTTCTCCTATGTTAACAATCACAGCTGAAAACAAAATATAAATAAGATATAACATTAAAGTACACATACAATGTGAATGTGTATGTATATACGTATTCACTTACGGTTTCCCACGAGATTAACGGCCATGAGGGAGGTATACGTGGAAGCAATCTGGCCGAGTGATTTTGTAGAAGAAAGCCTGTTGAAGCTTAACTCTAGAAATGCAAGCTTTGTAAGCCTGTGTAAGCCCTCTACTTCACTTATCTTATTACACGCCAAATACAGTTCACGTATCGAACTACACTTCGATAGTCCTGTAAAATGTGTGTGTGTGTCAATATATGCATGTATGTGCGTGTCTCTCCCTCTCTCTCTATTTATCTGTATCAATATCAGTATGTGGATGTGTGTCTGTTCTTCTATACATCCACATAATGTAAGTATATACGTATTTCTGGTTGTTTATATACAGCTAAATATATGGGTACAGTATATAAAAGATCCTCTTGTGCACATACATGATGCGTATTTATGTGTATGCTTACACCGTCTCTTTCTCTCTCTACACACACATGCATATATATATATATATATATACCTTGGCCAATTCTAGATATACGGTTGTACGAGAGATTCAATGAACGTAGTCTAGTGAGCTCCCTGAGGCCTTCAATTACAGTTATCTTATTTCTCGATAAGTCCAATCTGTGAAGTCCTTTCGGAAGACTACCCGGTGTTATTCTCACTATAGAATAATTAAGGAAAAAAAACATTAATACAACATAAGATATTAAATGAAAATACTATATGAAGTACTATAGCATAATATTATATAGTAATTATATACAGAGATAATGAACACACACACACAAACACATGTAGTTATAGATAGAGAGAGAGAGAGAGACATGTTTCTTTCCTACAGGACTATATGAGGCAGATATAAACAATCTATAATCTTAAGTCTTTTGAATGTATATATACATGCATAAAACACATTAAATTTAAGGTTAGCAAGCTTACCAATAGAGTTTGCCGAAAGTTTAAGCGTTTTGAGGTGTATAAACGTACTTAAACAAGGTATAACAGTCAAACCCATGCCACCCAGATGTGCAACACTGCCGTGAAGATCCAGCGATCGTAAGGCCGCATTTGCATGCTCAATCTCTTTGTAATTTCCATTGGTCCGTGTTGCTGCTTATCAGAAGTATAACATTAGTTTAATCTTGACATCTTATACATTGTGCTATATACGTTATAGTATCAGATTCATATACACCAGTAACATATAATTTTGTATGACATATTATGATATCGTAGAAAGTAATATGTCATACACTACGTACATATATAGACGAATAATATAGATTATGAAATACCTTATGAATAAATTCCATGGGCATATACATATCCTTTCATATGGACACATAATACTGGATTTTGCAGTAGGTATGTATGCCTATGTAGACCATGTAGATTATAGCACTTTTCCATATGTATGCTGGCATATACCGTTTCATATATACAGTATATACGATCGTAATGTATCACATTAAATACATGCATAATGTAGATACAATATAACTTACAATGAATACTCGGCATATATACATTCCAAAAGCACAGATACAACAAACAAACGTAGTGTACCTGCAGGAGTGGATGAGGATTCGCCAGACGGCATCTCAATGTACGACTGAGATAAATTCTCAATACTTCTCACCCATTCTTCCACTCTTTTAAGGTCAGAATATTCACCATCATCATCGTCATAAGTATCAAAATCTGTCACTTTATCTTCTGCAAATCCAGACATGATATACTTAATTCGTATAATACATATATGTTGTTCGTACATATATGTATATCCTTATGTGTGTATGTATGTGTGTGTAATTTAAATACCTGGACAATGTTCCACTTCTTTGTCACGAATGCCATCCTGAAAATCAACTGCTTCCCCTGCGAAACATTCGTGTAAGTCCCGAAGCTGTGTATATATATATATATATATATATATATATATATTATATGAGTAACACCATATATAATGCATAAGATACACAAACACACAGATACCGTTGTTGTTCTGGTCGCGATCAGTACTCGGACAGCTATCAGAGAAACCATGGTCCTCACAGTACATTCCCGGATCACTTAAATGCCCCGTTAAACTCTCGGTTTCTAGAGCCTCCTGTCCTAGCACTGCTAAACATGAACATTATTTACCATATTATTATCACAAAGACACACACACACACACACGCACGCACGCAACTTAACATCAAATACTTATTGAATAAATATACAAATTTATAAACTGTACGAACGTCTCTCTCTCTCTCTCTCTCTCTCTCTCTCTCTCTCTCTCTCTCTCTCTCTCTCTCTATATATATATATATATATCGCAAATTTCTATAAGCGATTTATACAGCACCTTCCAAGAAGTGCCGCCATTCCTCAAACGAATCCACAATGGTGTTGAGTTTCTTGTTATGAATTGCTTGTAAAAATTTGTGAAACCAATAAAACATTGTATATCTCGTACAGACTTAGGCCTTTCCCACTTCACGACAGTCTTCACTTTTTGCATGTCCATTGAGACGCCAATAGGACAGATAATGTAGCCTAAGAATTCCACAGTATCCTTGTCAAAAAAAACACTTCTCTAACTTCGCATATAGGCCATGCTCGTGAAGTTTGTGTAAAATTAGTCGTACATGCTTGTCATGTGCTGCCTAGTCCTTGGAGAAAATCAGGATGTCATCGAGGTAAATCACCACAAATCGATTCAAAAAGTCGCGAAAGATGTTGTTCACCATGTGTTGGAACACAGTTGGGGCATTTGTAAGTCCAAAAGGCATCACTATGTACTTGAAATGTCCATACCTTGTACAAAAGGCAGTCTTCCATTCATCGCCTGGACGAATCCGTATAAGATTGTAGGCCCCTCATAAGTCGATCTTTGTGAACACCTTTGCTCCTCGTAGCCGATCGAGAAGTTCCGAGATCAATGACAATGGGTACAGTTCCGAATGGTGACTTAATTTAAACCCTTATAGTAAATAACCAAGCGCAAACTCCTATCTTTCTTCTTAACAAAGAAGATAGGTGCTCTTGCAGGGGACTTTGAGTGACAAATGAAGTTGGATGTTAAGTTGTCCTCGATGTACTGGCGATGAACCTTCAATTCTATAAGTGATAGTGCATAAATCGGTTCGAACGGTGGAGTCTTCCCTTCGGCAAGATCGATAGGATAATCGTAGGACCTGTGAACATAAAGAACTGCAACCTTGTGCTTCTCAAAAACGTCTTGAAAAAAGTGATACTTGAATGACAGGAAAGAAGTAGGAGAAGGAGAAGAAAATTGAAAAACATGAGAGTCAAATACAGGAGAGGTAGAAGAGGACGTAGGAGTTACTTGAAAAGCAAAAAGATGAAAAGAAGCAGGATCAGTGGCAAGTTCATGCATAATAGTGGTAAGAACGCAGAGAGGAGAAGGAGGGACATGTGAATGAAAAGGAAGAAGGATCTTCGGAAATGGAACAAAAACAGAGTAATGAAAAGAGGTAAGATTGGGGAAAACCTATGCTGATGTTGACGAGTGTATAAGGTTGGAAGAACCCTGTACAGAAGTTGTAAATGCATATGAGTGAGGAGAGCATGTGAATGTGCTGATGAACTGACAAGGGGTGGATCCTGTCGAGGAGGAACCTTTGACATTGATATAAGAACAAGCACGGTCAATCCTGTAGCTTGTACTACCTCAGACACTAAGGTCATATCTTGCACGCAGGGTGGTACATGATTAATCCTAGCTGCTGGAGAGGAAAACATGAGCGTCCTAGACCTCTAGTCGATCTGAGGATTTGCAACCATAAACCATGGCATGCCCAAACAATAGGAGTCGTCCGAGTATTGATTAAGTTGAAGAAAATTGAACAATTGAATGCGCCATGGATGCAAGAGAGAGGTGTGGTAGCATGGGTAATTGCATCAGAAGCAATCAGACGACCATTTGTGACCTCTACAGGAACTACACACTTCAACTTTATCACCAAAATGCCATGTTGAACTGCAAAAGTGTCATCAATTAAGCATACATTTGCACAAGTGTTTAACAGGGCAGACTCCTTGAGCTATTGATTATTGAAGTGAATGTGTATAGGAAACTTGAGTAATGGCATGGTGTGAGCAACACCAATAAAGCCTGCACCAACGTCCAACTTCACGGCTTGTAGACAAAGTGGATATTAAAGTTTTCCGACTGAACTTCAGCTTCAACTTCACACGTCTTGAACTTCCTGACTTTACCAGGACATTCTGCCACCTTGTGTCATGCTTCACCACAATACAAACATAAATTCTCACCATGACAACGTTGCTTCTCATCAGTTGAAAGTGGGTCACGCTTGTATTTGTTGACCTCCATAGGAACTACTCTAAAAGATGTCGTAAGAACATGTGTTACAGCTACAAGATTGGCTTGCAGGAACTGTTGACGGGATTTTCTTGACGATGTTTAAACAAACGGTTGTCACATCGAATAGCCTATTGCATGATCTTCGCTAAGATTTGGGCATCTGGTAACGTAAGGAGAAGGTTCTTCACGTCATCCCTCAACCCAAAATGGAAGTGTTATCAATGCAGTCTCGTTCCATGGAATGTTTATGCAAAGTTGCTAAAATTCGGATGCATATACAGAAACTGGTCGGGATCCTTGTGTGAGCTTCCTTAACTTCATGCATGCGAAATGGTACTTATCGGGATCTCCAAAGTAGGCTTCAAAGGCAGCTACGAATTCTTAAAAGTCTTTCATCAATAGGTCGTCACGCTCCAGCAAAAGGGCAACCCAAGCTCGTGGGGATCCAACTAGTAAGGATGCTAAAAGGCTAATCTTTTATGCATCATTCGAGTAGCGGCGTGGTTGCATTCGGATCAAAAGCCTGATCTAATTCAGAAAACTTTGAAAATTGGCATGATTGCCACCGAACTTCTCTAGCATGCTGATCTTTGGCTCCGAAGAAGAGTTCGATGAAGAGGGAACCATGGATGCTTGAGAGAGAGCCTATGTAGCAACCTTGAAGAATGCATTAGCAGCTGCATGCGCCGCGCTGGTGGAACCTTGCAAATCTGTGACCACTTGGCGCAAAGTGGCCAGCTCATGAAGTAACATTTGGTGCTCGCGTTACCATGATTTGTGGAAGAAAAAAGGAGGAAAACAAGGGAGATGAACCAAGAAAAAAAAATAACTGGAAATCAGAGAGTTATAAAAGCAGTTATTATCAAACTCTCAAGCCACAACTTAAGAGTAGGATAAAAACAAGAAGGCTTGACTCAAGAGCAAGGAACAAGACAAGAATGATCGTAGAATGATTGGTGTTGATAGTAACTGATTGTACAACAATTAGGTCAGAGCTTTTATACTTATAACTCCAAGAGTTAGGGCCGATTCACACCACACATTAACTTATGAACATTAATTAAATTTAATGTAATTGTCTTCACACCAAACTAAACATTACATTAAATTTTAAAAAGATAATGTAATGTCATTTGTTAATGCAAATCTATTCACACCAGTTAAACATTAAATTAAAAGATAATGTGCAACTAATACTTTCTTTATAAAATTTAACATTAACTTAATGCCAAGATTTCTTGGCATTAACTTAATGCCAAAGACTTTAGGGTTTACATTAGGGCGTGCAAACGGCGAGATCTGCAAACGCTCCTCCTACATTATATATAGTTGAGCATATATTTAAATTAAATTTTTAAATTAAAATTTTTAAATATTAAATATTATTTTAAATCTCAATTTGTGTGTGTGCATGTGTATGCGAAAATTAGGAAAATTCAAAATTTGCCAAACCTAAAATAATATTTAATATTTAAATATAATAAATTAAGCTTTTAATATAAAGTTAATGTAAAACATATGTGAAAACACATATATGTTAATAACTCTAATGTAATATGGTGTGAAGTCATTTACATTACATTAAATTAAGTTAGGTTACATTAACTAAAATTTTCTAATATTGTGATTAACTAATGCTGGTGTGAATATCAATGACATTAACTAATAACATTAAGCTAATAACAACTAATGTAATGTTCATAACTTAAGCTAATAACAATTAATGTAATGTTCATAACTTAATGTGTGGTGTGAATCGGCCCTTAATTTATGCATAAGCTAAAAATAATACTCCAAGAGTTAATTTAGGTCATATCCTGTATTTTGTATCGGGTCATGACATGTGCCTAGAGGGAGTTCTGCTAATGTAGTCCGCCTTTCTGGTCTTTAGACAAATTAGGTTTGTTGGGTCTGGTGGCAAATAGGACATCATGGCTGTCTGCGGGCTCCCCATGGCTTCCTAAATAGAACTAGAATCTATTAAGGAAGGAAGAATACTTCCACCTTCCATACGAAGGGGAAGAGCTTATCTAGTTATTTAAGAGCTATGCTACATTGGGCTATTCCCAAATTGGGCGCTCCCTAGCTATTGGTGCAGCTAGGGGTGCCCATGTTACTTGTTCTTGTAGGAGAGCCTGTTAAAAACCCTATATGAATGTATGGTCCTCGTGGATCAGTCCCCTCGTGTTGGAGCCGATCTCCTCTTATAATCTAATCGACACTTGCCATGTGGTTCAATGGTTGATAGTCAACCATGTCATGGAATCCTCATGATGACCTACAATTGTCACTGCCATAACCAAGGCTACCCATGATCGTCCTCTCACGGACCTCTAGCCGTCTTCGGTTGTCTCCATGTGGACCTTAGTTGTCCCCATGCGGACCTCCGGCCATCCTCCCATGACCTTTGGCTGTCCCCCTACAAACCTCCGGATGTCCTCTTGGGACCTCAAGCCCTCCTCCACGGGACATTCAGCCATCCTCCTATGGACCTTTGGCCTTCCTCTTGTGGACCTTTAGTTGTCCCCTGTGGACCTTCGATCGTCCTCATGTGGACTTCTGGCTATCCTCCCCAGACCTCCGGTTGTCCTTTTGTGGACCCTGTGGCCTTCCTCCTGGGATATCCAACCGTTCCCTGTGGACCTCCCAGGACCTCCAATTGTCCCTTGTGAACCTTCGGCCATCCTCCTAGGACCTTATTGCTGAGGAGGACCTAGTTGTCAACCAAATACCAAGCAAGTAGACGGATTACCAATAAAAGGAATTAATTAACTCTTTAGATGTGGCATACATACTTGGTCATAGTAACATGGATTCACCAACTATAAGGGTAGGCTTACCCTTAGGTGTGATGTACCCCTACATGCTGAAAATTAGAGCAGCATAAAGGATGTGCCCTAACAACATAAGTTATGCTCATGCTGGTGGGGATGAAGGAACTAAAAACCTCTCAATCTCTAGTATGTTATCCCCACACATATCCTACTTAATTTATATGATTGGGGTTCCCTCCTTTGTTTTTACATTTTATGTCGCAGGCTGGCATGGAATTCTAGCCCCAATGCATTTACATTTGGTGAGTTTAACCTAATGACCAACCTACCCCTAAAACCGTACCTTGAAGGGGTTAGGGCAATCCTAGATGTTGACCGCATCAAAACCAACTGGAATCTATTCGTAACAAAAAACAAGAGAAGAATTTTCTAGAAATTACGTTTTAGCTTTGCTTAGAATTTGTTAAAGCCGCTAAACCATACCAAGATTTCTCTAACCAAGTTAACTTCATTACTATGATGTCTCTTATTGCACTTAAAATATTATTAATCATAACCGTTAAATTTAACTATCAAAGATTCATTTAGAAGTTTGATTATAAATTTTTAAGTTTTATGAAATTAATTATTAGCTATCGACTGTCATAGTTTTTACTATGACTCAACCCTTTACTTTGGGATTTGATTATTGTTACCTACCGAGTTGTGTGACAACCAACCAGGGTGTTTGTTGTGAGAAACAGCCCCGCTTAGTGCACTTAGGTGTTTAGGGGTAGTCCAGCCGGCTATCACTAAGTACCTCAAGAAACTCTAGGCGAAGGTAGTACTTACCCTTTAAAAAACTCTCCCCCAGTTTGACGTTGCAAAGATAGGTTTTCCGTTAAATATAACTTGTCAAAAAGGGTTAGGACACCCCTAAGGTTGATCTGCCCTAACCCCACACTCTAATACCCCCCCCCTAGGGGTTAGGTTTAGGGTTAGGTTAGGACAACCATTTTCTCTAAGGGTTGGCATTTCCATGCCAACCCACTTACTCATTTAGGTAAACAGGGGAGGGAGGGGGGGGGGGGGGGGGCGTCACATAAATAAGATAAAGTATATGTAGTGAGGCTTCTTGGGTTCAAAAGAGAGCTCATTAACCTCCTACTGATGCAAGCTAAGCTTGTGTCGTCAAGGTGCAACCTGCCATTGTGCCGCCAAAACTTCCACACGACAGGGGTACAACCCACCCTAGGGTTAGACTATCCTTATTATTGGCAGGATCTTGCCTTTGAGATAGGAGCATGTCACTTCCAAGGAGTTAGTCAGATTCCTTAGTCTGAAAACCTGCTCGCAAGCTTAAAGGCATTGCCCGAGTTCACGTTCTGCAAAACTAGTGGTTGAGGCCTTGCTCCGGCCGCCTCAACCACGCCAAGCTAGGAACGACACCTAAAGCTCGGCTAGTCAGTGTATCCTAATTCACAAGGTGAGTCTCGCTCGTGGACTTAGTCAGTTGAGGGTTTGAGTTCTTAGGGCTTGGGTTCCTAATACGGGTTATTTTACCAGATTCCGTGGGGTTTCCAGAGAGGGGATTCCAGGGTTGGCACCTAGCAAGCTGCCTTTGTGGCACTAGGTAAAAACTCTGACATCGACGGTGCTAATGAGGCTCCTCATAGTGGAACAAGTATGGGGCTTATCAAAAAACTCTAAATGCAGACAAAGCAAATTGTTGTAAGGCACAAGCTTCTGTTATTGTTAAGAGGTGTGCTACTTTAAAAGAAAATGAATTAACTACTAAATTGCTATCAAGTTGCAAATGTGGTGAGTATCCTAGTGAAAGTACCATGAGACATTCTATTTCTCAAGATATCAGTGTAATAAATAATCTTTCTAATGGATTCTCTCAAGAAGGAAGAATAGATTTCATTAGGAATATACTTAATGCTAGGGCTTAGCTAATGCAAAACCTCCAAAACTAGATAGAGGTGCTAGTGAGATCTAGCAAAATCTTTTTTCTAATTTGAATATTGTCAAATGAGGAAGATCAAATGATCATTTTAATAAATCAACAAGTTTAGCTATGGTGATTAGTACAAATCCGTAAATCTTAGTAGAATTTCTGGAACATTAGGCACTAATACGCATAATCTTAGTATGGCAAGTGCAAGAAGACAAAAAGTTGAACATGATGGATCTTGGACAATTACAAAAAGAAGACAATGGTTAGATACAATTTTAGAGATGTTAAGGCACTAATTTGTGCATTTTAGAAAGAGAAAGAAGAGTGTCTCCTAACAAGAAGTATGTAATGAAAGTGCCTAGCAGGATTATAATGCAACAAAGCATCCTCTTTATTATTTGGAAATTACTTAAGTTAGATTAAATTTACATATACCTATTATCAATGTTTAGTTTGTCTTATGTTTTCTCATTTGTATATATTATTAGGATTAGGCTGTATTGTCTATGCAAGCTTCATGTTTAAATCTCATAAGTAGCATATTTTAGCTTTGTGTGGTTTCTGTAGGTGAACATGTGGAAGGATCATTGACACGCGCATCCATGCAGACAAACAAGAACAACTATATTGTATGTCTAGCGAGGGGCCACGTCCGGAGGCGTGGGGTGGTTCCCTACCCGTATGGTGCCCTTCTCGGGTGTGCCTCCTCCTTCCACAGCCTCCTTCCCTCCAGGGTGGGAATGTGCCACAGAGGCCGTTGTGGAGGTTCGTCTGGTTACAACCACTCAATAACTAACACAAACACAAACACACACACAATGGGCGTATGGAATATGAGATATGTCGTGATGTATATAGCTGAACTCTAATCTTTTGCAAGCTTTTAAAAAGACATGACAACTTTAATTTATCTATCCACTTAGAATATACTTAGACATTATTTATTTGCCTATAGTTATAATTAACTAGGTAGATGTTATCTTATAAAGATAATATTATTAATTTACATAGACAAATAAATTAGTACCACCAATTTATACAATAAGACATGATACTTACAAGATGAAAGAAAACTTACTAGAACACTAGGAGACCATATTAGTAGTTATATCAATGGCATCTAGGTGGATTCTATGTGGATAAATAACATCTAGGTGTATTCTAAGTAAATAAATAACATCTAGGTATATTCTACATGAATAAATGGCATCTACGTAGATAATATCAATATATCTATGTTCTTAAACGAAGTTTATAGAAGGAAAATCATTGAGAAGACATGTGTAAATAAGAATACAATACTATGTGCTCTAGTGTTATACGAAACTCAATGTACACGCAATTGTATAATGTCAGAGTTTTAACCCAAAGGGCCAACATGTGACAACACGTGGCTGCCAAATGGCCATCTGGCGTCATCACTATGTATGAACAACGCTAAGTCTTTCAAGATAACCCTAAGAGTCTAACTTAGAGGCCCAATTAGGCAGAAGACTTAGAGTCCTACCCTAAGTTCCTAGAATGACCATCCCCTGAACCCTAGAGGATAACCCGAGTAGATTTTAGGATCATGTACCAGTAAACCTAGACATGCTCATGCCCTAACCCACAAAGGAGATGTGTCTCACACATACCCCCATGACAGAGCCAAGGCATTATCACTTAACCCTTGATGAATCACCCTCATTCGGGAGTACAACCCCTTTAGGGCGTCAAGGGGTACCATGAACCACGACTAACCCCTAAGGGTTTGAGTGGCCAAGTCATACCCTAGACCTAGGGTTAATACTTAATGAGGACATGAGTGTGCGCTGTAGGCAAACACGAATGTTCTACTAAGCTAGGTTTGGATAACCCTAAGTACATGACCTTGCGAGTGTTTTATGATAGGGCTTTTGCTAATGAGCTTAAGTTGTTCAACCCTTAAATCCTAAGAAGAACACCCCCTAGCTAGGTGTGCCAAAGCACATCTAGTTACGAGACCTAACCTCTCTTGAGCGGATGCCCAAGGTTTAGCACCTTAATGCGAACACAAGCATGTATGTTTACTAGGATATCCAACCCTTGGTGACAAACCCATGACACGACCCCAAAGGGCGTGCCTCAGGCGTTGTATCATATGACTTCTAACCCAGTGTCACATCTCCATGTGACACTGCCTTCCACAATGGGGTTATCATGCCATAACCCTTAGATTTAAGAGTTGCACCAAGTGCCACAAACGTGGCTCTTAAATGCCAACTCTAGACCCCTTTAGTGAACCTTTAGGAACTATGTAATGTGAACCAACAAGATCCCACACCCACAGTTGGACATGAATGTGCCTTGCTTGGCCATGAGTGTTACACCTAGCTTGACGTGGAGGAGGAGGCTGGAGACTAACCTCTGCCTCTTGGAACGTGCATTCCCACAAGACCTCCCAGGCATGGATTCACCAACGTTAAGGGTAAGCTACCCCAAAGGTGGGACGTACCCCTATCATCTGGAAGTTAGGGCGGCACGATAGAGGGTTGTGTTTTGACGACACAAGCTAGTGCTTGCATCAGGAGAAGAGTAACGAGCTCAATCATGAACCCAAGAACCCTCACTCCTACATACTCTATCTTATTTATGTGACGGAGCCCCCTCCCCCTCTTTTCCTTAATGTGTTTAACTTAGCCTAACTTTAACCCTAAAACCCTACCCAAAGGGGTGGGGGTTTTTAGGGCGTGGGTTAGGGAAACCCTAGGGGTGTTCCTAACCCGTAAACACGCTAAACTCATTTACATTAACCAATCAGCCTAACTAGGACATCAAAATTGGGGGTGGGTTTCTAAAAGGTAAGTTTTAGCTTCGCTTAGAGTTTCTTACAAATACTTAATGACACCTGGCCGGACCATCATTAGATACCCAAGTGCATTAAGCGAGCATGTTTCCTACTACATCTAAGGTCCATCAACATAGTACAATAGGTAACAACATCAACATCCAAAATAAAGGGTCGAGTTATAATAAAAACTATGACACATAGTTTGTATTGAAGAATTGAATAGATTGAAAGATTGAGTTCATCATTGAGTTTTATTCAAGCCTTTTATGTCAAAAACCTCCAAGTTCAAATTGCCATGGTAGGAGTTGCTTAATTAATGGATTGTCAACATTTGACTATAAAGACATAGGAAGGAACAAAAATGGTAAAAGCATCACACGTATTCAATTAGAAGAGAAGATGATGTCAAAGTCAAAGTTCTTGTGTAACTTTTAAGATTACATTAAGGACTTCATCCCTCATGCTTAAAGCATTTAAGTCTTACACAGGAATTTCAAAAATCTATTCATTTAGAATTCAAGATGAGATATAATCATTACATTGGAATACTCAACAAATTATTGTGTTTATACACATGTCATCTCCCTGTATAGGTTGTAGTCTTAGATGAAAATGATTTCTTAAGGTGTTAAGATAATGCCTTAACTTTGTAACAGGGTATGTGTTTCCTTGGTGGGGTTGGGGCACGAGCCTTTCTAGTCTCATATGGCATGTATCCATGTTTGTTCCCATGTCTGCTCAAGTTGTCTTTTAAGGTTTGGATATAGGTATTTAAGGTGAAACTTTAAGTCTTTTGTTTACTTGGGCATTTGAGTTGGACTCTCGGGGTCACCTTAGAAGACTTAGCATTGGTCACACTTGATAATGATACAAAATGACCACTTAGTAATTATATATTGTCACATGTTGACCTTTCGGGTTAAAACATTAATAAAGAATATTTAGTTTGCTTTTAAATTTAACAAATTAAACTACAATAATTAAACTTCATATAAAGTCCCATGGTTTATAACACTTTCTGATCCATATTTCTTATAAAAATTTATAAGCTTGGTTATACTTAACCATGGGTTGTTCTCAATTAAAGTGGTAGGCAAGATGAAAATTTATATATATATAGCTTATGTATATATCATTGAAAAGCAATGGGAGAACTAATATAAAACAATGACAATATTAAGATGTCTCAAATATCTTTTGAGAAATTAGTAAATCTTTCAATTTTCTTTTGAGATTCTAGTTTAACAAAAACTTATAAAGACTAATAATAGTTTATGTAATATAAGAGTTTGATTCCTAATATATTATTTATACATAAAATGCTAGTTTACAATAATAATTACTCTTTAATTAAAATTTAAAATATTTATTCTTACACAACAATCGTTTTACTTACACATGATTACTTACTCATGATATATAATTAAAACTTTTCACATTTAGAATAATAAATAAGTAACATAATTTTCTTTTTCTCACACACTCAATAGTTCTAGTAACATGTTTCAATATTGAGCTGTGTTTTGCTTTTAATTTTCCATAAACACATCACTTTAAACAACTTTGAGGAGATGTATCTACTTAACTACTCTAGGAAAACAAACTAATATGTATCTCATCTCTATATAATTAATTAGAGAGAGAGGGAGTCTATGTTTGTGCTTGTGTGGGGTATGTGTTTTATGATCTAGGCTATGTAATAAAATAATAATAATACACATATAATATCTAGTATATTAATACAAAGTAAATAAGATATTTCTAATAATTAAGGGCCAACTCGTTTTTGAAAGGATTCTGATCACAAAAAATATATAACATATATTAGGTTTAAATGTCTCCATTTTTGAAAAACCCTAAATGCCCCAAACCCTAAAACAGAGAATAATATTCGAAGAACCCGGTGAATATTACAGACTCGTTACATCGCGAAGTTACCACTAGGGGAGAATATGCTCGAATGTAGGGCCTTTTATATAGTTTAGGTCAAGTTCATTTCTCGTCTCATTTGCACTCACGGGTAAAGATGGAGATGGTGTATAATAAAAATTACGCCCGCCCACAGTGGTATGACGATGCCCTCCTGATGATGTCCATAGAGAGGCAACACTCCCCCAAGGGTGTTGTGTGTCCCGCAGCAAAAGACGATCCCCAATTGGGGCATCACGAGAGAAGGGCAGATGCCCAATTCGGGCACAGCAATACCCAAGTGAGGGCCTCTGGGAAGAGGAGATCCCCAGACGAAACTACTATCCGGGCGACTAAGAAGAGGAAGGAGGTAGCATCTGCTGAAGACGAGGCGCTAGAGGAGTTCTTGGTGGAGTTTCTTGAGGAAAAAAATGAGAATATGCACAAGGACGAGGAACTAGAGGAATTCCTGAAAGAGTTCCTTGAGGAAGGAAATGAAGATATGCCCAAGGATGAGGAACTAGAGGAGGTCCTGATGAATGAATTACTTAGGGAGGATAAAGAGGAGTTAGGGAAGAATCTAAGCCCTGAGGAGTACTACTACACAGTTAGTAATCTGAGCAAGGAGAGGCGCAAAGACAAGAAATTGCTGAGATCCATGTTACCTGATAGAACACCTTGCTGTAAATGTGGGAGTAGCTCCAGTTGGAACGACTTCAATGGGGAAATCTCGCCCAGGTATCTGTGCCGTCGATGCAACATAAAGTTTACATACGGCAAGCAGTATAAGCCGCGGAAACCCAGGGGTGAGTGCTCGTCATTCAGTTCTAAGAAGAAAAACATGACAAAGAGATCTTGAAGTCATTATTTAATTTAATATTCCAAAGTTTTATAATTGTTAATTTTCTGGTTAATTTTTGTAATTTAAAATGTTCAAAAGCATTTGAATGATATTATTAATTTGTTATTAGATATAATAAGTGTGTATATAACATATAGCGTGTGAGTATGTATGAATATATATATAACTTGCCTCTCTAACATTCAGGATTTTAAAATTCTTCACTTTAATATGACACTATATATATATATATAGAGAGAGAGAGAGAGAGAGAGAGAGAGAGAGAGAGAGAGGGGCATCTGCATACAAAGAATTTTATATACACATAAATAAGTAACATAAACGACACATCGGTTTATATTCAGATATATCACAAGTAAGCAAAAATATTAATCATACGGTATTATTACACATAAGAGAATGTATCTTTTTTATTTTAAAATATTTGTTACATGGTTTTAAATTAATTTAAAATATTGTAATTAGATATATTATATTGTATATATTACATTTACATTTTATTAGTTTTGAAATTAAATTTGTAAATTATAAATTTATATATTTTAATTTTAATTTTAAAAATAACAATGAGATTTTCGTGTTTAAATATAAATCTTTCTGTACATATATACAGTTACATTCCAACATCAAGCTTGCTTTCATTATTATTCCTTAAATGAAATTAAGATTAAAATAAAATCTAAATCATTCAATTAATATATATATAAAGTTATATTGCTCAAAAAATTAAGTTGCACTGTGGAACAATTTGAAAATATACGGCCTTTATTAAGTATTTCATTTATTTCATTCCTTGATATATATATATATATATATATATATATAAAACTCTGTGATCTATCTAAATATAAATCATTAATAGGAGTAACCACCTTATTTAAATTTAAACAAAATTAAGTACATTCTCTTTTATTTTAATACGATGTAACATAGTGCTATATATGTATAATGTAAACACACACACACCACACACACACTATGTTGCATAGCATTCATTTTTAACTAAAAACACTGTGGAAACTATATCTAATAATTAATCCATTATCTAATTAATCATTACAAATCTCTACCGTGCAAAGCACCATCGCTTTTGACACGTTGCATACCTTGAAGCCGTCCAATCTCCACATTATTATTCTTAATCTGCTGATAACCTCCTCTTAACGATTCTTTGCGATTTGAACTTATCTTCTTGCCTTTGCTGTCTAAACATTTTTTTAAATAATAAAGAAAACATTAAATTTAATTCCTTAATTATATTATATTACTACAATATTAATAACATTTAAGATTCACATTTATGAAACGTGTATGTGCGATATACACATACGTGCGTGCGTGTGTTCTTTATACTTACTAGGTAAATTATGAGGAGAATGCCGGCTGGTAGAACTTGCCATTAGCGACCTCGCAATAGGATCCCGTGACGAAGTTCCACCTTCAAATAAGAGGATTCTATTAATCTTTCTCTCCCTTTTAATAATAAATATATGTAGTTAATATTATACAATAGGTATAATTGTATTAAACTACGCATTATTATACCTTTAACAGGTTGATTATTGAGATAAACCAGATTAGGAGCAACACTGTTCATGAATCTCTTTAACTGTTCTTCTCCTATGTTAACAATCACAGCTGAAAACAAAATATAAATAAGATATAACATTAAAGTACACATACAATGTGAATGTGTATGTATATACGTATTCACTTACGGTTTCCCACGAGATTAACGGCCATGAGGGAGGTATACGTGGAAGCAATCTGGCCGAGTGATTTTGTAGAAGAAAGCCTGTTGAAGCTTAACTCTAGAAATGCAAGCTTTGTAAGCCTGTGTAAGCCCTCTACTTCACTTATCTTATTACACGCCAAATACAGTTCACGTATCGAACTACACTTCGATAGTCCTGTAAAATGTGTGTGTGTGTCAATATATGCATGTATGTGCGTGTCTCTCCCTCTCTCTCTATTTATCTGTATCAATATCAGTATGTGGATGTGTGTCTGTTCTTCTATACATCCACATAATGTAAGTATATACGTATTTCTGGTATGTTTATATACAGCTAAATATATGGGTACATATATAAAGATCCTCTTGTGCACATACATGATGCGTATTTATGTGTATGCTTACACCGTCTCTTTCTCTCTCTACACACACATGCATATATATATATATATATATATACCTTGGCCAATTCTAGATATACGGTTGTACGAGAGATTCAATGAACGTAGTCTAGTGAGCTCCCTGAGGCCTTCAATTACAGTTATCTTATTTCTCGATAAGTCCAATCTGTGAAGTCCTTTCGGAAGACTACCCGGTGTTATTCTCACTATAGAATAATTAAGGAAAAAAACATTAATACAACATAAGATATTAAATGAAAATACTATATGAAGTACTATAGCATAATATTATATAGTAATTATATACAGAGATAATGAACACACACACACAAACACATGTAGTTATAGATAGAGAGAGAGAGAGAGACATGTTTCTTTCCTACAGGACTATATGAGGCAGATATAAACAATCTATAATCTTAAGTCTTTTGAATGTATATATACATGCATAAAACACATTAAATTTAAGGTTAGCAAGCTTACCAATAGAGTTTGCCGAAAGTTTAAGCGTTTTGAGGTGTATAAACGTACTTAAACAAGGTATAACAGTCAAACCCATGCCACCCAGATGTGCAACACTGCCGTGAAGATCCAGCGATCGTAAGGCCGATTTGCATGCTCAATCTCTTTGTAATTTCCATTGGTCCGTGTTGCTGCTTATCAGAAGTATAACATTAGTTTAATCTTGACATCTTATACATTGTGCTATATACGTTATAGTATCAGATTCATATACACCAGTAACATATAATTTTGTATGACATATTATGATATCGTAGAAAGTAATATGTCATACACTACGTACATATATAGACGAATAATATAGATTATGAAATACCTTATGAATAAATTCCATGGGCATATACATATCCTTTCATATGGACACATAATACTGGATTTTGCAGTAGGTATGTATGCCTATGTAGACCATGTAGATTATAGCACTTTTCCATATGTATGCTGGCATATACCGTTTCATATATACAGTATATACGATCGTAATGTATCACATTAAATACATGCATAATGTAGATACAATATAACTTACAATGATACTCGGCATATATACATTCCAAAAGCACAGATACAACAAACAAACGTAGTGTACCTGCAGGAGTGGATGAGGATTCGCCAGACGGCATCTCAATGTACGACTGAGATAAATTCTCAATACTTCTCACCCATTCTTCCACTCTTTTAAGGTCAGAATATTCACCATCATCATCGTCATAAGTATCAAAATCTGTCACTTTATCTTCTGCAAATCCAGACATGATATACTTAATTCGTATAATACATATATGTTGTTCGTACATATATGTATATCCTTATGTGTGTATGTATGTGTGTGTAATTTAAATACCTGGACAATGTTCCACTTCTTTGTCACGAATGCCATCCTGAAAATCAACTGCTTCCCCTGCGAAACATTCGTGTAAGTCCCGAAGCTGTGTATATATATATATATAATATATATATATATATGAGTAACACCATATATAATGCATAAGATACACAAACACACAGATACCGTTGTTGTTCTGGTCGCGATCAGTACTCGGACAGCTATCAGAGAAACCATGGTCCTCACAGTACATTCCCGGATCACTTAAATGCCCCGTTAAACTCTCGGTTTCTAGAGCCTCCTGTCCTAGCACTGCTAAACATGAACATTATTTACCATATTATTATCACAAAGACACACACACACACACACGCACGCACGCAACTTAACATCAAATACTTATTGAATAAATATACAAATTTATAAACTGTACGAACGTCTCTCTCTCTCTCTCTCTCTCTCTCTCTCTCTCTCTCTCTCTCTCTCTCTCTCTCTATATATATATATATATCGCAAATTTCTATAAGCGATTTATACAGCACCTTCCAAGAAGTGCCGCCATTCCTCAAACGAATCCACAATGGTGTTGAGTTTCTTGTTATGAATTGCTTGTAAAAATTTGTGAAACCAATAAAACATTGTATATCTCGTACAGACTTAGGCCTTTCCCACTTCACGACAGTCTTCACTTTTTGCATGTCCATTGAGACGCCAATAGGACAGATAATGTAGCCTAAGAATTCCACAGTATCCTTGTCAAAAAAAACACTTCTCTAACTTCGCATATAGGCCATGCTCGTGAAGTTTGTGTAAATTAGTCGTACATGCTTGTCATGTGCTGCCTAGTCCTTGGAGAAAATCAGGATGTCATCGAGGTAAATCATCACAAATCGATTCAAAAAGTCGCGAAAGATGTTGTTCACCATGTGTTGGAACACAGTTGGGGCATTTGTAAGTCCAAAAGGCATCACTATGTACTTGAAATGTCCATACCTTGTACAAAAGGCAGTCTTCCATTCATCGCCTGGACGAATCCGTATAAGATTGTAGGCCCCTCATAAGTCGATCTTTGTGAACACCTTTGCTCCTCGTAGCCGATCGAGAAGTTCCGAGATCAATGACAATGGGTACCAGTTCCGAATGGTGACTTAATTTAAACCCTTATAGTAAATAACCAAGCGCAAACTCCTATCTTTCTTCTTAACAAAGAAGATAGGTGCTCTTGCAGGGGACTTTGAGTGACAAATGAAGTTGGATTTAAGTTGTCCTCGATGTACTGGCGATGAACCTTCAATTCTATAAGTGATAGTGCATAAATCGGTTCGAACGGTGGAGTCTTCCCTTCGGCAAGATCGATAGGATAATCGTAGGACCTGTGAACATAAAGAACTGCAACCTTGTGCTTCTCAAAAACGTCTTGAAAAAAGTGATACTTGAATGACAGGAAAGAAGTAGGAGAAGGAGAAGAAAATTGAAAAACATGAGAGTCAAATACAGGAGAGGTAGAAGAGGACGTAGGAGTTACTTGAAAAGCAAAAAGATGAAAAGAAGCAGGATCAGTGGCAAGTTCATGCATAATAGTGGTAAGAACGCAGAGAGGAGAAGGAGGGACATGTGAATGAAAAGGAAGAAGGATCTTCGGAAATGGAACAAAAACAGAGTAATGAAAAGAGGTAAGATTGGGGAAAACCTATGCTGATGTTGACGAGTGTATAAGGTTGGAAGAACCCTGTACAGAAGTTGTAAATGCATATGAGTGAGGAGAGCATGTGAATGTGCTGATGAACTGACAAGGGGTGGATCCTGTCGAGGAGGAACCTTTGACATTGATATAAGAACAAGCACGGTCAATCCTGTAGCTTGTACTACCTCAGACACTAAGGTCATATCTTGCACGCAGGGTGGTACATGATTAATCCTAGCTGCTGGAGAGGAAAACATGAGCGTCCTAGACCTCTAGTCGATCTGAGGATTTGCAACCATAAACCATGGCATGCCCAAACAATAGGAGTCGTCCGAGTATTGATTAAGTTGAAGAAAATTGAACAATTGAATGCGCCATGGATGCAAGAGAGAGGTGTGGTAGCATGGGTAATTGCATCAGAAGCAATCAGACGACCATTTGTGACCTCTACAGGAACTACACACTTCAACTTTATCACCAAAATGCCATGTTGAACTGCAAAAGTGTCATCAATTAAGCATACATTTGCACAAGTGTTTAACAGGGCAGACTCCTTGAGCTATTGATTATTGAAGTGAATGTGTATAGGAAACTTGAGTAATGGCATGGTGTGAGCAACACCAATAAGCCTGCACCAACGTCCAACTTCACGGCTTGTAGACAAAGTGGATATTAAAGTTTTCCGACTGAACTTCAGCTTCAACTTCACACGTCTTGAACTTCCTGACTTTACCAGGACATTCTGCCACCTTGTGTCATGCTTCACCACAATACAAACATAAATTCTCACCATGACAACGTTGCTTCTCATCAGTTGAAAGTGGGTCACGCTTGTATTTGTTGACCTCCATAGGAACTACTCTAAAAGATGTCGTAAGAACATGTGTTACAGCTACAAGATTGGCTTGCAGGAACTGTTGACGGGATTTTCTTGACGATGTTTAAACAAACGGTTGTCACATCGAATAGCCTATTGCATGATCTTCGCTAAGATTTGGGCATCTGGTAACGTAAGGAGAAGGTTCTTCACGTCATCCCTCAACCCAAAATGGAAGTGTTATCAATGCAGTCTCGTTCCATGGAATGTTTATGCAAAGTTGCTAAAATTCGGATGCATATACAGAAACTGGTCGGGATCCTTGTGTGAGCTTCCTTAACTTCATGCATGCGAAATGGTACTTATCGGGATCTCCAAAGTAGGCTTCAAAGGCAGCTACGAATCCTTAAAAGTCTTTCATCAATAGGTCGTCACGCTCCAGCAAAAGGGCAACCCAAGCTCGTGGGATCCAACTAGTAAGGATGCTAAAAGGCTAATCTTTTATGCATCATTCGAGTAGCGGCGTGGTTGCATCGGATCAAAAGCCTGATCTAATTCAGAAAACTTTGAAAATTGGCATGATTGCCACCGAACTTCTCTAGCATGCTGATCTTTGGCTCCGAAGAAGAGTTCGATGAAGAGGAACCATGGATGCTTGAGAGAGAGCCTATGTAGCAACCTTGAAGAATGCATTAGCAGCTGCATGCGCCGCGCTGGTGGAACCTTGCAAATCTGTGACCACTTGGCGCAAAGTGGCCAGCTCATGAAGTAACATTTGGTGCTCGCGTTACCATGATTTGTGGAAGAAAAAAGGAGGAAAACAAGGGAGATGAACCAAGAAAAAAAATAACTGGAAATCAGAGAGTTATAAAAGCAGTTATTATCAAACTCTCAAGCCACAACTTAAGAGTAGGATAAAAAAAAGAAGGCTTGACTCAAGAGCAAGGAACAAGACAAGAATGATCGTAGAATGATTGGTGTTGATAGTAACTGATTGTACAACAATTAGGTCAGAGCTTTTATACTTATAACTCCAAGAGTTAGGGCCGATTCACACCACACATTAACTTATGAACATTAATTAAATTTAATGTAATTGTCTTCACACCAAACTAAACATTACATTAAATTTTAAAAAGATAATGTAATGTCATTTGTTAATGCAAATCTATTCACACCAGTTAAACATTAAATTAAAAGATAATGTGCAACTAATACTTTCTTTATAAAATTTAACATTAACTTAATGCCAAGATTTCTTGGCATTAACTTAATGCAAAGACTTTAGGTTTACATTAGGGCGTGCAAACGGCGAGATCTGCAAACGCTCCTCCTACATTATATATAGTTGAGCATATATTTAAATTAAATTTTTAAATTAAATTTTTAAATATTAAATATTATTTTAAATCTCAATTTGTGTGTGCATGTGTATGCGAAAATTAGGAAAATTCAAAATTTGCCAAACCTAAAATAATATTTAATATTTATAATAAATTAAGCTTTTAATATAAAGTTAATGTAAAACATATGTGAAAACATATATGTTAATAACTCTAATGTAATATGGTGTGAAGTCATTTACATTACATTAAATTAAGTTAGGTTACATTAACTAAAATTTTCTAATATTGTGATTAACTAATGCTGGTGTGAATATCAATGACATTAACTAATAACATTAAGCTAATAACAACTAATGTAATGTTCATAACTTAAGCTAATAACAATTAATGTAATGTTCATAACTTAATGTGTGGTGTGAATCGGCCCTTAATTTATGCATAAGCTAAAAATAATACTCCAAGAGTTAATTTAGGTCATATCCTGTATTTTGTATCGGGTCATGACATGTGCCTAGAGGGAGTTCTGCTAATGTAGTCCGCCTTTCTGGTCTTTAGACAAATTAGGTTTGTTGGGTCTGGTGGCAAATAGGACATCATGGCTGTCTGCGGGCTCCCCATGGCTTCCTAAATAGAACTAGAATCTATTAAGGAAGGAAGAATACTTCCACCTTCCATACGAAGGGGAAGAGCTTATCTAGTTATTTTAAGAGCTATGCTACATTGGGCTATTCCCAAATTGGGCGCTCCCTAGCTATTGGTGCAGCTAGGGGTGCCCATGTTACTTGTTCTTGTAGGAGAGCCTGTTAAAAACCCTATATGAATGTATGGTCCTCGTGGATCAGTCCCCTCGTGTTGGAGCCGATCTCCTCTTATAATCTAATCGACACTTGCCATGTGGTTCAATGGTTGATAGTCAACCATGTCATGGAATCCTCATGATGACCTACAATTGTCACTGCCATAACCAAGGCTACCCATGATCGTCCTCTCACGGACCTCTAGCCGTCTTCGGTTGTCTCCATGTGGACCTTTAGTTGTCCCATGCGGACCTCCGGCCATCCTCCCATGACCTTTGGCTGTCCCCCTACAAACCTCCGGATGTCCTCTTGGGACCTCAAGCCCTCCTCCACGGGACATTCAGCCATCCTCCTATGGACCTTTGGCCTTCCTCTTGTGGACCTTTAGTTGTCCCCTGTGGACCTTCGATCGTCCTCATGTGGACTTCTGGCTATCCTCCCCAGACCTCCGGTTGTCCTTTTGTGGACCCTGTGGCCTTCCTCCTGGGATATCCAACCGTTCCCTGTGGACCTCCCAGGACCTCCAATTGTCCCTTGTGAACCTTCGGCCATCCTCCTAGGACCTTATTGCTGAGGAGGACCTAGTTGTCAACCAAATACCAAGCAAGTAGACGGATTACCAATAAAGGAATTAATTAACTCTTTAGATGTGCATACATACTTGGTCATAGTAACATGGATTCACCAACTATAAGGGTAGGCTTACCCTTAGGTGTGATGTACCCCTACATGCTGAAAATTAGAGCAGCATAAAGGATGTGCCCTAACAACATAAGTTATGCTCATGCTGGTGGGGATGAAGGAACTAAAAACCTCTCAATCTCTAGTATGTTATCCCCACACATATCCTACTTAATTTATATGATTGGGGTTCCCTCCTTTGTTTTTACATTTTATGTCGCAGGCTGGCATGGAATTCTAGCCCCAATGCATTTACATTTGGTGAGTTTAACCTAATGACCAACCTACCCCTAAAACCGTACCTTGAAGGGGTTAGGGCAATCCTAGATGTTGACCGCATCAAAAACTGGAATCTATTCGTAACAAAAAAGAGAAGAATTTTCTAGAAATTACGTTTTAGCTTTGCTTAGAATTTGTTAAAGCCGCTAAACATACCAAGATTTCTCTAACCAAGTTAACTTCATTACTATGATGTCTCTTATTGCACTTAAAATATTATTAATCATAACCGTTAAATTTAACTATCAAAGATTCATTTAGAAGTTTGATTATAAATTTTTAAGTTTTATGAAATTAATTATTAGCTATCGACTGTCATAGTTTTTACTATGACTCAACCCTTTACTTTGGGATTTGATTATTGTTACCTACCGAGTTGTGTGACAACCAACCAGGGTGTTTGTTGTGAGAAACCCCCGCTTAGTGCACTTAGGTGTTTAGGGGTAGTCCAGCCGGCTATCACTAAGTACCTCAAGAAACTCTAGGCGAAGGTAGTACTTACCCTTTAAAAAACTCTCCCCCAGTTTGACGTTGCAAAGATAGGTTTTCCGTTAAATATAACTTGTCAAAAAGGGTTAGGACACCCCTAAGGTTGATCTGCCCTAACCCACACTCTAATACCCCCCCCCTAGGGTTAGGTTTAGGGTTAGGTTAGGACAACCATTTTCTCTAAGGGTTGGCATTTCCATGCCAACCCACTTACTCATTTAGGTAAACAGGGGAGGGAGGGGGGGGGGGGGGGGGGCGTCACATAAATAAGATAAAGTATATGTAGTGAGGCTTCTTGGGTTCAAAAGAGAGCTCATTAACCTCCTACTGATGCAAGCTAAGCTTGTGTCGTCAAGGTGCAACCTGCCATTGTGCCGCCAAAACTTCCACACGACAGGGGTACAACCCACCAGGGTTAGACTATCCTTATTATTGGCAGGATCTTGCCTTTGAGATAGGAGCATGTCACTTCCAAGGAGTTAGTCAGATTCCTTAGTCTGAAAACCTGCTCGCAAGCTTAAAGGCATTGCCCGAGTTCACGTTCTGCAAAACTAGTGGTTGAGGCCTTGCTCCGGCCGCCTCAACCACGCCAAGCTAGGAACGACACCTAAAGCTCGGCTAGTCAGTGTATCCTAATTCACAAGGTGAGTCTCGCTCGTGGACTTAGTCAGTTGAGGGTTTGAGTTCTTAGGGCTTGGGTTCCTAATACGGGTTATTTTACCAGATTCCGTGGGGTTTCCAGAGAGGGGATTCCAGGGTTGGCACCTAGCAAGCTGCCTTTGTGGCACTAGGTAAAAACTCTGACATCGACGGTGCTAATGAGGCTCCTCATAGTGGAACAAGTATGGGGCTTATCAAAAAACTCTAAATGCAGACAAAGCAAATTGTTGTAAGGCACAAGCTTCTGTTATTGTTAAGGGTGTGCTACTTTAAAAGAAAATGAATTAACTACTAAATTGCTATCAAGTTGCAAATGTGGTGAGTATCCTAGTGAAAGTACCATGAGACATTCTATTTCTCAAGATATCAGTGTAATAAATAATCTTTCTAATGGATTCTCTCAAGAAGGAAGAATAGATTTCATTAGGAATATACTTAATGCTAGGGCTTAGCTAATGCAAAACCTCCAAAACTAGATAGAGGTGCTAGTGAGATCTAGCAAAATCTTTTTTCTAATTTGAATATTGTCAAATGAGGAAGATCAAATGATCATTTTAATAAATCAACAAGTTTAGCTATGGTGATTAGTACAAATCCGTAAATCTTAGTAGAATTTCTGGAACATTAGGCACTAATACGCATAATCTTAGTATGGCAAGTGCAAGAAGACAAAAAGTTGAACATGATGGATCTTGGACAATTACAAAAAGAAGACAATGGTTAGATACAATTTTAGAGATGTTAAGGCACTAATTTGTGCATTTTAGAAAGAGAAAGAAGAGTGTCTCCTAACAAGAAGTATGTAATGAAAGTGCCTAGCAGGATTATAATGCAACAAAGCATCCTCTTTATTATTTGGAAATTACTTAAGTTAGATTAAATTTACATATACCTATTATCAATGTTTAGTTTGTCTTATGTTTTTCATTTGTATATATTATTAGGATTAGGCTGTATTGTCTATGCAAGCTTCATGTTAAATCTCATAAGTAGCATATTTTAGCTTTGTGTGGTTTCTGTAGGTGAACATGTGGAAGGATCATTGACACGCGCATCCATGCAGACAAACAAGAAAACTATATTGTATGTCTAGCGAGGGGCCACGTCCGGAGGCGTGGGGTGGTTCCCTACCCGTATGGTGCCCTTCTCGGGTGTGCTCCTCCTTCCACAGCCTCCTTCCCTCCAGGGTGGGAATGTGCCACAGAGGCCGTTGTGGAGGTTCGTCTGGTTACAACCACTCAATAACTAACACAAACACAAACACACACACAATGGGCGTATGGAATATGAGATATGTCGTGATGTATATAGCTGAACTCTAATCTTTTGCAAGCTTTTAAAAAGACATGACAACTTTAATTTATCTATCCACTTAGAATATACTTAGACATTATTTATTTGCCTATAGTTATAATTAACTAGGTAGATGTTATCTTATAAAGATAATATTATTAATTTACATAGACAAATAAATTAGTACCACCAATTTATACAATAAGACATGATACTTACAAGATGAAAGAAAACTTACTAGAACACTAGGAGACCATATTAGTAGTTATATCAATGGCATCTAGGTGGATTCTATGTGGATAAATAACATCTAGGTGTATTCTAAGTAAATAAATAACATCTAGGTATATTCTACATGAATAAATGGCATCTACGTAGATAATATCAATATATCTATGTTCTTAAACGAAGTTTATAGAAGGAAAATCATTGAGAAGACATGTGTAAATAAGAATACAATACTATGTGCTCTAGTGTTATACGAAACTCAATGTACACGCAATTGTATAATGTCAGAGTTTTAACCCAAAGGGCCAACATGTGACAACACGTGGCTGCCAAATGGCCATCTGGCGTCATCACTATGTATGAACAACGCTAAGTCTTTCAAGATAACCCTAAGAGTCTAACTTAGAGGCCCAATTAGGCAGAAGACTTAGAGTCCTACCCTAAGTTTCCTAGAATGACCATCCCCTGAACCCTAGAGGATAACCCGAGTAGATTTTAGGATCATGTACCAGTAAACCTAGACATGCTCATGCCCTAACCCACAAAGGAGATGTGTCTCACACATACCCCCATGACAGAGCCAAGGCATTATCACTTAACCCTTGATGAATCACCCTCATTCGGGAGTACAACCCTTTAGGGCGTCAAGGGGTACATGAACCACGACTAACCCTAAGGGTTTGAGTGGCCAAGTCATACCCTAGACCTAGGGTTAATACTTAATGAGGACATGAGTGTGCGCTGTAGGCAAACACGAATGTTCTACTAAGCTAGGTTTGGATAACCCTAAGTACATGACCTTGCGAGTGTTTTATGATAGGGCTTTTGCTAATGAGCTTAAGTTGTTCAACCCTTAAATCCTAAGAAGAACACCCCCTAGCTAGGTGTGCCAAAGCACATTAGTTACGAGACCTAACCTCTCTTGAGCGGATGCCCAAGGTTTAGCACCTTAATGCGAACACCAAGCATGTATGTTTACTAGGATATCCAACCCTTGGTGACAAACCCATGACACGACCCCAAAGGGCGTGCCTCAGGCGTTGTATCATATGACTTCTAACCCAGTGTCACATCTCCATGTGACACTGCCTTCCACAATGGGGTTATCATGCCATAACCCTTAGATTTAAGAGTTGCACCAAGTGCCACAAACGTGGCTCTTAAATGCCAACTCTAGACCCCTTTAGTGAACCTTTAGGAACTATGTAATGTGAACCAACAAGATCCCACACCCACAGTTGGACATGAATGTGCCTTGCTTGGCCATGAGTGTTACACCTAGCTTGACGTGGAGGAGGAGGCTGGAGACTAACCTCTGCCTCTTGGAACGTGCATTCCACAAGACCTCCCAGGCATGGATTCACCAACGTTAAGGGTAAGCTACCCCAAAGGTGGGACGTACCCCTATCATCTGGAAGTTAGGGCGGCACGATAGAGGGTTGTGTTTTGACGACACAAGCTAGTGCTTGCATCAGGAGAAGAGTAACGAGCTCAATCATGAACCCAAGAACCCTCACTCCTACATACTCTATCTTATTTATGTGACGGAGCCCCTCCCTCTTTTCTTAATGTGTTTAACTTAGCCTAACTTTAACCCTAAAACCCTACCCAAAGGGGTGGGGTTTTTAGGGCGTGGGTTAGGGAAACCTAGGGGTGTTCCTAACCCTAGTAAACACGCTAAACTCATTTACATTAACCAATCAGCCTAACTAGGACATCAAAATTGGGGGTGGGTTTCTAAAAGGTAAGTTTTAGCTTCGCTTAGAGTTTCTTACAAATACTTAATGACACCTGGCCGGACCATCATTAGATACCCAAGTGCATTAAGCGAGCATGTTTCCTACTACATCTAAGGTCCATCAACATAGTACAATAGGTAACAACAATCAACATCCAAAATAAAGGGTCAGTTATAATAAAAACTATGACACAGTTTGTATTGAAGAATTGAATAGATTGAAAGATTGAGTTCATCATTGAGTTTTATTCAAGCCTTTTATGTCAAAAACCTCCAAGTTCAAATGCCATGGTAGGAGTTGCTTATTAATGGATTGTCAACATTTGACTATAAAGACATAGGAAGGAACAAAAATGGTAAAAGCATCACACGTATTCAATTAGAAGAGAAGATGATGTCAAAGTCAAAGTTCTTGTGTAACTTTTAAGATTACATTAAGGACTTCATCCCTCATGCTTAAAGCATTTAAGTCTTACACAGGAATTTCAAAATCTATTCATTTAGAATTCAAGATGAGATATAATCATTACATTGGAATACTCAACAAATTATTGTGTTTATACACATGTCATCTCCCTGTATAGGTTGTAGTCTTAGATGAAAATGATTTCTTAAGGTGTTAAGATAATGCCTTAACTTTGTAACAGGGTATGTGTTTCCTTGGTGGGGTTGGGGCACGAGCCTTTCTAGTCTCATATGGCATGTATCCATGTTTGTTCCCATGTCTGCTCAAGTTGTCTTTTAAGGTTTGGATATAGGTATTTAAGGTGAAACTTTAAGTTTTTGTTTACTTGGGCATTTGAGTTGGACTCTCGGGGTCACCTTAGAAGACTTAGCATTGGTCACACTTGATAATGAACAAAATGACCACTTAGTAATTATATATTGTCAATGTTGACCTTTCGGGTTAAAACATTAATAAAGAATATTTAGTTTGCTTTTAATTTAACAAATTAAACTACAATAATTAAACTTCAATATAAAGTCCCATGGTTTATAACACTTTCTGATCCTATTTCTTATAAAAATTTATAAGCTTGGTTATACTTAACCATGGGTTGTTCTCAATTAAAGTGGTAGGCAAGATGAAAATTTATATATATATAGCTTATGTATATATCATTGAAAAGCAATGGGAGAACTAATATAAAACAATGACAATATTAAGATGTCTCAAAATCTTTTGAGAAATTAGTAAATCTTTCAATTTTCTTTTGAGATTCTAGTTTAACAAAAACTTATAAAGACTAATAATAGTTTATGTAATATAAGAGTTTGATTCCTAATATATTATTTATACATAAAATGCTAGTTTACAATAATAATTACTCTTTAATTAAAATTTTAAAATATTTATTCTTACACAACAATCGTTTTACTTACACATGATTACTTACTCATGATATATAATTAAAACTTTTACATTTAGAATAATAAATAAGTAACATAATTTTCTGCTTTTTCTCACACACTCAATAGTTCTAGTAACATGTTTCAATATTGAGCTGTGTTTTGCTTTTAATTTCCATAAACACATCACTTTAAACAACTTTGAGGAGATGTATCTACTTAACTACTCTAGGAAAACAAACTAATATGTATCTCATCTCTATAAATTAATTAGAGAGAGAGGGAGTCTATGTTTGTGCTTGTGTGGGGTATGTGTTTTATGATCTAGGCTATGTAATAAAATAATAATAATACACATATAATATCTAGTATATTAATACAAAGTAAATAAGATATTTCTAATAATTAAGGGCCAACTCGTTTTTGAAAGGATTCTGATCACAAAAATATATAACATATATTAGGTTTAAATGTCTCCATTTTTGAAAAACCCTAAATGCCCCAAACCCTAAAACAGAGAATAATATTCGAAGAACCCGGTGAATATTACAGACTCGTTACATCGCGAAGTTACCACTAGGGGAGAATATGCTCGAATGTAGGGCCTTTTATATAGTTTAGGTCAAGTTCATTTCTCGTCTCATTTGCACTCACGGGTAAAGATGGAGATGGTGTATAATAAAAATTACGCCCGCCCACAGTGGTATGACGATGCCCTCCTGATGATGTCCATAGAGAGGCAACACTCCCCCAAGGGTGTTGTGTGTCCCGCGGCAAAAGACGATCCCCAATTGGGGCATCACGAGAGAAGGGCAGATGCCCAATTCGGGCACAGCAATACCCAAGTGAGGGCCTCTGGGAAGAGGAGATCCCCAGACGAAACTACTATCCGGGCGACTAAGAAGAGGAAGGAGGTAGCATCTGCTGAAGACGAGGCGCTAGAGGAGTTCTTGGTGGAGTTTCTTGAGGAAAAAAATGAGAATATGCACAAGGACGAGGAACTAGAGGAATTCCTGAAAGAGTTCCTTGAGGAAGGAAATGAAGATATGCCCAAGGATGAGGAACTAGAGGAGGTCCTGATGAATGAATTACTTAGGGAGGATAAAGAGGAGTTAGGGAAGAATCTAAGCCCTGAGGAGTACTACTACACAGTTAGTAATCTGAGCAAGGAGAGGCGCAAAGACAAGAAATTGCTGAGATCCATGTTACCTGATAGAACACCTTGCTGTAAATGTGGGAGTAGCTCCAGTTGGAACGACTTCAATGGGGAAATCTCGCCCAGGTATCTGTGCCGTCGATGCAACATAAAGTTTACATACGGCAAGCAGTATAAGCCGCGGAAACCCAGGGGTGAGTGCTCGTCATTCAGTTCTAAGAAGAAAAACATGACAAAGAGATCTTGAAGTCATTATTTAATTTAATATTCCAAAGTTTTATAATTGTTAATTTTCTGGTTAATTTTTGTAATTTAAAATGTTCAAAAGCATTTGAATGATATTATTAATTTGTTATTAGATATAATAAGTGTGTATATAACATATAGCGTGTGAGTATGTATGAATATATATATAACTTGCCTCTCTAACATTCAGGATTTTAAAATTCTTCACTTTAATATGACACTATATATATATATATATAGAGAGAGAGAGAGAGAGAGAGAGAGAGAAGAGAGAGAGAGAGAGGGGCATCTGCATACAAAGATGTATTTTATATACACATAAATAAGTAACATAAACGACACATCGGTTTATATTCAGATATATCACAAGTAAGCAAAAATATTAATCATACGGGTATTATTACACATAAGAGAATGTATCTTTTTATTTTAAAATATTTGTTACATGGTTTTAAATTAATTTAAAATATTGTAATTAGATATATTATATTGTATATATTACATTTACATTTTATTAGTTTTGAAATTAAATTTGTAAATTATAAATTATATATTTTAATTTTAATTTTAAAAATAACAATGAGATTTTCGTGTTTAAATATAAATCTTTCTGTACATATATACAGTTACATTCCAACATCAAGCTTGCTTTCATTATTATTCCTTAAATGAAATTAAGATTAAAATAAAATCTAAATCATTCAATTAATATATATATAAAGTTATATTGCTCAAAAATTAAGTTGCACTGTGGAACAATTTGAAAATATACGGCCTTTATTAAGTATTTCATTTATTTCATTCCTTGATATATATATATATATATATATATATATATAAAACTCTGTGATCTATCTAAATATAAATCATTAATAGGAGTAACCACCTTATTTAAATTTAAACAAAATTAAGTACATTCTCTTTTATTTAATACGATGTAACATAGTGCTATATATGTATAATGTAAACACACACACACACACACACTATGTTGCATAGCATTCATTTTTAACTAAAAAACTGTGGAAACTATATCTAATAATTAATCCATTATCTAATTAATCATTACAAATCTCTACCGTGCAAAGCACCATCGCTTTTGACACGTTGCATACCTTGAAGCCGTCCAATCTCCACATTATTATTCTTAATCTGCTGATAACCTCCTCTTAACGATTCTTTGCGATTTGAACTTATCTTCTTGCCTTTGCTGTCTAAACATTTTTTTAAATAATAAAGAAAACATTAAATTTAATTCCTTAATTATATTATATTACTACAATATTAATAACATTTAAGATTCACATTTATGAAACGTGTATGTGCGATATACACATACGTGCGTGCGTGTGTTCTTTATACTTACTAGGTAAATTATGAGGAGAATGCCGGCTGGTAGAACTTGCCATTAGCGACCTCGCAATAGGATCCCGTGACGAAGTTCCACCTTCAAATAAGAGGATTCTATTAATCTTTCTCTCCCTTTTAATAATAAATATATGTAGTTAATATTATACAATAGGTATAATTGTATTAAACTACGCATTATTATACCTTTAACAGGTTGATTATTGAGATAAACCAGATTAGGAGCAACACTGTTCATGAATCTCTTTAACTGTTCTTCTCCTATGTTAACAATCACAGCTGAAAACAAAATATAAATAAGATATAACATTAAAGTACACATACAATGTGAATGTGTATGTATATACGTATTCACTTACGGTTTCCCACGAGATTAACGGCCATGAGGGGGTATACGTGGAAGCAATCTGGCCGAGTGATTTTGTAGAAGAAAGCCTGTTGAAGCTTAACTCTAGAAATGCAAGCTTTGTAAGCCTGTGTAAGCCCTCTACTTCACTTATCTTATTACACGCCAAATACAGTTCACGTATCGAACTACACTTCGATAGTCCTGTAAAATGTGTGTGTGTGTCAATATATGCATGTATGTGCGTGTCTCTCCCTCTCTCTTATTTATCTGTATCAATATCAGTATGTGGATGTGTGTCTGTTTTCTATACATCCACATAATGTAAGTATATACGTATTTCTGGTATGTTTATATACAGCTAAATATATGGGTACAGTATATATAAAGATCCTCTTGTGCACATACATGATGCGTATTTATGTGTATGCTTACACCGTCTCTTTCTCTCTCTACACACACATGCTATATAATATATATTATATACCTTGGCCAATTCTAGATATACGGTTGTACGAGAGATTCAATGAACGTAGTCTAGTGAGCTCCCTGAGGCCTTCAATTACAGTTATCTTATTTCTCGATAAGTCCAATCTGTGAAGTCCTTTCGGAAGACTACCCGGTGTTATTCTCACTATAGAATAATTAAGGAAAAAAAATTAATACAACATAAGATATTAAATGAAAATACTATATGAAGTACTATAGCATAATATTATATAGTAATTATATACAGAGATAATGAACACACACACACAAACACATGTAGTTATAGATAGAGAGAGAGAGAGAGACATGTTTCTTTCCTACAGGACTATATGAGGCAGATATAAACAATCTATAATCTTAAGTCTTTTGAATGTATATATACATGCATAAAACACATTAAATTTAAGGTTAGCAAGCTTACCAATAGAGTTTGCCGAAAGTTTAAGCGTTTTGAGGTGTATAAACGTACTTAAACAAGGTATAACAGTCAAACCCATGCCACCCAGATGTGCAACACTGCCGTGAAGATCCAGCGATCGTAAGGCCGCATTTGCATGCTCAATCTCTTTGTAATTTCCATTGGTCCGTGTTGCTGCTTATCAGAAGTATAACATTAGTTTAATCTTGACATCTTATACATTGTGCTATATACGTTATAGTATCAGATTCATATACACCAGTAACATATAATTTTGTATGACATATTATGATATCGTAGAAAGTAATATGTCATACACTACGTACATATATAGACGAATAATATAGATTATGAAATACCTTATGAATAAATTCCATGGGCATATACATATCCTTTCATATGGACACATAATACTGGATTTTGCAGTAGGTATGTATGCCTATGTAGACCATGTAGATTATAGCACTTTTCCATATGTATGCTGGCATATACCGTTTCATATATACAGTATATACGATCGTAATGTATCACATTAAATACATGCATAATGTAGATACAATATAACTTACAATGAATACTCGGCATATATACATTCCAAAAGCACAGATACAACAAACAAACGTAGTGTACCTGCAGGAGTGGATGAGGATTCGCCAGACGGCATCTCAATGTACGGCTGAGATAAATTCTCAATACTCCTCACCCATTCTTCCACTCTTTTAAGGCCAGAATATTCACCATCATCATCGTCATAAGTATCAAAATCTGTCACTTTATCTTCTGCAAATCCAGACATGATATACTTAATTCGTATAATACATATATGTTGTTCGTACATATATGTATATCCTTATATAATGTGTGTGTGTATGTATGTGTGTGTAATTTAAATACCTGGACAATGTTCCACTTCTTTGTAAGAATGCCATCCTGAAAATCAACTGCTTCCCCTGCGAAACATTCGTGTAAGTCCCGAAGCTGTATATATATATCGCAAATTTCTATAGGCGATTTATACAGCACCTTACAAGAAGTGCCACCACTCCTCGAACGAATCCACAATGGCTTTGAGTTTTTGTGATGAATCGTCTATAAAAATTTGTGAAGCCAATAAAACATTGTATATCTCGTACAGACTTAGGCCTTTCCTACTTCACAACAGTCTTCACTTTGTGCATGTCCATTGAGACGCCAACAGGACAGATATGTAGCCCAAGAATTCCACAGTATCCTTGTCAAAAAAACACTTCTCTAACTTCGCATATAGGCCATGCTCATGAAGTTTGTGTAAAATTAATCGTACATGCTTGTCATGTGCTGCTTAGTCCTTGGAGAAAATCAGGATATCATTGAGGTAAATCACCACAAATCGATCCAAGAAGTCGCAAAAGATGTTTCGTTCACCATATGTTGGAACATAGCTGGGGCATTTATATAGTCCAAAAGGCATCACCATGTACTTGAAATGTTTATACCTTGTACAAAAGGCAGTCTTCCACTCATCGTCTGGACGAATTCGTACAGAGATTATAGGCCCCTCATAAGTCGATCTTTGTGAACACCTTGCTCCTCGTAACCGATCGAGAAGTTCCGAGATCAATGGCAATGGGTACCAGTTCTGAATGGTGACTTGATTCAAACCCTTATAGTCCATAACCAACGCAAACTCCCATTTTTTTCTTAATAGAAGAAGGTGCTCTGTAGGAGACTTTGAGTGACGAATGAAGTCGGATGCCAAGTTGTCCTTGATGTGTTGGCGATGAACCTCCAATTCTGTAAGTGTCAGTGCATAAATTGGTTCGAACGGTGGAGTCTCCCTTTGGCAAAATCGATATGATAGTCGTAGGACCTGTGAACATAAAGAACTGCAGCCTTGTGCTTCTCAAAAACGTCTTGAAAAAAGTGATACTTGAATGACAGGAAGAAGTAGGAGAAGGAGAGGAATTGAAAAACATGAGAGTTAGATACAGGAGGGTAAAAGAGGACATAGGAGTTACTAAAAGCAAAAAGATGAAAAGAAGCAGGATCAGTGGCAAGTTCATGCATAATAGTGGTAAGAACGTAGAGAGGAGAAGGAGGGACATGTGAATGAAAAGGAAGAAGGATCTTCAAAAATGGAACAAAACAGAGTAATGAAAATAGGCAAGATTGGGAAAAACCTATGCTAATGTTGACGAGTGTACAAGGTTGGAAAAACCCTGTACAGAAGTTCGTAAATGCACAGGAGTGAGGAGAGCATGTGAATGTGCTAATGAACTGACAGGGGTGGATCCTGTCGAGGAGGAACCTTTGACATTGAATAGGAACAAGCACGGTCAATCCTGTAGCTTATACTACCTCAAACACTAAGGTCATATCTTGCACGCAGGGTGGTAAGGATTAATCCTGGCTGTTGGAGAGGAAAACATGAGTGTCCTAGACCTCCAGTTGACTGAGGATTTGCAAACATAAACCATGGCAGCCCAAAACAATAGGAGTCGTCCGAGTATTGATTAAGTTGAAGAAAATTGAACAATTGAATGCGCCATGGGTGCAAGAGAGAGGTGTGGTAGCATGGGTAATTGCATCAGAAGCAATCAGACGACCATTTGTGACCTCTACAGGAACTACACGCTCAACTTTACCACCGAAATGCCATGTTGAAACTGTAGAGTTCATCAATTAAGCATACATTTGCACAAGTGTCTAACATGGCAGACTCCTTGAGCTCTTGATTATTGAAGTGAATGTGTACATGAAACTTGAGTAATGGAATGGTGTGAGTAACACCAAATAAAGCCTGCACCAACGTCCAACTTCACGGCTTCATAAACGAAGTGGACATTAAAGTTTTTCCGACTGAACTTCAACTTCAACTTCACGCGTCTTGAACTTCCTGGCTTTAACAGGACATTCTGCTACCTTGTGTCATGTTTCACCACAATACAAACATAAATTCTCACCACGATGACGTTGCTTCTTAGCAGCTGAAAGTGGGCCACGTTTGTATTTGTCGACCTCCATAGGAACTACTCTAAAAAGATGTCGTAAGAAACGTGCTACAGCTACAGGATTGGCTTCCAGGAACTGCTGACGGGATTTCTTGACGATGTTTAAACAAACGGTTGTCACAGCGAATAACCTATTGCATGATCTTCGCTAAGGTTTGGGCATCCGGTAACGTAAGGAGAAGGTCCTTCACGTCATCCCTCAACCCAAAATGGAAGTGTTATCAATGTAGGCTCGTCCCATGAAATGTTCGTGCAAAGTTGCTGAAATTTGGATGCATAGACAGAAACTGGTCGAGATCCTTGTGCGAGCTTCCTTAACTTCGTGCATGTAAAATGGTACTTATCGGGATCTCCAAAGTAGGATTCAAAGGCAGCTACGAATCCTTCAAAGTCTTCATCAATGTGTTGTCACGCTCCAGCAAAAGGGCAACCCAAGCCTGTGGGAGATCGAACTAGTAAGGATGCTAAAAAGCTAATCTTTTGTGCATCAGTCGAGTAGCGGCGTGGTTGCATGCGGATCAAAAGCCTGATCTAATTCAGAAAACCTTGAAAATCGACATGATTGCCACCGAACTTCTCTGGCATGCTGATCTTTGGCTCTGAAGAAGATTCGATGAAGAGGGAACCATGATGCTTGAGAGAGAGCCTACACAGTAGCCTTAGAGAATGCATTAGCAACTGCATGCGCTGTGCTGGTGGAACCTTGCAGATCTGTGACCAATGTGGCCAGCTCATAAGCAACATTTGGTGCTTGCATTACCATGATTTGTGAAAGAAAAAAGGAGGAAAATAAGGGAGAAGAACTAAGAAAAAAAAGTAACTGGAAATCAGAGAGTTATAAAAGCAGTTACTATCAAATTCTCATGCCACAACCTAAGAGCAGGATAAGAACAAGAAGGCTTGACTCAAGAGCAAGGAACAAGACAAGAATGATCATAGAATGATTGGTGTTGATAGTAACTGATTGTAAACAACAATTAAGTCAGAGCTTTTATATTCATAACTCCAGAGTTAATCTACGCATAAGCTAAAAATAATACTCCAAGAGTTATTTAGCCATGAGCTAAAAATAATGTCCCTATCCTATAGGTATATCCTATAAGCATATCTTGTTGGTATATCCTATAGGTATATCTTATAAGCATAACCTGAATTATGTATCTTGTAGGTCATATTCTGTATTTTGTATCGAGTCATGACATGTGCCTAGAGGGAGTTCTGCTAATGTAGTCCCCTTTCTGGTCTTTAGACGAATTGGGTTTGTTGGGTCTGGTGGCAAATAGGACATCATGGTTGTCTACGGGCTCCTCATGGCTTCCTAAATAGAACTAGAATCTATTTAGGAAGGAAGAATACTTCCACCTTCCATACAAAGGGGAAGAGCTTATCTAGTTATGTTAAGAGCTATGCTACATTGGGCTATTCCCAAATTGGGCGCTCCCTAGCTATTGGTGCAGCCAGGGGTGCCTATGTTACTTGTTCCCGTGGGAGAGCCTGTTAAAAACTCTATATGAATGTATGGTCCTCGTGGATCAATCCCCCGTGTTGGAGCCGATCTCCTCTTATAATTTAATCGACACTTGCCATGTGGTCCAATGGTTGATAGTCAACCATGTCATGGAATCCTCATGATGACCTACAATTGTCACTGCCATAACCAAGGATGCCATGATCGTCCTCTCGTGGACCTCTAGCCGTCTTCGGTTGTCTCCATGTGGACCTTCGGTTGTCCCCATGCGGACCTCCGGCCATCCTCCCATGACCTTTGGCTGTCCCCCTGCAAACCTCCGGATGTCCTCCCAGGACCTCAAGCCCTCCTCCACGGGACATTCAGCCATCCTCCTATGGACCTTTGGCCTTCCTCTTGTGGACCTTCAGTTGTCCCCTGTGGACCTTCAATGTCCTCATGTGGACTTCTGGTTGTCCTCCCCAGACCTCCGGTTGTCCTTTTGTGGACCTCTGCTTCCTCCTGAGATATCCAACCGTTCCCTGTGGACCTCCCAGGACCTCCGATTGTCCCCTTGTGAACCTTGGCCATCCTCCTAGGACCTTATTGCTGAGGAGGACCTAGTTGTCAACCAAATACCAAGCAAGCAGACGGATTACCAATAAAAGGAATTAATTAACTCTTTAGATGTGGCATACATACTTGGTCATAATAACATGGATTCACCAACTATAAGGGTAGGCTTACCCTTAGGTGTGATGTACCCCTACATGCTGGAAATTAGAGTAGCATAAAGGATGTGCCCTAACAACATAAGTTATGCTCATGTCGGTGGGGATGAAGGAACTAAAAACCTCTCAGTCTCTAGTATGTTATCCACACATATCCTACTTAATTTATATGATTGGGGTTCCCTCTTTGTTTTTACATTTTATGTCGCGGGTTGGCATGGAATTCTAGCCCCAATGCATTTACATTGGTGAGTTTAACCTAACGACCAACCTACCCCTAAAACCGTACCTTGAAGGGGTTAGATGTTGACCTCATCAAAACCAACTGGAATCTATTCACAAAAAAAACAAGAGAAGAATTTTCTAGAAATTAGTTTTAGCTTTGCTTAGAATTTTTTAAAGCCTCTAAACCATACCAAGATTTCTCTAACCAAGTTAACTTCATTACTATGGTCTCTTACACTTAAAATATATTAATCATAACCGTTAAATTTAACTATCAAGATTCATTTAGAAGTTTGATTATAAATTTCTAAGTTTTATGAAATTAATTATTATCTATCGAATGTCATAGTTTTTACTATGACTTGACCCTTTACTTTGGGTTTGATTGTTGTTACCTACCGAGTTGTGTGGCAACCCAGTTGTAGTGAGAAACAGCCCCGCTTAGTGCACTTAGGTGTTTAGGGGTAGTCCGGCCGCGGTTACTAGATACCTCGAGAAACTCTAGGCGAAGATAGTACTTACCCTTTAAAAAACTCTCCCCCAGTTTGACATTGCAAAGATAGGTTTTCCGTTAAATATAACTAGTCAAAAAGGGTTAGGACACCCCTAGGTTGACCTAGCCTAGGGTTGCCCTAACCCACGCCCTAATACCCCCCCCTAGGGGTTAGGTTAGGGTTAGGTTAGGACAACCATTTCTCTAAAGGCTGGCATTTCGTGCCAGCCCACTTACTCATTTAGGTAAACAGGGGCGTCACATAAATAAGGTAGAGTATATGTAATGAGGCTTCCTAGGTTCAAAAGAGAACTCGTGAACCTTCTATCGGTGCAAGCTAAGCTGTGTCGTCAAGGTGCAACCCTCCGTTGTGCCGCCCAAACTTCACACAACATGGGTACAACCCACCCTAGGGTTAGACTATCCTTATCGTTGCAGGATCTTGCCTTTGAGATAGGGCACGTCACTTCCAAGGAGTTAGTCAGATTCCTTGGTCTGAAAACCTGCTCGCAAGCTCAAAGGCATTGCCCGAGTTCACGTTCCGCAAAACTAGTGGTTGAGGCCTTGCTCCGGCCACTTCAACCACGCCAAGTTAGGAACGACACCTAAAGCTCGGCTAGTTAGTGTATCCTGATTCACAAGGTGAGTCTCGCCTGTGGACTTAGTCAGTTAGGGTTTGAGTTCCTAGGGCTTGGGTTCCTAATACGGGTTATTTTACCAGATTCGTGGGGTTTCCAGATAGGGGATTCCAGGGTTGGCACCTAGCAAGCCGCCTTTGTGGCACTAGGTAAAAACTCTGACATCGACGGTACTGATGAGGCTCCTCATAGTGGAACAAGTATGAGTGGGGCTTATCAAAAAACTCTAAATGCAGACAAAGCAAATTGTTGTAAGGCACAAGCTTCTGTTATTGTTAAGAGGTCTGCTACTTTAAAGAAAATGAATTAACTACTAAATTGCTATCAAGTTGCAAATGTGGTGAGTATCCTAGTGAAAGTACCATGAGACATTCTATTTCTCAAGATATCAGTGTAATAAATAATCTTTCTAATGGATTCTCTCAAGAAGGAAGAATAGATTTCATTAGGATATACTTAATGCTAGGGCTTAGCTAATGCAAAACCTCCAAAACTAGATAGAGGTGCTAATGAGATCTAGCAAAATCTTTTTTCTAATTTGAATATTGTCAAATGAGGAAGATCAAATGATCATTTTAATAAATCAACAAGTTTAGCTATGGTGATTAGTGTCACGACCCGATACAGGATACAGGATATTCCTACAGGATATGCCACAGGATATGCCTAGAGGATAAGGGACATGTGGACTCATCTTAGCCTCTGCATGCATGCAATCACTTTTGCATGCATGCAACCACTTTTCACTCATGCCTAGATTAGCTCTTGGAGTTGTGAGCATAAAAGCTCCGACCTAATTGTTGTACAATCAGTTACTATCAACACCAGTCTTACTACGATCAATCTCGTCTTGTCTTGTTCTTGTCTTGTTCCTGTCCTCTCTGTCTCGCTCCTGTTCCTGTCTGCTCTCTGGATCCTGTCCTGCTCCTGTCTTGCTCCCGGATCCTATCCTGATCCTGTCTTGCTCCTGATCCGTTGTTCCTATTCCTAGTTCCTGTCCTGCTCTCGGTCCTGTCCTGAGTCAAGCCTTCTGTCTTGGAATCCTGTTCTTCCTGGTTCCTGGATCGTGGCTTGACAGTTTGATAGTAACTGCTTCATAGCTCTCCGTTTTCCAGCTACTTTTTTTCCTTGATTCTTTTCCTTCGTTTTCCTCCTTTTTTCTTTCATAGATCATGGCTGATTTTGAGCACTTTCAACGCGAGCACCAAATGTTGCTTCATGAGCTGGCCACTTTGCGCCAAGTGGTCACCGACTGCAAGGTTCCACCAATGCGGCACATGCAGCTGCTGATGCATCCTCCAAGGCTGCTGCGCAGGCTCTCTCTCAGGCATCGGTGGTTCCCTCTTCATCGAACTTTTCTTCGGAGCCGAAGGTTAGCATGCCAGAGAAGTTCAGTGGCAATCGTGCCGATTTCCAAGGTTTCCTGAATCAGATCCGGCTCTTGATCCGTATGCAACCACGCGCTACTCGACTGATGCTCAAAAGGTGGGTCTTTTGGCATCCTTACTAAGTGGATCTCCACGGGCTTGGGTTGCCCCTTGCTGGAGCGTGACGACCATTGATGGAAGACTTTGAAGGTTTCGTGGCTGCCTTTGAAGCCTGTTTGGAGATCCTGATAAGTACCGTTCTGCATGCACGAAGTTACGGAAGCTCACTCAAGGATCCCGACCAGCTTCCGTCTATGCATCCGAATTTCAGCAACTTTGCACGAACATTCCATGGGACGAGACTGCATTGATCGAACACTTCCGTTTTGGGTTGAGGGATGACGTGAAGGACCTTCTCCTTACGTTACCGGATGCCCAAACATTAGCGGAGATCATGCAACAAGCTGTTCGTTGCGACAACCGTTTGTTCGAGCGTCGTCAGGAAAGATCCCGTCAGCAGTTCCTGCAAACCAATCCTGCAGCTGTGGTACATGTTCCTGCACCACCTTCTGGAGTAGTTCCTATGGAGGTTGAGAAATCCAAGCGTGGCTCTCTTTCCGCTGCTGAGAAGCAACGTCGTCGCAGTGAGAACCTGTGCTTGTATTGTGGTGGAGCAGGACACAAGGTGGCAGATTGTCCTATTAAAGCCAGGAACTTCAAGACGCGTGAAGTTGAAGCTGAAGTTCAGTCGGAAAACTCCAATGTCCACTTCGTCTAGGAGCCGCGAAGTTGGACGTAGGTGCAGGCTCCATTGGTGCTGCTCATACCATTCCATCACTTAAGTTTCCTGTACACATTCATCTTAATAATCGAGAGCTCAAGGAGTTTGCCTTTAGACACTGGTGCAAATGCATGCTTCATGGATGACATTTTGCAACTCAACATGGCATTTCGGTGGTGAAGTTGAAGCGTGCAGTTCCTGTAGAGGTGGCCGATGGGCGTCTGATTGCTTCTGGCGCAGTTACCCATGCTACCGAACCTCTCTCCTGCAGTATGGCACATTCAACTGTTCAATTTCCTTCAACTTGATCAAGACTCGGTCGACTCCCATCATTTTGGGCATGCCATGGTTCGTTGTTGCAAATCCGCAGATCGACTGGAGGTCTAGGACGCTCACGTTTTCCTCTCCACAGCTAGGATCAATCCTGTACCTTCCTTGTGCAGGATACATCCTTAGTATCTGAGGCAGTACAAGCTACAGGATTGACCGTGCCTGTTCCTGTACCAGTGTTGAAGACTCCTCCTCGACAGGATTCACCTCATGTCAGTTCCTCAGCACATCCGCAGGCTCTCTCCACTCCTGTAAGTTTGCGGTTCCTGTACAGGGTTCTTCCAATCCTGTATCAGTGTCGAAGGTTCCTCCTCAACAGGATCCACCTCCTGTTGATTCGTCAGCACATTCGCAGGCTTTCCCACTCCTGCACACCACGGACTCCTGTACAGGATTCTTCCAATCCTGTACACTCGTCAACATCCACACAGGTTTTTCCAATCCTGCCTCTTTCTGTTACTCTGCTTCTGTTCCACCCCCAAGATCCTTCCTCTTTTTCAGTCACAGCTCCCTCCTTCTCCTCTCCGAGTTCTTACCACTACCATGCATGAACTCGCCACTGATCCTGCTCCTTTCCACCTTTTTGCCTTTCAAGTAACTCCTACGTCCTCTTCTACCTTTCCTGTATCCGACTCTCCTGTTTTTCAATCTCCTTCTCCTACTCCTTCTCCTTCTCCTCCTTCTTCCCTACCATCCAAGTACCACGCTTTAAGGACGTTTTTGACAAGCACAAGGCTGCAGTTCTGTTCACAGGTCCTACGACTGTCCTATTGATCTTGCGGAAGGAAAGACTCCACCGTTCGGACCGATTTATGCATTGTCACCCACAGAGTTGGAGGTTCTTCGTCAGTACATCGAGGACAACTTGGCATCCGGCTTCATTCGTCACTCAAAGTCCCCTGCAGGAGCCCTATCTTCTTTGTCAAGAAGAAGGATGGGAGTTTACGTTTGGTTGTGGACTACAGGGTTTGAATCAAGTCACCATTCGGAATCGGTACCCGTTGCCATTGATCCCGGAACTTCTCGATCGGCTGCGAGGAGCAAAGGTGTTCACGAAGATCGACTTACGAGGGGCCTACAACCTTGTACGGATTGTACGGTGATGCCCTTTGGCGTTACCAATGCCCAGCCGTCTTCCAACACATGGTGAATGACATCTTTCGTGACTTCTTGGACCAGTTTGTGGTGATCTACCTCCATGACATTTTGATTTTCTCCAAGGACCAAGCGGCACATGACAAGCACGTACGATTAGTTCTACAGTGGCTTCGCGAACATGGCCTATATGCGAAGTTGGAGAAGTGTTTTTTCGACAGGGATTCTGTGGAGTTCTTGGGCTACATCGTCTCACCTGCTGGCGTTTCTATGGACATGCACAAGGTGAAGACCATCGTGGAGTGGGAGAGGCCCAAGTCTGTACGAGATGTACAATGTTTCCTTGGCTTTGCAAACTTCTACAGGCGGTTCATACAGGATTTCTCCAAGCGTGTACTTCCACTCACGGAACACCAAGCGCACAGGGGTTTTCTCTTGGTCCACAAGGCAGAACATGCATTCACAACACTCAAGGACGCCTTCACGACAGCTCCGATTTTAAGCACATCCTGACCCTTCTTGTCCTTTTTTCGTTGAAGCAAATGCCTCGGATTTTGTAGTAGGATCCGTCCTTCACAAGTTGGGGAAGACAAGTTGCTTCATCTTGTAGTTTTTCACTCTCATAAATTCCTTTCGGCGGAGATCAATTACGAAATTCATGACAAGGAACTTAAGGCCATTGTGGATTCGTTTGAGGAGTGGCAGCATTTCCTGGAAGGTGCTGCGCATCCTGTACAAGTTCTTACGGATCACAAGAACCTGGAGTATTTCCAAACGGCTCGAGTCCTCAATCGGCGACAGGCTAGGTGGGGGAGTTTATCACGTTTTGATTTGTCATCGTCTACAAGCCCGGTTTTTGGAATGGCAAGGCAGACGCATTGTCTAAGCGCTCTACCTTGCACGATCCCAGGCGATCCTGCATATGACTGTCAAAGACAAGTGTTGTTGGGTCCTGAATCGTTTCCGGCTTGCGGCACTGCAGGTTCATCAGGCTCCAGCAAATTCAACACTCCTAGGACATCCGTTCGCAGTTGGCTACAGACGACTTGGCAAAGAATGTGTTCTCACACATTCATCCTGATTGCAAGTTCCTCTTCCTCCAGTTCCCATTTAGGATACGACTCCTGTACCGGGAAGGTCTCCTGTACGTTCCTGTTGGTATTTCAGGACTCGTGTGGTACAGGATTGTCATGATACCCCGGCTACTGACATTTTGGTGTGGCCAAGACAGTGGAGTTGGTGACTCGCAACTATTGGTGGCCTGGGTTGCGAGGTTTTGTGGAGGTTTTGTACGGAGTGTGACACTTGTTAACAGGTCGAAGATGCCTCATCATGCACCCTCTGGTCTTCTTCGTCCTCTTCCTGTTCCTTCTGCTCCTTGGAGATCCATTTCTATGGATTTCCTCACAGATCTTCCTCCTTCTCGTGGATTCGATGCAGTTCTTGTGGTGGTTGACCGTTTCACCAAGCAGGCTCATTTCCTACCCTGCAACAAGACAGCTACAGGTCAGCAACTACTGAGTTGGTGATCCGTGAGTGTTCCGACATCATGGTCTTCCTGAGAGCATTGTTTCCGATCGAGTCCACAATTCATGTCCAAGTTTTGGCGAGAGCTTCTTCGGAGTCTACAGGTTAAAGCGGATCTTTCTTAGGATATCATCCGCAAACTGATGGGCAGTCGAACGCACAATTCAGACCTTGGAACAGTATCTTCTTGCTTCATCAGTTACCAGCAGGACAACTAGTTGGACCTTCTTCCAATGGCGGAGTTTGCCTACAACAACTCCATTCACGCATCTACAGGACAGACACCTTTCTTTGCTCTTACAGGCCACCATCCATTTTGACTTTGCTCCTCCCTTTCTCCTTCTTCCGCTCCTGTATACAGGATCGTCTCCAGCATCTTCATCAGGTACAGGATGATCTCCGGGTTCATCTTCAACAGCACAGGAACGATACAAGCATCATGCTGATGCTCACCGTCACCAGCACCTGCATACAAGATTGGTGATCTCGTGTGGCTTCTTCGTCAACATTCGCACCAACAGGCCTTCTTCTAAGTTGGATTTTCAACGATTGGGCCCTTACAGGATTGTGGCGGAGGTAATCCTGTAGCTTTCCGACTCGAGTTACCATCTACGGTGAAACTTCATCCTGTGTTTCACACCTCCTTGTTGGAGCCGTATCATCCTTCTTCTCTTCCGGTCGTTTCTTCTCCTCCCCCTCCTGTGGTCATTAACACGTGAACCTGAGTACGAAGTTGCAGCCATCCTTGATTCTCGTCTTCATGCCAACTCCAATACTTGGTGGATTGGAAAGGTTATTTGCCTACTGATCGCACTTGGGAACTTGCATCCAACTTACTCCATGCTTCTTCCAAAGTTGCTGCCTTCCATCGGCATTATCCTGCTAAACCAGGTCCCAAGACTCGTGGAACTCGTCTTTAGGGAGGAGGTGCTGTCACGACCCGATACAGGATACAGGATTCCGATACAGGATACGGTTGCAGGATATTCCTACAGGATATGCCACAGGATATGTCTAGAGGATAAGGGACATGTGGACTCATCTTAGCCTCTGCATGCATGCAGTCACTTTGCATGCATGCAACCACTTTTAGCACTCATGCCTAGATTAGCTCTTGGAGTTGTGAGCATAAAAGCTCCAACCTAATTATTGTACAATCAGTTACTATCAACACCAGTCTTACTACGATCAATCTCGTCTTGTCTTGTTCTTGTCTTGTTTCCTGTCCCTCCTGTCTCGCTCCTGTTCCTGTCCTACTCCTGGATCCTGTCCTGCTCCTGTTCTTGTCCCGGATCCTATCTTGATCCTGTCTTGCTCCGAATTCATTATGTCCTATTCCTAGTTCCTGTCCTGCTCTCGGTCCTGCTCCTGAGTCAAGCCTTCATGTTCTTAGAATCCTGTTCTCTTCCTGGTTCCTGGATCGTGGCTTGACAATTAGTACAAATCCATCAATCTTAGTAGAATTCTAGAACATTAGGCACTGATACGCATAATCTTAGTATGGCAAGTGCAAGAAGACAAAAAGCTGAACATGATGGATCTTGGACAATTACAAAAGAAGACAATGGTTAGATACGATTTTAGAGATGTTAAGGCACTAATTTGTGCATTTTAGAAAGAGAAAGAAAAGTATCTCCTAACAAGAAGTATGTAATGAAAGTGCCTAGCAGGATTATAATGCAGCAAAGCATCCTCTTTATTATTTGGATAATTACTTAGTTAGATTAAATTTACATATACATATTATTAATGTTTAGTTTGTCTTATTTTCTCATTTGTATATATTTATTAGGATTAGGCTGTATTGTCTATGCAAGCTTCATGTTTAAATCTCATAAGTAGCATATTTTAGCTTTGTGGTTTCCGTAGGTGAACCTGCGGAAGGATCATTGACACGCACATTCGTGCAGGACAAACAAGAACAACTATATTGTATGTCCAGCGAGGGGCCACGTCCGAGATGTGGGGTGGTTCCCTACCCGTCTGGTGCCCTTCTTGGGTGCCTCCTCCTTCCGCAGCTCCTTCCCTCCGGGGTGGGAATGCGCGCGAAGGCCGTTGTGGAGGTTCGTCTAGTTACAACCACTCAATAACTAACACAAACACAAACACACACACAATGGGTATGGAATATGAGATATGTCATGATGTATATAGCTAAACTCTAATCTTTTACAAGCTTTCAAAAGACATAACAATTTTAATTTATCTATCCACTTAGAATATACTTAGACATTATTTATCTACCTATAGTTATAATTAACTAAGTAGATGTTATCTTACAAAGATAATATTATTAATTTACATAGACAAATAAATTAGTTACCACCAATTTATACAATAAGACATGACACTTGCAAGATGAAAGAAACTTACTAGAACACTAGGAGACCATATTAGTAGTTATATCAATGGCATCTAGGTGGATTCTATGTGGATAAATAACATCTAGGTGTTCTAAGTAAATAAATAACATCTAGTATATCTACATGAAAAATGGCATCTACGTAGATAATATTAATATATCTATGTTCTTAAACGAAGGTCTATAGAGCTTTAAAGAAGCCATGGCAACCCTTTGAAGCCATTTTATGGAAGGAAAATCATTGAGAAGACATGTGTAAATAAGAATACAATACAATGTGCTCTAGTGTTATACGAAACTCAATGTACACGCAATTGTATAGTGTCAGAGTTTTAACCTGAAGGGCCAACACGTGGCTGCCAAGTGGCCATCTGGCGTCATCACCCTGTGTGAGCAACACTAAGTCTTTCAAGATAACCCTAAGAGTCTAACTCAGAGGCCCAATTAGGTAGAAGACTTAAAGCCCTACCCTAAGTCTCCTAGAATGACCATCCCCTGAACCCTAGAGAATAACCCGAGTAGATTTTAGAATCATGTCCCAGTAGACCTAGACAGGCTCATGCCTAACCCACAAAGGAGATGTGTCTCACACATACCCATGATAGAGCCAAGGCATTGTCACTTAACCCTTGATGAATCCCTCATCTGGGAGTACAACCCTTTAGGGCGTCAAGGAGTACCATGAACCACGACTAACCCCTAAGGGTTTGAGTGGCCAAGTCATACTCTAGACTTAGGGCTAATACTTAATGAGGACATGAGTGTGCGCCGTAGGCGAACACGAATGTTCTACTAAGCAAACTCCCTAAGGCTAGGTTTGGATAACCCTAAGTACATGACCTTGCAAGTGTTTCATGATAGGGCTTTTGCTAATGAGCTTAAGTTGTTCAACCCTTAAATCCTAAGGAGAATACCCCCTAGCTAGGTGTGCCAAAGCACACCTAGTTATGAGACCTAACCTCTCTTGAGCGGATGCCCAAGGTTTAGCACCCTAGTGCGAACACAAGCATGTATGTTTACTAGGGTATCCAACCCTTGATGACAAACCCATGACACGACCCCAAAGGGCGTGCCTCAGGCGTTGTATCATATGACTTCTAGCCCACTGTCACATCTCCATGTGACACTGCTTCCACAATGAGGGTTATCATGCCATAACCCTTAGATTTAAGAGTTGCACCAAGTGCCACAAACGTGGCTCTTAAATGCCAACTCTAGACCCCCTCAGGAACTGTGTAATGTGAACCAACAAGATCCCACACCCACAGTTGGACATGAATGTGCCTTGCTTGGCCATGAGTGTTACACCTAGCTTGACGTGGAGGAGGAGGCTGGAGACTAACCTCTGCCTCTTGGAACGTGCATTCCCACAAGACCTCCCAGGCATGGATTCACCAACGTTAAGGGTAAGCTACCCCAAAGGTGGGACGTACCCCTGTCATCTGGAACAGTAGAGGGTTGTGCTTTAACGACACAAGCTAGTGCTTGCACCAGGAGAAGAGTAACGAGCTCAGTCATGAACCCAAGAACCCTCACTTCTACATACTCTACCTTATTTATGTGATGGAGCCCCCTCCCCCTCTTTTCCTTAATGTGTTTAACTTAGCCTAACTTTAACCCTAAAACCCTACCCAAAGGGGTGGGGGTTTTTAGGGCGGGTTTAGGGAAACCCTAGGGGTGTTCCTAACCCTACTAAACATGCCAAACTCATTTACATTAACCAATCAGCCTAATTGGGACATCAAAATTGGGGGTGGGTTTTTTAAAAGGTAAGTTTTAGCTTCGCTTAAAGTTTCTTACAAATACCTAATAACATAGTACAATAAGTAACAACAGTCAACGTCTAAAGTAAAGGGTTGAGTCATAATAAAAATTATGACACATAGTTTGTATTGAAGAATTGTATAGATTGAAAGATTGAGTTCATCATTGAGTTTTATTCAAGCCTTTTATGTCAAAAACCTCCAAGTTCAAATTGGCATGGTAGGAGTTGCTTATTAATGGATTGTCAACATTATGGTTTGCAGAATTTCAAGTGTTGCCACATAAGTTACATGCAATTGAAGAAAATTTAAATTAGAAGATGTTTGACTATAAAGACATAGGAAGGAACAAAAATGATAAAAGCATCACACGTATTCAATTAGAAGAGAAGATGATGTCAAAGTCAAAGTTCTTGTGTAGCTTTTAAGATTACATTAAGGACTTCATCCCCATGCTTAAAGCATTTAAGTCTTATACAGGAATTTCAAAAATCTATTCATTTAGAATTCAAGATGAGATATAATCATTACATTAAAATACTCAACAAATTATTATGTTTATACACATGTCATCTCCCTGTATAGGTTGTATTCTTAGATGAGAATTCTTAAGGTGTTAAGATAATGCCTACAGGGTATGTGTTTTCTTGGTGGGGTTGGGGCACAAGCCTTTCTAATCTCATATGGCATGTATCCATGTTTGTTCCCATGTCTGCTCAAGTTGTTTTTTAAGGTTTGGATATAGGTATTTAAGGTGAAACCTTAAGTCTTTTGTTTACTTGGGCATTTGAGTTGGACTCTCGGGGTCACCTTAGAAGACTTAATATTGGTCACACTTGATGATGATACAAAATGACCACTTAACAGTTATATTTGGGTTAAAAAATTAATAAAGAATATTTAGTTTGCTTTTAAATTTAACAAATTAAGCTACAATAATTAAACTTCATATAGAGTCCCATGGTTTATAACACTTTCTGATCCATATTCTTCATAAAAATTTATAAGCTTGGTTATACTTAACCATGGGTTGTTTCAATTAAAGTGGTAGGCAAGATGAAAATTTATATATATAGCTTATGTATATATATCATTGAAAAGCAATCGGAGAACTAATATAACAGTAACAATATTAAGATGTCTCAAATATCTTTTGAGAAATTAATAAATCTTTCAATTTTCTTTTAAGATTCTAGTTTAACAAAAATTTATAAAGACTAATAATAGTTTATGTAATATAAGAGTTTGATTCCTAATATATTATTTGTAATTAAAATGCTAGTTTACAATAATAATTACTCTTTAATTAAAATTTTTAAAATATTTATTCTTACACATGATTACTTACTCATGATATATAATTAAAACTTTCACATTTAAATAATAAATAAGTAACATAATTTTCTGCTTTTTCTCACACACTTAATAGTTCTAGTAACATGTTTCAATATTGAGCTGTGTTTTGCTTTTAATATTTTCCATAAACACATCACTTTAAACAACTTTTGAGGAGATGTATCTACTTAACTACTCTAGGAAAACAAACTAATGTGTATCTCATTTCTATATAATGAATTAGAAGTCTACGTTTGTGCTTGTGTGGGTATGTGTTTTATGATCTAGGCTATGTATAAAAATAATAATAATACACATATAATATCTAGTATATTAATACAAAGTAAATAAGATATTTCTAATAATTAAGGGCCAACTCGTTTTTGAAAGGATTCTGATCACAAAAAATATATAACATATTAGGTTTAAATGTCTCCATTTTGAAAAACCCTAAATGCCCCAAACCCTAAAACAGAGAATAATATTCGAAGAACCCGGTGAATATTACAGACTCGTTACATCGCGAAGTTACCACTAGGGGAGAATATGCTCGAATGTAGGGCCTTTTATATAGTTAGGTCAAGTTTTTCGTTCTCATTTGTCACGGGTAAAGATGAGAGATGGTGTATAATAAAAATTACGCCCGCCCACAGTGGTATGACGATGCCCTCCTGATGATGTCCATAGAGAGGCAACACTCCCCCAAGGGTGTTGTGTGTCCCGCAGCAAAAGACGATCCCCAATTGGGGCATCACGAGAGAAGGGCAGATGCCCAATTCGGGCACAGCAATACCCAAGTGAGGGCCTCTGGGAAGAGGAGATCCCCAGACGAAACTACTATCCGGGCGACTAAGAAGAGGAAGGAGGTAGCATCTGCTGAAGACGAGGCGCTAGAGGAGTTCTTGGTGGAGTTTCTTGAGGAAAAAAATGAGAATATGCACAAGGATGAGGAACTAGAGGAATTCCTGAAAGAGTTCCTTGAGGAAGGAAATGGAGATATGCCCAAGGATGAGGAACTAGAGGAGGTCCTGATGAATGAACTACTTGGGGAGGATAAAGAGGAGTTAGGGAAGAATCTAAGCCCTGAGGAGTACTACTACACAGTTAGTAATCTGAGCAAGGAGAGGCGCAAAGACAAGAAATTGCTGAGATCCATGTTACCTGATAGAACACCTTGCTGTAAATGTGGGAGTAGCTCCAGTTGGAACGACTTCAATGGGGAAATCTCGCCCAGGTATCTGTGCCGTCGATGCAACATAAAGTTTACATACGGCAAGCAGTATAAGCGCGAAACCCAGGGGTGAGTGCTCGTCATTCAGTTCTAAGAAGAAAAACATGACAAAGAGATCTTGAAGTCATTATTTAATTTAATATTCCAAGTTGTTAATTTTCTGATTAATTTTTGTAATTTAAAATGTTCAAAAAGCATTTGAATGATATTATTAATTTATTATTAGATATAATAAGTGTGTATATAACATATTTATTAGATATAATAAGTGTGTATATAACATATAGCATGTGAGTATGTATATATAACTTGCCTCTCTAACATTCTCTATTAAGAAAGGATTTTAAAATTCTTTCACCTTAATCTGACACTTTATATATATATATATATATATAGAGAGAGAGAGAGAGAGAGAGAGATACAGGCATCTGCATTAATGTCTAAGTATCTTAAAAGTATCTTGAGAACCTTTCCCTTCAGGAAGAACACCTATATGCAATAACATAAACGACACATCGGTTTATATTCAGATATATCACAAGTAAAAAGATTAATCATACGGCTATTATTACACATAAGAGAATGTATCTTTTTTTATTTAAAATATTTCTTACATGGTTTTAAATTAATTTAAAATTTTATAATTAAATATTTTATTGTATATATTACATTTACATTTTTATTAGTTTTCAAATTAAATTTATAAATTATAAATTTAAATATTTTAATTTTAATTTTAAAAGTAACAATGAGATTTTCGTGTTTAAATATAAATCTTTCTGTACATATATACAGCTACATTCCAACATTAAGCTTGCTTTCATTATTATTCCTTAGATGAAATTAAGATTAAAATAAAATCTAAATCATTCAATTAATATATATATATATATATATATATATATAAAGTTATGATCTATCTAAATATAAATCATAATAGGAGTAACCACCTTATTTAAATTTAAACAAAATTAAGTACATTCTCTTTTACTTTAATACTATGCAACATAGTGCTATATATGTATAATGTAAACACACACACACACACACACGATAATATAAATATGTGTAAAGAAATAGCTTACTAAAGCTTGATTTACCTGTTGCATAGTATTCATTTTTAACGAAAAATAGTGTGGAAACTATATCTAATAATTAATCCATTGTCTAATTAATCATTACAAATCTCTACCGTGCAAAGCACCATCGCTTTTGACACGTGCATACCTTGAAGCCGTCCAATCTCCACATTATTATTCTTAATCGGCTGATAACCTCCTCTTAACGATTCTTTGCGATTTGAATTTATCCTCTTGCCTTTGCTGTCTAAACATTTTTTTAAATAATAAAGAAAACATTAAATTTAATTCCTTGATATTATTTATATTACTACAATATTAATAACATTTAAAATTCACATTTATGAAACGTGTATGTGCGATATACACATACGTGCGTGCGTGTTTCTTCTTATACTTACTAGGTAAATTATGAGGAGAATGCCGGCTGGTAGAACTTGCCATTAGCGACCTCGCAATAGGAATCACCCGTGACGAATAATAAGAGGATTCTATTAATCTCTCTCTCCCTCTTAATAATAAATATATGCAATTAATATTATACAATAGGTATAATTGTATTAAACTACGCAATGTTATACCTTTAACAGGATGATTATTGAGATAAACCAGATTAGGAGCAACACTGTTCATGAATCTCTTTAACTGTTCTTTCCTATGTTAACAATCACAGCTGAAAACAAAATATAAATAAGATATCACATTAAAGTACACATACAATGTGAATGTGTATGTATATACGTATTCACTTACGGTTTCCCACGAGATTAACCGCCATGAGGGAGGTTACGTGGAAGCAATCTGGCCGAGTGATTTTGTAGAAGAAAGCCTGTTGAAGCTTAACTCTAGAAATGCAAGCTTTGTAAGCCTGTGTAAGCCCTCTACTTCACTTATCTTATTACACGCCAAATACAGTTCACGTATCGAACTACAGTTCGATAATCCTGTAAAATGTGTGTGTGTCAATATATGCATGTATGTGCGTCTCTCTCTCTCTCTCTCTCTATCATCTATACCAATATCAGCATGTGGATGTGTGTCTATTCTTCTATATATCCACATAATGTAAGTGTATACATATTTCTGGTATGTCTATATACAGGTAAATATATGGGTACAGTATATATAAAGATGCTCTTGTGCACATACATGATGCGTTATGCTTACACCGTCTCTCTCTCTCTACACACACACGCATATATATATATATACCTTGGCCAATTCTAGATATACGGTTGTACGAGAGATTCAATGAACGCAGTCTAGTGAGCTCCCTGAGGCCTTCAATTACAGTTATCTTATTTCTCGATAAGTCCAATGTGTGAAGTCCTTTCGGAAGACTACCCGGTGTTATTCTCACTTAGAATAATTAAGGAAAAAAAACATTAATACAACATAAGATATTAAATGAAAATACTATATGAAGTACTATAGCATAATATTATATAGTAATTATATACAGAGATAATGAACACACACACACAAACACATGTAGTTATAGATAGAGAGAGAGAGAGACATGTTTCTTTCCTACAGGACTATATGAGGCAGATATAAACAATCTATAATCTTAAGTCTTTTGAATGTATATATACATGCATAAAACACATTAAATTTAAGGTTAGCAGCTTACCAATAGAGTTTGCCGAAAGTTTAAGCGTTTTGAGGTGTATAAACGTACTTAAACAAGGTATAACAGTCAAACCCATGCCACTCAGATGTGCAACACTGCCGTGAAGATCCAACGATCGTAAGGCCGCATTTGCATGCTCAATCTCTTTGTAATTTCCATTGGTTCGTGTTGCTGCTAGAAGTATAACATTAGTTTAATCTTGACATCTTATACATTGTGCTATATCCGTTATAGTATCAGATTCATATACACCAGTAACATATAATTTTGTATGACATATTATGATATCATAGAAAGTCAATACGTACATATAGACGAATAATATAGATTATATACCTTATCAATAATTCCATGGGCATATACATATCCTTTCATATGGACAGTATATTCTTAAATATTACATAATACTGGATTTTACAGTAGGTATGTAGCCTATGTAGACCATGTGATTATAGCACTTTTCCATACATATGTATGCTGGCATATACCATTTCATATATACAGTATATACGATCGTAATGTATCACATTAAATACATGCATAATGTAGATACAATATAACTTACAATGAATACTCAGCATATATACTTTACAAAAGCACAGATACAACAAACAAACGTAGTGTACCTGCAGGAGTGGACGAGGATTCGCCAGACGGCATCTCAATGTACGGCTGAGATAAATTCTCAATACTCCTCACCCATTCTTCCACTCTTTTAAGGCCAGAATATTCACCATCATCATCGTCATAAGATCAAAATCTGTCACTTTATCTTCTGCAAATCCAGACATGATATACTTAATTCGTATAATACATATATGTTGTTCGTACATATATGTATATCCTTATATAATGTGTTGTGTGTATGTATGTGTGTGTAATTTAAATACCTGGACAATGTTCCACTTCTTTGTCACGAATGCCATCCTGAAAATCAACTGCTTCCCCTGCGAAACATTGTGTAAGTCCCGAAGCTGTGTAATATATATATATAGATAGATAGATAGATATATTATATGAGTAACACCATATATAACGCATAAGATACACAAACACACACATACCGTTGTTGTTCTGGTCGCGATCAGTACTCGGACAGCTATCAGAGAAACCATGGTCCTCACAGTACATTCCCGGATCACTTAAATGCCCCGTTAAAATCTCGGTTTCTAGAGCCTCCTGTCTAGCACTGCTAAACATGAACATTATTTACCATATTATTATCACACACACACACACACACACACACACACACACGCAACTTAACATCAAATACTTATTGAATAAGTATACAAATTTATAAATTGTATATACGTCTCTCTCTCTCTCTCTTATATATATATATATATATAAGACACACACACACACACGCACGCACATACATGCTAGACTTATTGGGAGAGCTGCTGTATCAACTTGGATACTATCACAAATCTGGCCTAATATTTCAGCTGCCCTTTGGTGTTGCTCTATCTTTTCCTGTTTTATTTCTTCTTTATTTAAATCTATAAATTCCGCTTGCTGCAAAAACAGATAATAATAAAGAGTGTCCTAAAAAACAAATTAGGTATGCACTCCAGCTATATAAATATACGTTAGCATAACTCGTGTGCGTGCGTGAGTGCGTGTGTTTGTGCGCGTTAATAGTACCTTCCCGTCCTGCTCTAAAGAAGTATGCAATTGTTCCGTGTTTTCGCTTTTGACCTCCGTGTGTGATGCCGAATCTTCTGAAGTCTCCACCTGAATAAACAATGTATAAATAATGTATACGAATAATATACATAATGATTAATTTATAAATGAATCTCATTAGCAAAATATTAATTGAACTGTCTTATATTGATTGAAACATATTTTACCTTATCATTACCAAGCAATTGTTCCGATTGATTGTCTAAAGAAGGAGCTCTAGCTGCGGTCTTCACTTCTGCCTCATCCGAATATTCTACCTGCAAAGTATACATGTACTGAGGGGATTACAAACAAGATAATATTTCTACAAATGCTGAGAACATTCTCGTATTGCCACCTTTGCCGTATATGATATTTGTTAAATTCATCGTCTGTCTGTATGTCACTCTCTCTCTCTCTCTCTAGTTAGTCTGTGTAGATAGCATATATACGATTATACAATATGCACTCGTTTAAACAGATATTGTAAGTGTTCCATCTGTGTACATAGAACACAATATATACATACGATGTATATTTGAGACAAAGGTGTGCAGAACCTCCTTGTACGAACGCATATATATTTCACAACACAGACAAGCACATTCAAATATATATACGTCCATGTTACACACACACACACACACACGGCGTACTCTCTCTCTCTCCTCTCTCTCTCTCTCTCTCACTCACACACACACACACACACACACACACACACGGACGCACACGCACATAATGCAATACTAAACCCATTCATAATGTTACACATGATATAATTTCCCCATACAACATATAAGTACACCTCCCTGTGTATTATGTGCGTAGTATATAAATACATACATATCAGACGCATTTACTTTACACCTCCATATAGATATTTTCCCATATATTTCTAATATTAAGTAACAACCCCGACTCTCTTTGTGCCTGTGTATGCAACACAATATATACACATGTAGAGCTGTCTTTGCTATATATGGATAATGTTGTACATAGTGTATATATACATGGGTGCCTTGGTTTACATCTAAGACAGAACATACACCATGATATAAAGCATAAAGCAATGAATGAACATATACGTGTCTCTCTCTCTCTCTCTCTCTCACACACACACACACACACACACACACCTTGAGCTTGCTGCGGCGGCTGAAGACTGGCAAGCAGAACACGCGCCCCATCACACACTCACCAATATCAACAATACAACACGAAGCAGACCCAAGAAACCGCAAAACTCCTCTCACAGAGCTCGCCACTTTTATACAACACACACACTCCCCAAATGTGTGCGTGTATGCGTGCGTGTGCGTGGGTGAGCTACAGATCGGCTACATTCCCGGATATCCTCTTAGCCGTAATCTACACACACCCCTTGTACCATCCGACAGGCCCTCCAAATCTGTGAATTTCGCCCCCAATTCCCCCGATTTCTGCCCCAATTACCCCGATCTCTCCCGCAAATTCCCGGATTTCCCCGATTTCTCCTCGATTTCCCCCTTGAATTCTCCCGGAATTCGACTTGCTGCTGCCCGCAGAAGGGGATGCAAGAGCGTATACTTCCAGAAGTGGCCAGAGTGCTTAGATCCTTGCTTGTCCTACACAAGAAGAGCCCTTAAAAATTTTAAGGGCAAAATTTTAAATTAAAGGAATTAAAAAAAAGGGAAATTCAATATTATATTATATAAATATGAAGAATCTAATAGAAGCCAGGTGCATCTAGGTTTTATCTAAATTTCTATATCGAGTATATGAATTTCGCCACGTAGGCAACGTTTTGTATTCTCTTATATAACTGCCAAAAAGTACCCTTAATTAACTCACGTAATTTCTGCCGTCAGATAAGGAGAGATATCTGGATGGAATATGCTGAAGAATCTTATGCTCGAATATTCAAAGAGTTGATTAAAATTACTTTAAGCGTAATTACAAAAAGTCAATTAATATCATTTAATGAATGTTGAACATAACCGAATTTTATACATATAAATTAATTATATATTAAAGACTATGATCTTACTAATTTAGCTGTTTAATTACAAAAATTAATAAATATTTAGTAATATATGTCTATTTTTATATATTTCACACGCACGCACGCACGCATGTGTGTCACATGTGTGTCAAGTACTGATGTACTGGTAAATAAAATAAGTTATTTGTATTATGATGATGTTTTGTAATAATATAATATTTATTTTTGCAAAATGTGCCAAATCATTTTCTTATTATTATTATTATTTATTTACTTAAAATGCATTGATTCATATTTGTTATATAAATGTCATATATACGTATAATGTACACAGTTTGATATGTATATACAAGTAGTCAGTATTGTGTTTGTATCTATAGGCGTGTGTGTATACATGGTTATTGTCTTATATATATATATATATATATATATATATATATATAGTCCGTATATGCATATCTTTGTGTATGTACATGGATATGTATATTATTATATAAACTTAATCGGTATATACATGGATAACTACACTGGTAACGTTGCGAATTTCTTCTTAAAGATTTTTCAGTAGAATAAGTTTTAATTATTTTACATGCACTTAATATTAAATAATTTTTAATTGAATTAAACTTAACTAAGAGAAATTACACATGTAATTACCTCTGTGTGTGTACCAGTTCTACATTTATGAAACACACGTATATCCACACGCACACGCATACACACACACACATTTATATACATTTATCCATAAAGCATAAATCTATAAAACCACACGTACATCCAGACACGTGTCTGCACATCTATGAAAACACGTATATAACATACACACACGCACACGCATTGAAAGCTACATTAGATATTTTTTTAATAAATATAAAATTAAGTTAGATGTTCTTTATTATAACATTATTTGTATCAAAATGATCAATAACATATTATTAAAGGCATCTCTGAGACTCGGTAGGTATATATATATATATATATTATTGTAAGCATTTTGAATATGATATACCATATAATTAGTTTAATTATCCTTTTATAGGAATGTATATATATATATATAATAAAAATATATTCATACTTGCTCTTGAATATACATTCACACAACTGTATATATACTAAAATAATATATAAAATCTAAAATATATAAATAAATAAATGTTTAAAACTAGTATAAACTATTTGGAAATTGGATTATATTGCAGGCTGGGAAATATCTATGTTGATTTAAGATATTACCTTTTTTTTTTCTTAAGAAAATAATTCAAACCCATATGCAACTAATTTATATAAAGTGAGTTTGTAATAAAAATTAAATATGTCGTGTTAATAAAAACCAGATCTTCCAACACAGCCATCCCAGATTATATATATGTGCGAATTTCTATATTGTTCATATTATTACAATATTTACAGATTTATACAATACATATGCATAGATATATACATTGTATGTTTAGCTGCATATGTATGTGTATGGTTATATATATATATATATCTGTGTGTATAAAAGCTGCTCTCTCTCTCTCACACACAGCTAATTTATAAGTCTGAAAACACACACACATATATAAATGGAATACTTGTACATAAAATATAGTAGTAATAGATACTCAATAAGATGCTTGGGATTTAAAAACAATAGGTTTCAAAAATCAAATCAAATGTTATATTTATACTTATCTAATAAGTATAAATTGGCACACAAAAGTATATAGAACAAATATATAAAGATTGTATGGCACATGGTAATGTTTATATGGATGTTATTAACTGAGTTAATGCTAGTGAGATATATGTGATACACTTACCAATTGACACGTGTACAAAATCACATATTTATTCTTTAAACATACTTTTAAACTTAAGTTTTAAGTTAAACATCAATGGTAATCTGAATATACTTTCACATTAATATATTAAAAAAATTAAATCAATATAAAACACTGAAACTCTCTATGATAAACCAAATCATTATAAATCATATATTAATTTAAAAAAACTAAATAGTGAACTACTTATTGTATATGTACATTTAATTTATTAATCTCAAGTACTGATTAGTAATATACAACTCCTTAGGATTGCTTAGGATTATTAATAATAAGTACATGCTTGAGTGTTATTTGATAATAAATTGTTTTGAAGCTAAATTAATGGTATATTAAATTTAGCATTAATAACCAAAATTTTAATCATTATTTAAAATAATAATTTTTACATAACATTATTGACAACACTTGTAAATTTTTTTGATAAATGTGAATAAATGTAAATAATTCACATTATATATAAGTTTTCATCAGAATTATTCACATTCACAATGTGAAAGTACTTAGAAAATTTTACTTTTGTGCATTTAGTTTATTACATATACATACATGTGAATTGACTATGTATATACAAGTTATATAATTTAATCTAATTAAAATGTTATAAAACTTGAATTACCAACAAATGATTAATACTATCACATGCTTATGACTATATTTAAAATAATGTACACATACATTTCCAATATAATTAAATTTTGTTCCATTGAAAATTCATTAAAAAAAATTACTTTTCATTAATTCATCAATACTTACTTTTTTAATACTTTATAATATATAATTTTTAATATGAATTTATTATATATATTTAACTATTGTTTTACAAATAAGTAGCCTTGCATACACATTCTTCTCACATATGTTATTATTATCAAAATATATTATTAGGTTATTGTTTCAAACATAAGTATGAAACTTAATTGTAGATTAAGCTTAACTGAATAATTTAGACTTAATTTAACTTTAAATATAATTTAAAAAATAATACATATTAAAATAAGATTTTATTATTTATATCTTATGTTCTAGAAAGATTTATATATATTAAATCCGTTATATGGAGGGAATGCATTTTAATTTCTATTCTCTAAAGTCTGAACAAGTAAAATAATTAGATTGGGCCAACACACACATACAACACGAATATATATTTGTACAGCATATATATGTATGTTTGTGACACACACACACATATATATGAAAGTTGCATATTGCCTTTAAATTTATGTATCTGAATATGTATATCCATACAAACATAAGCGTGCGCGCACACACACATTCACACATGTATGTATATAACATACTCTATACATATATATATATATATATATACTTAAATATATATCAAATTCACCGACACGTGACATATTTATCAAAATTATTAATAAACACCAATTATTTAATGATTTTCACATAACTTCAACAGAATCAGAAAATCGTAGATAATTAATATGAAAATCATTTAATTTTTAAAATTAATACCCACAATGTTTTGTCCATGAATAATTGCATATGACTTAGTGACTTTCTGTAACGAGGAAAAAAAAGGAAAATTTAAAAAATAAAAATAAAATCTTACAGCGTGTTATAAGAGAACGACAAAGAAACTTGAAAAAAGAATCCTATTTTGTCAATAATCATTAAAAAGAAACTATTAAGAAACAATTATTTAATGAAATGTTAAATCACATCTTCACACAAAGTACTAATGAATCGTAAATGAAGATGTGTAGTTTAATATTTTTCTAAGATACTATTATATTAATAAGTATATAATCTTTAAGTTTTAATTAACTAATCTACATATCGTATATATACATATACACACTATATATCAGTATATTAAATTAAATCCAATTTAAATATTTTTACTTTGAAATATTAATCTTTTATTGTATATCTGACATATCAAATTAAGTACAACAACGATATGTACATTATGATATTATTATATGTAAGAAAACCATTTTAGCTATACCGGCTGAGCAAGTTCTTGAACACACACACACACACACACACACATATATATATATCTTTTCATATATACACAGACACGGAATTGTTTGTTAATAAAAAAAAGTAACAAATGGAAGAAGAATAATCACTATTTCTATTAAAAAGAAAAGGAGCAAAAGCCACCCCGCACCAGACTCATGATAAACTAACGCCTCATACCAACCGGTCAAAATAATATATAAAATCTAAATATATAAATAAATAAATGTTTAAAACTAATATAAACTATTTGGAAATTGGATTATATTGCAGGCTGGGAAATATCTATGTCGATTTAAGATATTACTTTGTTTTTTTTCTTAAGAAAAAACTTCAACCCATATGTAACTAATTTATATAAAGTGAGTTTTGTAATAAAAATTAAATATGTCGTGTTAATAAAAACCAGATCTTCCAACATAGTCATCGCAGATTATATATATGTGCGAATTTCTATATTGTTCATAATTACAATATTTACAGATTTATATAATATATATGCATAGATATATACATTGTATGTTTAGCTGCATATGTATGTGTATGGTTTATAATTATATATATATTATATATATATGTGTGTATAAAGCTGCTCTCTCTCTCTCACACACACAAATTTATAAGTCTGAGAAACACACACACATATATAAATGGAATACTTGTACATAAAATATAGTAAATAGATACTCAATAAGATGCTTAGGATTTAAAAACAATAGGTTTCAAAAATCAAATCAAATCATGTTATATTTATACTTATCTAATAAGTATAAATTGGCACACAAAAGTATATAGAACAAATATATAAAGAAAGTATGGCACATGGTACAGTGAGATATATGTGATACACTTACCAATTGACACGTGTACAAAATCACATAGTTATTCTTTAAACATACTTTAAACTTAAGTTTTAAGTTAAACATCAATGGTAATCTGAATATACTTTCATATCAAAAAAAATTAAATCAATATAAACACTAAAACTCTCATATAAACCAAATCATTATAAACCATACATTCATTTTAAAAAACTAAATAGTGAACTACTTATTGTATATGTACATTTAATTTATTAATCTCCAAGTACTGATTAGTGATATACAACTCCTTAAGATTGATTAGGATTATTAATAATAAATTTAACATAGTTGAAAAAAATCTTATTTAATACCTCATTAGAGCTTTTGTATGAGTTTAACTTTAAGCATGACATTTTTTAAAATTTGATATCTTCCTTATTATGGAGTTATTCTTACTAAAGACAAATAAGAATAAATATATTAGTATTGAACTCTGTTGTTATTACAATGTCATTTAAAATGAATAAAGATAAAATTTATTATTTATAACATGTTAAAGATAATGACATTTTAATATTTATGTCTACTTAAAAATATGAAACTTATGATAAATAAAAACATATTAAACATGTTTATACCTAATAAATAAATCATGTTTATAATATTATTAATTCAATATATAATATATTATGTTACATCTCATTTATAATAATATGATGTAACATAATATAAGACTTATCATAATCTTTCATAGAATGTCAATACTTACATGCTTGAGTGTTATTTGATAATAAATTGTTTTGAAGATGTCTTTTCCTATATTAATGGTATTGTTAAATTTAGCATTAATAATCAAAATTTTAATTATTATTTAAAATAATAATTTTTTACATAATACTAATGACAACACTTGTAAAAATTTCTGATAAATGTGAATAAATGTAAATAATTCACATTGAATAAGTAAGTTTTCATCAATAATGAATTTAAATTAAATATAAATAATTCACATTATATATAAGTTTTCATCAGAATTATTCACATTCACAATGTGAAAGTACTTAGAAAATTTTAATTTTGTGCATTTAGTTTATTACATATACATACATGTGAATTGACTATGTATATACAAGTTATATAATTTAATCTAATTAAAATGTTATAAAACTTGAATTACCAAGAAAAGAACAAATGATTAATACTATCACACTTATGACTATATTTAAAATAATGTACACGTACATATCCAATATAGTTAAATTTTGTTCCATTGAAAATTCATTAAAAATAAATTACTTTCATTAATTCATCAATACTTACTTTTTTAATACTTTATAATATATATGAATTTATTATATATATTTAACTATTGTTTTACAAATAAGTAGCCTTGCATACACATTCTTCTCACATATGTTATTATTATCAAAATATATTATTAGGTTATTGTTTCAAACATAAGTATGAAACTTAATTGTAGATTAAGCTTAACTGAATAATTTAGACTTAATTTTAACTTTAAATATGATTTAAAAAATAATACATATTAAAATAAGATTTTATTATTTATATCTTATATGTTCTAGAAAGATTTATATATATTAAATCCGTTATATGGAGGGAATGCATTTTAATTCTATTCTCTAAAGTCTGAACAAGTAAAAAATTAGATTGGGCCAACACACACATACACACACGCATATATTTGTACAGCATATATATGTATGTGTATGTGACACACACACACACCACACACATATATATATATATATATATATATATGAAAGTTGCATATTGCCTTTAAATTTATGTATCTGAATATGTATATCCATACAAACATAACCGTGCGCGCACACACACATTCACACATGTATGTATATGACATACTCTATACATATATATATTTCATCTATGAATCTATTCTATTGTACTTTAAATTTAATAGATAAAAGTGTGTGTGTGTGTGTGTGTATATAGATAGATATCATAATAATTGAATTCACTTTCACTTTTATTAAGAACTGTTGTACACGGAACACTACAGTATTTACGTGTATATTTCTGTATATCTATTCTATATACATCTCTCTCTCTCTCTCTCTCTCTCTCTCTCTCTCTCTCACACACACACACACACACACACACACACAGTTTGATATGTGTATGCAAGTTATCATAATTGATATATCTTTAATTACAGATACAAATTACACACATACACTTAAGTAAATTTACTCATCTACGACCATATTTACAAGTTCATAAGTATATACAAGTCACACATATACTCATATTTCATATATCTGCGTATAGCATATTTATGTATGTTCATATGTATATGAAAGCTGTAATCTACTCATATTGTATATATATATATATATATATACACGCGTATGTACTTGCCATCTCTATACACTTATACAACTATTATACCATTGTGTATACTTAAAGTATATTATATAACAAATTGATACATATATATCATTTTTGTGAGGATTTATCTACGAGTAAGATAATACCTTGAGTAAGATATTAATACCTCAAGGTAATTATAGTAATTTAACCTCAAGGTATTCATATAGATCTACAAGTAAGATAAAAATTTAATTTATTATTAATTTGATATACTTAATATATAACAAATTCACCGACACGAGCCATATTTATCAAAATCATTAAGAACACCAATTATTTAATGATTTTCAAATAACTTCAACAAATAACTTCAACAGATAATTAATAATGAAAATCATTTAATTTTCAAAATTAATACACACAATGTTTTGACGGGTGTTTCAAATGATTAAAATGGCCCATGAATAATGGGATATGACTTAGTGACTTTATGTAACGAGACAAAAAGGAAAATTAAAAAATTACAACGTATTATAAAAGAACGACAAAGAGAATTGAAAAAAGAATCCTATTTTGTATCTAATGTTAAATACACAATAATCAAAAAAAAAAAACTATAAAAAAAAAATTTTATTTAATAAAATAAATCACATCTTCAATTGTTTACACAAAGTACTAATGAATCGTAAATGTAGATGTGTAGTTTGATATTTTTCTAAGATACTATTATATTAATAAGTATTATAATCTATAAGTTTTAATTAACTAATCTACATATCGTATATATACATATATACACTATATATCAGTATATTAAATTAAATCCAATTTAAATATTTTACTTTGAAATATATTGATAATCTTTGATTGTATATCTGCACATATCAAATTAAGTACAACAACGATCTGTACATTATGATATTATTATATTATGTAAGAAACCATTTCACACACACACACACACACACACACACACATATATACACAGACACGGAATTGTTTGTTAATAAAAAAAAGTAACAAATGGAAGAAGAATAATCACTGTTTGTATTAAAAAGAAAATGAGCAAAAGGCCCAGGAATGATTTGATGCCACCCCGCACTAGACTCATGATAAACTAACGCCTCATACCAACCGGTCATTAATCTTGACCGTCGGTTCCAATCCAACCGCGAGATTCTCCAAGAGACGTGCATCTCGACCGTTGATTGCTACGTGGAGCAACCCAAGGCGTTGGATCCTCCAAGAGTCTTACCGTGATCAGTTACGAGAGAGCTTAAATGAATGGCTTCCCGCAATACAAGGCTTGATTCCTTGCTGCAAAATTCCCATATGATAGTGCAAGCAAGAATCTGTATATTCAACACGTACACACACACAAAGAGAATGCAGCTTATCTAACTCCTGCAAATTGGTATATTGGTATATACACACACGCTGTCAGTATACATGCCGACAGTACCACACTTTGTTCCTCTGTATACACAATGGGAGACATATGTCCCTATACATATTAACTTATATTATCTCAACAGGTTAAGTACATATGATCCCTCGGCCTTTCACGCAATCATTCAAGCACGAAAACAGGATATTTAAACGCACTTGTAATATATATCCCCTCCAGATCTCGCACAGCTTCGTTCTTCTCCCTCCTCTCCATTCACATATCATATGTAGCAGGAGGATGTGTATTTAACACTCTCAGCTGCTTCACTGAGGAGACAGCATGAAAGCAGCAACACAGAGATTGTAGCCATCAAACCTTGTAACTCTCTCTCTCTCTCTCTCTCTCTCTCTCTATATATATATATATATATATAGTGTGTGTGTGTGCAGGTGCCATACAAACATGACAATAGTAGCAACCAAGCTGGTACGGGAGTCCGGCAGCAGCACAACAACAACAATATCGGCCTCTGCAGAGCACCACTTAACAATCGAACAGACTCCGTCTACAAGGGCGACCAGTGTACCACCGTCGCCAACCCTGCACCACGCAAACTCAGGGGATCCACTGTATCCAGACGGACACGTGCACTACTCGCAGAGGTCACCCTGGCTGAGGGCTATGGTACTCGGCGCAAACGATGGCTTGGTGTCCATAGCCTCTATAATGGTAGGGATAAGTGCGGTTAGGTACGATGTAAAGGCCTCCCTCATCTCCGGCATTGCTGCCCTCATTGCTGGGTATGCGCGCGTGTGTGGAGAGAGAGAGAGACACACACACAGACACACAGACACACATGTACATGACAGTGTAAAACACATAGGGCGTGCTCCATGGCAATAGGCGAGTTTGTGTCTGTGTACTCGCAGAGGGACACAGAGCTGGCGGACTTGGAGAAGGAGAAACAAGAACACATAGCGAGACCAGAGAGGGAGCTGGAGGAACTGGCACAGATATATGTGGGCCGAGGTCTGAGCTACTACCTTGCCAAGCAAGTGGCAGAAGAGCTGTCCACACACGCTGACAGTGCCCTTAAGGCGCATGCCAGGGACGATCGGGATAGACCTGGACGGCCTCTCCAATCCCATGCAGGCGGCAACTGCCTCCGCATTTGCCTTCTCTGTTGGTGGGGCTGTCCCCTTGCTCGCTGGTGCATTTGTTGGGACTTACAGGTGTGTGTGTGTGTGTGCGTGCGTGTGTGTGAGAGAGAGGTGCACACACACACGCGCACGCACGCACACACGGTCTTTAAATACAGGTACAGGATTATTGCACTTGTGGTTACTGCCACAGTTGCTTTGGCTGCATTTGGCGCAGCGGGTGCGAGGTTAGGTGGGGCTCCTACGATTAGAGCTGCAATAAGAGTTATGGTTGGAGGGTGGGCTGCTATGCTTATTACTTATGGGTTTCTATACATAGTGAGCAGATTTATGTGAGGAAAATTTCCCACTTAAACATCATGTTTAATATAGATGAGCTAGTTAATCTTTGCTACTATTGTCTGTAAGAAAATGCCATACAGTGCTGTAGATAGTAGCATAAAAGAGCTATACTGACACACACATATGTGTGTGTGAGTGTATGTACGTATATGTATATGTATATTCTAACCTGAAGGACGACTCTTCGCACCATCACCTTTTGCATTTGCCTGAGAATGTAGCAAAACTTGTTTAAGATCTCTCTCTCTCTCTCTCTCTCTCTCTCTCTCTCACACACACACACACACACACAGTTACCTTGAGTTTTTTGAAATGAAATCTCACCATACACGTTTCATTAAATGTTAGAATTTGTTCAAAAAGAATTATATTTATATTAAGTTTATATGTTGATTTAACAAAAGAATGTATACCAAAATTCGCAGTATTCTACTTGTGTGCTGCAATAAACTCCCGGTAATCTTTTTTCATTTTAACCCCAGAAAAATCACTAAATAGGAAAAGATAACATTAGTTTTTAAAAAGCTAACTTCAAAGATTATTAAAACATTTAATGTTTTTATAATATTTAGTATTTAAAGTTATTATTAAAAATAATTAAATAATAATACCTCAGCTTTTCCTTGTTTTTAAAGAATTGTATATGCAGGGTGTGCCCATTACTCCACCAGCTTCTGCAATCTCAGGGTCTTCTTCAATGTCAATCTCCACTACGTGCACTTCTTTGTCAAACTCATCCACAACCTATACATGATTTATATTAGTATAATGACAATGTTAAATTTATATTAGCTAGTAAAATATATATATGTTTATGGATTCTAATCATCAATATTTGTTACAATAAAGATATACATACATATCTAGGGATGTGTGTAGGTCTAATCTAAATTCAATGCTGTATAACAACACATGCAGGCACATACTTTGTTGAAGATTGGTTTCAAAGTTCTACATGGTCCACAAGTCGGGGATGTGTATAAAACCGCAATAAGCCGAGGACTCTCGTGGTAAAGCTTCCGTAGTGCATACTGCAATCACATTTATAGATGATATATATCCATATGTATATGTATGTATTCGTATGATGTGCATTATACATATACGTTTAATGTACCCATGTCAATGGTTACTTTAGCTAAACATGCATGTAGGTGAAGACCTTCATTATATATGCACACTTACACATACATTACAAGCGTGTAGAAGTGTGAATCGGTTCAGTTTCGTACCATGTATGTACTATTTATGTATATTTATTCGTATGTATGTGTGCGGACATACATACACAGACAAATGTATATATTATAAGAATTATGTTACCATGTCTAACAAGGACACACACACACGCACACACACACACCTGTCCCTTGTGTTTAGTTGCTGTAATATCAAATCCCATTCAACATCCTTAGTTGTAAGATCTTTCTTTGGTTCTGGTGTAGTTGTCTGGGTATTGAAAAATATAAATCATAAACCCTAGTTATGAATGCTAATTAAATACCTGATGAAACTCAATCAGGAGATTATTGCGAACCAAGTATCTTTCTGCTGCCAATGCAGCCATACATCCAGATCCAGCGGCTGTCACTGCTTGCCTCCATTCATGGTCCTATATCAACACATATACATGTCATGTATATAAATACATCACATATATAATCAGAAAATATAAATTGCCAGTATGTGTCCGTGTCTGTCTCATATAATATATGTATGTCTATTATATATAGGGCCTTGTGTGTGTGTGAGAGAGAGAGAGAGTGAGAGTGTGAGACAGAATTGTGCATGACTAAAAAAACTCCCATATTGATTATATATATATGCGTGCGTGTGTGCGTGCGCGTCTATCATATAAGAATAAAAGTGTTCATTATATATAAAACTATAAATTTAAGCTTCATTATACTTCATGGATTAAACTTCAACTAATATCTAACATAATATGAATATATTTTATAAAATTTACCTGTAAATCACCAGCAGCAAAAAACCTTCAACAGAGGTTTCACCCCCAGATCCGGTGGTAATAACATAACCAGCTTCATCAAGTTTAACCTGTCCAGCTAAAAGCTGACTATTTGGTTGATGGCCTATTCCGTAAAACAGCCCCTTAACCTCCAGAGTTTTACGGTTCCCTGTTAAACCGTCCTTGACTAAAACACCCGACATTTGTCCCTTCTCGTTTGGTAAAACATCAATAACTTGTGTGTTAAAGTGTACTGTAATATTTGGATTGTTGAATATTCTGCATAATATACATAGTTAAAGTAAGTGTGTGAGTGCCTGTGCGTGCGTGCGTGCGTGTAAATGTGTGATTATGAGAGTATATATGCTCGAGATACTACATTAACACCCACACTATAATAATGTATAATTTGATATACAGGGTAGTACTTTCAGGAAAGAATTCATATCATATATTTTAAGTGCGCGTCTATGCATGTATGTCTGTATTAACATGCATAAGCATGTATATAATGTCTTGGTGTGTGCGTGTGTGCGTGTGTAACTATGTAATGTACATAGATTCAAATAGTATGTAGCGAGCAACAAAATGTAATATGCTCGAATGTATACTTGTTGGTGTGTGTGTGGTGTGCGTGTGCGTGTGCATGCGTGTATTATAGACATACACGTCGATACATGTCATTGCACATTTAAGTAGCATCAGTCGTTCATTTACAAACGACTTTTAAGAACATACATCTCATACAATTTTGTTACCAAACTTCAAATGTCTATGAATACACATCTCACACTACACATGTATACATGTATATATACCTGTCCTGCATCGCTTTGGATGCACGTAGGTGATCTCTACGAACAAGCAAGTGTACATGGCGTGCATATTTGGTCAGATAAAGGGCCTCTTCAGTTGCAGTATCACCACCTCCAACAACCGCAAGCTCCTGATAATGTGTAACATAGCTTAAGTTTGGGTTTGATGATACATAAGTGAGTGAGAGGGAGGGAGGGAGGGAGGGAGAGAGAGGGTCACCTGAGCTTTGTAGATGGGTGATGCACCGTCGCAGATTGCACATGCACTTATCCCTCTACTCCAGAACTCGTGCTCTCTTGGTAAACCCAGCCTCTTTGCAACTGCACCCGTAGCAATTATCAGCGTGTGGGATTTCACCTGTTTACATGTTCTATAATTCATCATTCAATCATCTGGACCAACATATAGTCTATGTGTGCATCTATATGTACGTATAGACATACATAGATATATGTGTAACACAAATGTGTGTGTTGTGTGTGTGCACTTACTTCACGTTCACTGGATCGGATAGTAAATGGCCTGACGGAGAGATCCACGAACTCTACATCCTCCGTCCTTAGTTCAGCTCCCCACCTCTCCGCTTGCTTTCTCATTCTGTCCACAAACAAACATAAATACGTAGTGTGACCATAGTGAATATCCATACATATAGCACGCATATATGCAGACTTTCATATATGCATATACAATGAAATACACACATAGAAGTGTATATATTATCTATACACACGCAAAATACAGATACACCTACCTGTCCATTAAGTCTGGTCCGGATATTCCTTCAGGAAATCCAGGAAAGTTTTCGACTTCTGTCGTAGTCATTAGCTGCCCTCCAGGAACACCACCTGCAAAAGTGTTTTGTGTTTGCATGTATATCATAAGCGTTTGTATAAACGTATACACAGACAGGTGTTAAGTACATTAATCAACATATAGCATACCTGCTTGATAACCTTCAAAAACAACCGGCTTAAGATTAGCACGAGCTGCATATATTGCAGCAGTATATCCTGCTGGACCTGATCCTACTATCACCAAGTTCTCCACTGTAGTCTCCGGAGCTGCTTCTATAAAACAAAATATATGATACATATTTACATAGCAAAATCTAGATGTACATATTACGTATATTGCAGACGTACCATTCATGTGTGCCTAAGTATTGTGGCTTCTCACACACTACAGTACCTATGTCCTAGATAAATTTCTGTGTATCTAATATTCATGTATTCGTGTGTAAGTAATACGACTGTGCTTCTACAGCACAGATATACATATATCTCTATATACACACACCCACATACATATAAAGGTGTTCCTGTGTCTGTACATTGTGTGTGCAAGTCTAATTAATGTAATTTCCTCAGCGTTGCTGGCACAGAACACATGCATAGATATATATGTATATTCTATATCTATCTATCTATATGCATACATATATGTATCGTCTAATTGCGCTTCTCCGCATTGCCGACACTATGCATGTATGTATGTGCAAAAATGTGTATTTTACCTGATGATTTGCGGAGCTCGTCGACAGCGATAGCAGCAGAACGGATTGAATTGAGGCGGAATCTGCTCTTCCTCGTGGCGGGAAGAACAGAGGAGTAGGGTATTCTGATAGAGTCGAATGTAGAGCAGCCGCCATGGATTGAACAGGAGTCAGATGAAGAACACGCAGATTGCCTGTCCGGGCACGCTATGAGCCATGCAAACGCCCAAGAGCTTGCCGCCATAGCTCCAGTGTGCGCGCGCGTATGTGTATGTGTATGTGTGCGTGTGTGCACGCAAATATATCCCTACTTTAAGTTGTGGGACCCCTGTATAATGTTCGAATGAGTTAGCGTGTTTAATTTTGCTAAACTTAATACATTAATAATATCCCTAAGTTGAGTAAATTTAAGATTATTTTTATAAAGTTTAAAATAAATATTTATATATTCTTAAAGAATCAATATTTAATTTAATATTAAAAGATTTACATTTGAACATGAAAATTCCAATATAATTTTAAAAATTAACATTAAAATATTTTGATTTATAATTTATTAAAATTAATAATGTGATACATTGTACGTATACATGCATCTAGTTGTGTGTAATACGACGCACATCGGTAGATCTGGTCCGTCAATATATAACACGTGCATCTGCGTCCACGTGTACCTATCGATATGTCATGTTATATGTTATATTTAAGTCATATTTACAAAGTTGATCCATCCACTGGTCAAATTAATGTGGTAGAAATATAAATTAAATTTATTAAATGGATATAGATTAAATAAGCTTAAATAAATGATTAATTTATTCCTAAACATTATTTAAATAATAAATAGACAAAGCATTTAAATTAAAATTAATCTTAATAAATTAAATTAATGATATCACTTATATAAATGAATTTAATGAATATCCCGTTCAAATATAGATAGCATATATTATTTAATAATGTTTTAGGCACAGTAAGTTTGACCCAAAGGTCATAGTGGAAATAAGTAAATTTATTAGGTATTTAGAGAAGTTTCCCTTCAAAATAAATATTTATAAACATGTTAATATATTTATATTTGAATATAACATTTAATATATAATATCAATATATCAAATATTATATATATATATATATAGCAAAAATTTGAATGCTATCTTTAATTAAGATTTACATGGCAGCATAATTAATATTTTTATAAATAAGATGTATCACTTCTATATATATTGAAAAAAAACGCATGCATGTGTAATTATATATATACATACAAGCATTCTTTCTGATATGACGTATGGTTTGAGCCGTGTCTGTGAGGAATTGAACCTGACGTGGCCGAATATGAGGCGGAGTTAGAAGACTGAGTTCATGCAGCGGATCGAACGGAACCCGAGCGCAGATGTTCGAGGCGTGATCACCTTACACATGTTTTGATGTACTTGTAGTACACGACTTAGGGTTTTAGAAGACGTGAGTTCATGCAGCGGATCGAACGGAACCCGAGCGCAGATGTTCGAGGCGTGATCACCTTACACATGTTTTGATGTACTTGTAGTACACGACTTAGGGTTCTTCCGGCAATGGCCGATAGTGGTTTGGAAGAAGGCGAGATTCCCGAATCCCTCGGATCCCCTGCTCCCCCTAAAGGTGCGTCAAATACTGGCATACATTCTCACTCACTCTCTCTCTCTCTCTCTCTCTCTCTCTCTCTCTCTCTCACTCACACACACACACACACACACACACACAAATCTAGCTGCCCTTTTGTCGTTAACGCAAGCACGCACATTTGTTTCCATTGTATATATATATATATATAATATATATATAGAGAGAGAGAGAGAGAGAGAAATATATAGTATGTGTGTATGTGTGTGTGTGTCTCTCTCTCTATATATCATATGTAGATAGATATAGATAGATAGATAGATATACATATGTATATATATCTATATATGTTTACACACACACATATACGTCTCTCTATATACGTGTGCGTATGCGTGTGTGTTTGAGTGTTTGCGTATAATTCCATTTGCATGTATTATCTATGTCGTATGCATAGCACTTAAATTTATATTAAATATGTATGTGCATGTATATGTAGGTAACAAAAATTTGCACATGGAGCTCTCTAAGGAGCCTGGTAAGGCCCGAGGTGATCCCCCTCTATTCAGAGGAGTACTCGAACTCACGTCTTCTAACCGAGTTCATGACGAAATGCTACAAGGAATTTAAGATACGTGTGTGTGTGTGTGTGTTGTTATAGATAGATTGCATTATGTACAGATGTTTTATTTCTTTTACAGGCGAAGAGATGGTGTCAGACAAGTTAAATGTACCCTTTGTGCGATCGTGTTACCTCGAGTATTTCACGGGTACACCCGTGGATGCTGCTGTTCACAAATCTAGGCTATGTGAAATCCAGAAGCTCAAGCGTTATTTACAGAAAGAAGCAAACGGATTGGACGAACAGCCTTCTAAAAACTTGATGGTACGCACACGCACGCACACACAAACATTTGAGCTATGTTTTTAGTCCAATAGCTGTGTTTAACCAGTTAAGATGTTGTTAACAGATAGAACCAAACAAGTTGGACGAACAGGCTTCAACAAACGTGAAGGTAAATTTCACACACACACACACACAGCAAAAAGGTTGTTAGTCATAGAAATAACTAGAATACTTGTGTTTGAGCTTGCTCAGGGGTTATTCACAGAACGAAGCAAACAAGTTGGATGAACAGGCTTCTCCAAACTTGAAGGTAAACTACGCATGCACACGTGATCATACACACACGTCCAATGCATATTGCGTTGGTTATAAGTACTAGAGTATTTGTGTTACAGAAAGAAGCAAATAAGTTGGACGAACAGCCTTCTTCACATCTGAAGGTAACTACATATACATTCTAGTTAACATGCCCACACATATACATGTACACCCTACGTGCGATGTTAGCTAGAATTACTTATGTTTGCGGCTAACCAAAGCCTAAGTTTGATCTATCGGATTAACTTGTGAAGATCGTTCCAAAGAGGTCTGGAATGCAGGACACTACACGGAAGAGGCTTCACAGTGTTCTCAAAGAGCTAGCGTCAACCAGGAAGAAGCTTCAGCAAGCAGAAGCTCGTGTATCAAAAGCCGAGAAGATCTGCAAAACCAGGCAAGCTCTCTCTCTCACTCTCTCTCTCTCACACACACCATGACTATAGGTAAACGAGGCAAACTGTATAAGTTCTACTGTCCATTGATCATAAACCCGCACCAGAGAGAGAGAGAGAGAGAGAGAGACGTTTAGACAAGTTTATCAAATTATACAAGAGAAATATGCCATGTTGTGTGTGTGTGTGTAACTCGTTTGAAGGGCAGGATGGGAGTGTGGGGTTTGTAGAGACTAAAGTCGCCACTTAGAGGAGCGTTTGGAGAAGATATGAAGAAGAAGGCATGTCCGATGTGTTTTCACGAGTTCACATCGGAGGGCTGGTACAGGCTGGGATCGTGCGGTCATGAGTACCACATACAGTGCCTGCTTCTTCATGTGCAAGGTGGAGATCCCTCAGGAGTTCTACATGTCCATTGGCCAGGAGTTTTTCATGGTGAACAGAACAGTTTTGATGACCTTATTGTACAGTTTGCTACGTTTATGGTAAGTATGAAATATACATAGATAAAAACCTTAACATAGAAGTCAATAATGGTAAAGGCATTTGAATTATTTTAGTATTGTACATTAAACTATTTAAGTATTTATAATAATTAATCTGATTTACTTTATCTTATACATAAGTTGTCTTTATTAACACAGTATCGAAGAGTTATGTAAATCTAAGCCACGGGGTACGTTAATTTTCGTTTTTATTAATTATGTAATGTGTTTGAATTTATGAAGTTGAAGAGGTTTTTCATAACCAAGGAAATTATAAATATTAATTAAAATTTTAAAACGTCCATAACACACACATAATATAACATTCACATACATATATTCACTCGTAACAAGATGATAACATATGCACATATTTCATTGTTATATTTAATATCAAATATCATTGATCCATCGCAAACTATATATTTTAAGTATACACTCCCAGAAATTTTAAACTTACATATACTCTTTAAATTTACATTTATACTTTTGAAAAACTTTATTCTTGTATTTTAATTTTGAGATAAAATATTATAAAAAATATGTATTTAATTTATAACATATTTAAAATGAAATAAATTAAAGTTTTAATTGTTAAAATGTCAATAACAAATGTTAAGAAATAATATTTTTTTTAAGATATTTATATTATATTGTAATATATTGTTTAATAAATTACATTTTGAAATTAAATATAATAAGATATAAATAATCATAAATATTTTTTACATTTTTAAAAAATATATTTTAATCTAATTTTAAAGTGTACAAAGTTTAAATTGAAGTTCCATAAGTATATATGTAAATTTAAAATTTAAAAGAATATCTATGTAAATATGATAAATTTCAGGGATATTTATGAAAATTTTCTTTAAATTAAACTAAATATATATGTTTTTTTAAATAAAAAAATTTATGGCTAATTTATATTTTATTACATTTAATTTCAAAATGCAATTGATTAAACATATATAAGTTAAACACATAATTTTATTATGTGGTATTATTTAAAAATTAAAATATAAGAATTAAAAATTTTCAAATGTATAAATATAAATTAAATAAATTTCTTACAAAGTTTTAAATGTAAATTTAGAATTTTTACTAATATATATGATCTGAAGAGCACCTGATAAAGGTTTTCCAGCCAGAAACAATCCCATGTATCATAGCCATTCAATTGTAGTAATTTACAAATTTAAGTATATTCTAAGGATATTCATATTGGAAGAATATTCGTCGGCCCATCACGTGGACATTCTAGAATCTTCTAGATAAGATTGAAACCGTCAGATTGCACGCGGAAAGGTAACCGCGTGAGCCCTTTTCGATATATAAAACCGACCTCGGACCCTATGTTAATCATCATAGATCTAGGGTTCTTCAGTTAGATTCAAGATGCAGATTTTCGTCAAGACGCTCACCGGCAAAACCGTCACGCTTGAGGTTGAATCCTCGGACACAATCGAGAATGTCAAGGCCAAGATCCAGGACAAGGAAGGAATCCCACCGGACCAGCAGCGATTGATCTTCGCCGGTAAGCAGCTCGAGGACGGCCGCACACTGGCGGATTATAATATCCAGAAGGAGTCGACCCTTCACCTTGTTCTGCGTCTGCGTGGAGGTATGCAGATCTTCGTGAAAACCCTCACAGGGAAGACGATCACGCTGGAGGTTGAATCTTCCGACACGATTGACAACGTGAAGGCCAAGATCCAGGACAAGGAAGGAATTCCGCCGGACCAGCAGCGTCTGATCTTTGCAGGGAAGCAGCTGGAGGACGGGCGGACCTTAGCCGACTACAACATCCAGAAGGAGTCGACCCTTCACCTTGTTCTGCGTCTGCGTGGAGGTATGCAGATCTTTGTGAAGACTCTCACTGGGAAGACGATTACGCTGGAGGTTGAATCTTCCGATACGATTGACAACGTGAAGGCCAAGATCCAGGACAAGGAAGGAATTCCACCAGACCAACAGCGATTGATCTTCGCCGGTAAGCAGCTAGAGGACGGCCGCACACTGGCCGATTACAACATCCAGAAGGAGTCGACCCTTCACCTTGTTCTTCGTCTGCGTGGAGGTATGCAGATCTTTGTGAAGACTCTCACTGGGAAGACGATTACGCTGGAGGTCGAGTCGTCTGATACGATTGATAACGTGAAGGCTAAGATTCAGGACAAGGAGGGAATCCCTCCTGATCAGCAGAGGCTTATCTTTGCCGGCAAGCAGCTCGAGGACGGGCGAACTCTGGCGGACTATAACATTCAGAAGGAGTCCACTCTCCACTTGGTCCTTCGTCTTCGTGGGGGCTTGTGAATTTTGATGTGTAGAATGGAAAGTGTTTAATATTGAAAATTAATTATAATAATATAGATATTTTAATATTGAAAACGAATTATAATAATATAAATATATTAATTTCATTTTGTAAAATACCGGTGAAAAATTTGGGACACAGTCCCCGTTATGAGGGATATATACACGTATGCATGTATAACAAACATGGTATAGATTTTGTACACGTTTAATATCCATATGTGTGCAACAAACACAGCCCAGGAAATCCCCACCCAAAGTGTCAAGAATCTAACAAGCCATTTCTCGAGTACATATCTCATTGCCATAGAGAAACTCGCGGCAAGGATGTCAGATAGGATAATAAGCTGGATATACCCTTTGTAAAGCTCTGTTACAGAAGAGTGGACTACCACACTGTGATGCACAGCAGGACGAGGAACTCGGTTTGTTTCAGGTCGAAGGAGGACCCGGTCTTTAATTGATAAGCAACTGGATCACGCTCTGAGTGAACTTAACCTGCTCAAGAACAAGCTTCAGAAGACAGAAGCCTGCGGGCGGAAAACATCTGCAAATATACACACACATATTAAATACGTATGTATGCCCACGCACACGCACAGGATGAAGAGCGTGGATTACGTAGCGGAGGATACGCGGGGGAAGCCACTCAAAGGAGTTGTTAAGCAACATATGAAGAATAAGGAATGTCTAGTTTGTTCTGAGGGCTGGTATAGACTGGGATCGTGCGGTCATGAGTATCACATACAATGCCTGCTTCTTCATGCACTGTGTGTCTCTTATGCGAGGAGATATTCCGAAGGAGGTGTACTTGGACAGGACAAGAATATGCCTGCCTGAGAAGAAAAGATGCAAATCTCAAGCTATTGAGTGTGTATATATATAGAGAAGACACACACACTGAAATACCTACATACATACATATATGTATGTGTATGTGTGTAGATACTTCAAGTGTGGTTATTTCTCATCTATATGTGTAATGACACACCTACATAACGTCTCTCTCTCTCTCTCTCTCTCACACACACACACACACACACACACACGACTAATGTATAAGTTATATATACATGTTTTTTCAGAAAAAGAATTAAGAAAGAATATGTTCTGCATTTTATGTACATGACTTTCTAAGACTTCAACTCGTATGGATAACAAAATAATACGTGTGTGTGTGTCTAATATATGACTATTGCAATGTGTTAAGCTAACTAACCAATTATCCCATTGATGGTCCAGCATCTAGAAAAAAGAGCAGACCTACTCCTTTAGATTTCACTTCTTCTTCTCCTTCTCTTGCGCCTTTGCCGCTGGTTTCTGCTGTCCAAATATATTCAAATTTGTTTAAGTGAGAATACATCAAATCCCTGATCCAAGCTTTTTCTTTTCAGGATTTCTCTCTTCAATCGAAACACTGCGAGAGACATGGCCAGCACCGCCGTGAATGAAGCGGCAGCAGATTCCACCTCCTGAAGATCATCTTGTTCCCCCAAGAACCCTAATTTCACGACGAACCCTAATCCTCTGTTTCTTCGTATTGTCAATCTCGACCGTCCGTTTCGACGGCTCCAGATTAAAAAAGCTCCCGCCCTTTTATATGTTGTGTAACGTTCCACCCCATCGCGAGTACAAGACATCAACTAAGTTATTGCTTTACCGTATTAAAAAACCAGGTACTTCTTAGTAGTATCGATTAAGGAGGTGTATAATCTATAAGGTTGTTTTATATTCTTCCACGCAGGGCACGTACACACACTATATATGTATACTTTGTGTGTATATGTATGTGTAAGCTGGAATGTCATGAGTCTAAGGAGAGACTATATATATGTACAAAGGCTAGAGTAATTGAAGTAGAAATACAGTGGCTAATAAAAGATTTCTTTCTATTTCTTTTGTTTAGTGTCCATTAGCGAACACCATTAAGGAGGATGGATATTGTAAAGAAGGAAATAGATAACGAAGCTGTTTCTGTGGATATAATCCATAAGCAGATAAAGCAGGCGTTTCGCGAGGATCGCAAAATAAAGGCTAAGAAGAGGTGTGTGTGCGCATGTGCGTGCGTGGGCGTGTGTGTTTTCTTACATGACATAAGCAAAAATATTTGTGACACTGCGTATGTAATTGTAATTGTAAGGTGTGTATGTAGTTGCAGTTACAGTACTGATATAATAACATTGATATTACAGTACTGATATAAGTTTAATGATAATAACATTGTGTTTAACCAGATTTGGAACCTTGTGGGGAGAGCCACGTTGGTATCGATTGGGATCGCGCGGTCATGAATATCACCTGCAGTGTTTGCTTCTTTATGCGTCTGAAGAGCGCCGGTGTCTTAGATGTGAGATGGAGATTCCAGTTGAGTTTTATCTGTCTTTGACGAATATGCCAAAGTTCGTAATGTGTTTCTATTCTTTATATACGACAAAAGCGTAAGATGTGTGTGTGTGTGTTGAATAACCGTGTTTTTTTACTATATCCATTCTTCTGGTTGCAGCTTGTTACACAACGAACAATGGTTGAAGTACAAAAACTTCATACAATGGTACATATGTACAGTATATCGAGTATACACACACACATCCTACAAATAAAATGTATTATACAACTTATGCAACATAAAGAACTATATAGTTGACCACTTCTTAGCATATAATACATAAGAAGTTATTGTGTTCATGATTTTGTGCGTACACACACATGCAGCTGTATATGTCTACGCGCTTGATATATGTATATTTGCTCGTATGTTATCAGAACAGCAAGATGGTGATCCAAGGAAGCTAGAACAACAAATTCCACGAGCATTGAGTTCAGAAGAAAAGGGTATGTTTAAACAAGTATTTCACATACTTAGCTTTCTTTTATGCGTGTTTGTTTTCAAGTACCTGACAGTAGTGTTAATGCACTACGTCTGGCGCTGGAGAGCACTCTGAAAGCCCTTTTTGCTCGTGAATGCTGCACTTCTGTCGCCAAGTAATTAATACACATACATATATAATGTGTCGTGTGTGATATACTGTGTATGTAGGCATATATACATCATTATGTACACATACAAGCTTATAGTTTGTTAACTCTCGTTTGATAATGATGTATACATACATACATATGTATGCGCTTTTGTAAGAAAAGTTTGCACATTCTCTAAAGAAAGCGCATCGTCTTCCTCGCTCTTCTGGAGAAGGACGATGTTCCAGAGTTAAACAAGCTGAAGTAAGTGTAACGCTATATATGTGTGTGTGTGTGTGTGTGTTATTAATATACATATAAATATACATAGTTGATGTTTGAATTATTTTATTCTTCATAATAGAAGTGAAGGGATGCCATAGTAGATGCTGACAGGGAAGACAATGGAGCCTTTCATCAGCATCATCGTGATGGTCTGGAAAATGGTGATCTATGCTTGTTCTGCCTTCAACAATTGCCCAGGCCATTAGAATTAATATAAACACCATCCTCGTTGAGGTAAATTATAGATAGATAGATAGAGAGAGAGAGAGAGTAACTCATATAATCAATTGTTGTGTAGTGTGTATGCATAGTATATGTACATGCTTATGTAATTTAATGTACATAGATGCTCAACGATCATCTATTGTATAGTGTAGATACAATGGGGCAGAAATAGTGTGTTGTACTTCATATGCATAAATACATGCATATGTGGTACTTGGATAAATGCTATAAGTTTGACATATATCAAGAACTTTGCAATCCGACGGCTAGAAGTCATTGAAGTTCTCGGTATAGAAGCGGTATGTATGTGTGTGGAATACTACATGCATGCCCACATAGCTACATGTAGATATACATATGTAGACACACTAACCATGGGCAATTTTGTTTAGGTGAGACAAGCACTACTAAAGGAGCTCAGAGATGTTATCTCCTTCGACGGCTCATACGTCAGTTACCGGCTTCTATGTGACGTAATACGTATAGAGGGCACCTCATGGCAATTACCCGTCATGGTATTAATCGTATGACACTGGATATTCTCTTCCTTTGAAGAAACTGTGGATATTCTCCTAGATGCTGCAATTTTTGCCGAGGTTGATGAGCTCAAAGGTGTTACTGAGCTCGGATAGCTTGCTCCCATCGGAACTGGTGACTTCGGTTTGCTGCTTAATGACGAAGTAAGTCTATTTGTGCGTCTATATGTGTGTGTGTATCAGTTTCTAGATTGGTTTTATTTGTTGCACAGATGCTACAGCACGCTATAGAGCTACAGCTGCCGAAGGAAATGACTCCAATGGTAGCAGAGACTCCACACCACGAGGGAATGATGTCCCCGAGCTACTTGCTGAGTCCCAACCTGCGCTCTTCCCCAATTGCGGATGCTCAATTTTCTCCTTATGTTGGTTCATTCGTCTTACCTCTCCCCAGCTTACTCAGGTAATTTTAATATATACATCTGCACACAAGTGTTATGTATCAATCATATGCACCTCAAGAACTGTATATGCCAATATATCGCGTATGTAGGTGGAGGATATAGCCCCGCTTCTCCATACTCTCCAGCATACAGTCCGAGCTCGCCGAACTATAGTCCGGCATCACCGGCTTATAGTCCGACGTCACCAGCGTATTCCCCAACAAGTCCAAACACCTCGCCATCATATTCACCAACTTCGCCTGCATATTTCCCCACTTCACCTGCATATTCCCACCTCTCCTTCTTACAGTCCCAGCAGTCCAAGTTACTCCTCGACGTCTCCCGGTTACAGTCCGACTTCTCCATTTACAGTCCGACGTCTCCATCTTACAGCCCACGTCTCCTAATTACAGTCCCACGTCACCGAACTACCCCATTACAGTCCAACATCTCCCACATACAGTCCGACTTCACCTGGGTGGAGTCTGACTTCGCCGACCTCCCAAACAGTACAATTCCACTTCACCCACTTACAGCCCGACGTCGCCGTCATACAGTCCCACGGCTAATGCCAAATACAGGTATGTGTAATTTAATGTATGTGTAGTTAATATAGTTAGTACATTCTGTCTGCATTGTATATACAGATTGGTGTATTGTGTATACAGATCCTCAAGTATATCTACATCATACACACGAAAATGGTGTCTGTGTGTGCATGCGTGCATTAGATATCGTGTTCCTAACCATATTATGGATTATTTTGTTGTAGTCCTACATCACCTGCTTATTCTCCAACCTATTCTCCAACAAGGTATGTATGTGTATGTGTATGTGTGCGTGTTCGAATACGCATGTGGATATATTCATACAGCGTAATATGAATTGTTCGTGCACATGGCGCGTCTCATATATCTGTATTCACCTTTTTACTAATGTTTTCTCAGGTCGTTGAGCCAATGGGAGCATAAAGCGAAATTGATCATTATCGTTTAATATGCTGACGTGTCATTTGTCGTAATCAACGGCTGATACTGAACATGCGTGTCATATATAGCTCGTTTTCCCGCTTTTAAATTCAAATTTCAATATATTATATATAAGTACACCTGATAAATGATAATATATTATTCTCTCTCTGACGCGCACGCGCGCACACACACACCGCATATGGGATTGCTGCATACATTCCTGCAGCTATTTCACGATAGAAAACAGTGCGTTCGATACCTACTACAGTTTGACCTGCACTTGAGTTGTTTACTCCTAGAAGTGAACATACGTTTCCTATATAATTTTTTCATTTAAGTAACGTTTATATAGTTGACCCACACACAATATCAAAGACAACACTTCTTATATATTGTTGTATATAGCAACAGTATACCAAAATATTTATGAGAAATGTAATATGTAAATAAATAATGAATTAAAGGTAAACTAGGTGGTACAAGATAGGTAAGGGAATTGACTACATTAATGCCATATTCTTCCTACTGTGTACAGGACAGCTTCTCTATTGTCCACCTCCACATACACCTGTGTGTACATGTGCATATAAATAGTTTCTATGTTGTTAGATATGGAAGCTTTAACACTATGCATAGAAAAGTAGTAGTACTTATAGTTTATATGTATACAACATAATCTTGTATATATACATCATATACATGTACACGAGTACATGATGTATAATACAACCAAAACTCCTATATATAAGTAAAGGGAGACATATTTCGACCAAGATAATGGAACTTCATAGCAGGAGCTGTTACTCCAAGTTAGTGTGTGAACCCGCAATGTCTTTATTCCAAAAACCAGCTGAACAATTGATTCTGAAGCTGCCTGTGACCGTGCTCCGTACTCCCCTAAATACTCCCCTAACACTGTTAAAAAGGTGCAAATTGAAGTTCTTGAGGGAGTTACTAAATTGCTCAGTGTGTATAAATTTTTATAGTGTGACTTTTAAATTTCATATGAACTTTGTTAAAGTTTTTAAGATTTAATAATGCCATCACACAAAGGTTGCACACCGGAGGTCATGTAAAAATAAGGTGATAAAAATGAAAAAACATGCAAATTCAAAAAATATATAGATTAATTTTAAACAAGAGTGAATACGATTTTTAAATAATTTTTAACAACTTTTAACAATGGTGTTAAATAATAAATGGACAGTCGGATGCATATTCAACTGCATGATTATGATATAATATCCCTTGATCAATTTACTTAAAAGTTTATACATGTCCTTGTTCTTTCATTACAAGAGATAATATTAAAATCAAAGAGGTTATGTTTCAGATTTTCGAAGATAAACTACAAACTGTTATTAGATCTTCCAAAGCAGTTTATAATTTATTTTAAAAAATTAAAATATAACCTACTTAATCTTAATATCATTTCTTCTTACTAGTAAAAAAGTAAGAATATATATAAACTCTTAAGTGAATTAATTAAAAGATATTATCATAATTATGTTATCAAATATGCATTCGATTACCGATTTATCATTTAACATTATATTAAATATTATAAAAAATTACTTATAAATCGCATTCACTCGTATCCAAGACCAATCGATATGTTTTTTTGAATCTGCATGCCATTTCATTTCTATCGGATTAATTAACTTGCCGAGAAACACAGACAACAATTATATGAACTTATCTGCATTCTCAACCGCATTTGCAACTACTCCTTGCCCCACATTCTCAGCTTCTCCTTGCGCCCACTGTCAATCGATGGCCCGCTGCCTTAGCCGAACCCGAATATTCGTGAAGATAAACCCTAACTCCCTCACATTCTCTAAACCTAATTAGGGTTTTGGATTAAGGTGGTTTTAAACAATAAAAGTTTGTTATTTAATTTATTTACACAAAGCATCCGCGTGTTATGTTGTAAAACATGCATGTATAATATTTCTTACTATATATAAAGTGTGAAATGTATATGTATTTTTTTAGTAAACATGTGTATTATTTAATTATTTATTCTTTTAATAAAGATGAGTATAAAAAGTGGTAAGAACTTCCTTTGAATTATTATTAATATTAACAAAGCCTCTAATTACTATTGTAAGAACATATATACACACTTGAACACATATTAACATACACATTAATATTCATCTTTCCATACCTCTTATATAATTTTCCTTTAAACAAACTTAACCTTATTAATATGTAGTATTGTGGATGTGTATATTGAGTTTATTGTAAAGTAGATTTATTATATATTAAATCATACATTTAAATATATTATCCTACATATATCTTATATTCATAGTAGTGGCTACAGCAATGAAGAGCTAAGGCTAATAGAGGTAGTTAGCTTTGTTTATTTTGATTAATTTCTACCTTTTTTTCTTCCTGAGAAAGAGTGTTACACACACACACACACACACACACACACACACATATATGATAGATACACAACGAATATACATCCACATACATATGTACAGAAAACAATATCTATACATTGATAATATTGAATATTTTAGTTTTCTGTATTATTCGAAAGATGTAGTCGTATCGTGTATATTATGTTAGTATTTGATACATACGATGTGTATAGTGTATACACATACATATATCAGGTTATAGACACATACGTACCTACACGTTCTAATATATGTTTTGCTTTAGGAGCGTGAGTTTGTGCAAGAGCTATCTAAACAAATACTCACAGAGTCTATGCAAAGAATACCCAAAGCAAATCTCCTACCATTTACTACAGACTTCCCCATGGTATGTGATGTGTGTGTTTTCGTTCTATGTATATGTTCTATGTGTGTCATATACGGGTGTATGTTTTATTAAAATATTTGATCAACTTTCCCTTATGCATCTTATAAAGTTTCAGCTCTCTCTCTCTCTCACACACACACACGCACATTTGTTAATGCAGGTACCACCAAAGCCAGCTCAAAAACCATGTACAAGACCTGAGAAAGCCGAACAATATAAATTCCGTGCTCAACCCGTTTGCAGGTAATTAATTAATTATTTGATTAGTTAAATTATTAAAGGAATAGTAGAGATTTGTTAAGTGTATACTCTATACGTACATACACACATACAAACACATGTAAATATTTTATTACGATTTAGTTCAAGTAAACATTGTTATACATATTAAACGATTTATTTATGTATATTTCTTAGTTAGTAATGTAAACAATTATTTATTTAACAGTGGTCCAGTGTTGGTCCTGGAAGCCTCTAACAGAGATTAAGGAGTTTAATTTTCAAGTTTATGAACGTGCAGCTTATGGAAAAGGGTATAGAAGATCAATCAATTAATTAATTAGTTATAATAATATCTATACGTACATTGCATGTGCTTACATACACTATATTGATATTTACACACACACACATGCATTTACATAGATATTCACATACACCACACACACACACACACAGGTACGTGTATTAAGCATGCTGTTTCAGATGCTTGAGAAGCAAAACAAGTATAAGCAATTAAAAGAGGAGTTAGAAGCAGGCAGAAAGGTACATGCACTTTGTAAATCTAAACAATAATGTAATTAATCCAAGTATTACGCATGCTTAAATTTAATTACGTTTAAACATGTGTTTAGATAATTTGCTTAATAAAATCCACGAGCACGTCCCATGCCATTATTTGACAGGCCATTTATCCCCCAGAGGTAATGTGTGTACATTAAGTACTCTAAATGTGTGTGTGTGTGTGTTAATATCTAAAGGTGTATAATTTTATTTTATCCCTCAAAATCACACACATACACACACACACACACACATATATATAAGTATAAATACATGTGCAAGCGTAAAAACCCATAAAAATCACATTTAAATTTATGTTAAGGGTTAGTGTAAAGCAGCCTTAATTATACATTTTGGTGTACTAAGTACACTGATGTTCTGGAACGTGTGTGTGATAAACAGGAAGCTAGAAGATTAAATAACTGCAAATGTATTTAAGTCAATATATTAGTAAATAAAATAATAATATCTTTCATTGGTGTGGATGTGTGCGTGTGCGTGTGCGTGTGTTTGATATATGTATGTGTATACACTATACACATCGTATGTATCAAATACTAACATAATATACACAATACGACTACATCAGGAGTATACTATTTCGAATAGTACAGAAAACTAAAATATTCAATATTATCACATGTATAGATATTGTTTTCTGTATATATGTATGTGGATGTATATTCGTTGTGTATCTATCATGTGTGTGTGTGTGTGTGTAACACTCTTTTCTCAGGAAGAAGAAGAGATGGCAAAAATGCCAAAATTTAAAGCACTGCCTCTTAATAAAAAGGTAGAAATTAATCAAAATAAACAAAGATATATATTTAAATTAATTAAGCTAAACATTTGTGTCCAACGGTAATTGTATACACAAAATATATGCGTATGTATACATGTCTATATACACCAGTGTCTTGCTATGGTGTATCGCTTACATAATGTCATTAGGAATTCAACTTTGCTACAAACGGAAGGTTTCATCACCAGGAAGACACTCTTGTGGAGAGTTTTAGAAGGGTATGTATATAGACAGACATACACATAATGTACGTTATGTGTATATGTATATGAAATATATGTGTATGTATATCAATGCTTGATGTCTTTACTTGATTCTCATCCACCTAAATATTATATTAAATATATATAACAATAAAAAATAAAGATAGAGGGAAACTCCAGGCATGTCTATAAATACCGTATGGCACACACACACACACACATATGTATGTATACATACATATCTATAATAGATACACGAACACTGACAAAAATTCTTAATGTATCCTATAGTTATAACATTATCTGTGTGCTTGTGTGTGGTGTGTGTAAACGGATAAGAAGCTATACTTTGGTGGTCGTGATCGATGAGAAGTCTCTGCATACGTATATACGTACATATATACACATATGCATACCTTTTGAGTGGTTTAGGTGGTTGAGAACGTAATCGTTAAGAATATTCTCAGAAACTGAGGTGGTATATTCACACGTCCCAACAAAATCATCCCTCCGTGGCGTTGTTAAATCCACGTCACTTAACTCTGAATTAGCATCTAAACATACATTATCAAATACACATGTTTATATATGTATGTATACGTATATGCACAATGTATATATGTAGCACACGCCTATATTATATGTTTTTCTTGTAAAAACATGTTATCTTCACATAATTATTACTAACCAATAAACATTAAAAGAATAAATAATAAATGAATATGCTTTATAAAATAGAAACGGTCACACACACACACACACACACCACACACACATATATGCAGAGCATCAAGAAAATGCAGCTTTTAAACTATATTAAATGATCTAAAATATAAAAAAGAAATTCATGAATTAAACTGTTTTCTTTCTGAAAGAATACCGTGTGTGTGTGTGTATGGATGTGATATATAGATGGTATACAGCACGTATATAGTGTATACATGTGTAATGGGCATTTTCTTACAGGACGATACGTGCACATTCTGAACTTATTAAGAATACACCCAGAATCTCTGTAAACGATATTTATATATAATAAATCATGGCCAAGTATATTAACTGAGAGATACATACTGAAGTGATATTATATATATTAATGAAATTATAAAATTTAAATGATAAAATAATTTATGTTCAATAGAAATGGATTTGCCATTTGTGTATATTAAAAGTGTATGTACATGATACATTTATAAATATTATTATACATATACTTACATACACTGTTGTGTAGATTTTGCTGCCGCCGTGCCTAACTACCTCTATTAGCCTTAGCTTTCATTGCTGTAGCCACCACTATGTATATAAGATATATGTAGGATAAATATATTTAAATGTATAATTTAATATATAATAAATCTACTTTACAATAAACTCAAATATACACATCCACAATACTACATATTAATAAGGTTAAGTTTGTTTACAAGGAAAATTATATAAGAGGTATGGAAAGATGAATATTAATGTGTATGTTAATATGTGTATATATGTTCTTACAATAGTAATTAGAGGCTTTGTTAATATTAATAATAATTTCAAAGGAAGTTCTACTACCACTTTTTATACACATCTTTATTAAAAGAATAAATAATTAAATAGTACACATGTTTACTAAAAAATAATATATATATATATATATAAGTAAAGAAATATTTACATGCATGTTTTACAACATAACACGCTTGGATGCTTTGTGTAAATAAATTAAATAACAAACTTTTATTGTTTAAAACCACCCTAATTCAAAACCTTAATTAGGTTTAGAGAATGTGTTTAATCTTCCTCAATATTCTGGCAATTGACAGTGCGACGCAAGGAAAGCTGAGAATGTAGGGCAAGGAGCAGTTTGCAAATGCGGTTGAGAATGCAGATAGGTTTAAAGAATTGTTACCTGCGTTTCTTTACATGTTAATTAAGGCGATAATAATGAAATGACTTGTGAATTCAAAAGACATATTAATTGATTTTGGGTAAGAACAGATGTAATTCTAAACAATTTTTTATAATTTTTAGTAATAGTGTTAAAAATTGTTTATAATTTTTAGTAATAGTGTTAAATGATAAACCAACAGTTGAATTCGTATTTAACAATATGATATAATAGTTTTTTTAATTAATTTATTTATGAGCTTATATATGTTTTTACTCTTTATTAGTCAAAAGAAATGATATTAAAATCAATTAGGTTATGTTTTAGCTTTTTTGAAGTAAATTATAAACTGTTTTGGAAAATCTGATAACAATTTGTAATTTATATTTAAAAAGTTGAAACAAAATTCCTTGATTTTAATATTATTTCTTATGGGCAGTGAAAGAACAAGAGCATGTATAAATTCCCGAACGAAATGATTAAGCGTCGATATTATATTGCTAAATACATATACAACTGTAGATTTATTATTTAACATCATTATTAAAGATTGTAAATGTTGCTTAAAAATTACATTCGATCTTACTTTTAATTAATCCATACGTTTCTTAAATCTGCCAGTTTTTTCATTTTTATCTTTTTATTTTGATATGGCCTCCGGCATGCGAGCTTTATGTGATAGCAATGTCGAATTTTAAATTTTAAATTTAAATATATACTTATGAAATTTCAATTTAAACTTTGTACACTTTAAAATTAAATTAAAATATATTTTTAAAAAAATGTCAAAAACATTTAGGATTATTTTATATCTTATTATATTTAATTTCAAAATGTAATTGATTAAACATATATATTTACAATATAATATAATTATCTAAAAAAATATATCATTTCTTAACATTTGTTATTGACATTTTTAACTCTTAATAATTACAAACTCATTTTACTTCATTCTAAATATGTTATAAATTAAATACATATTTTATTAAGTATTATTATTTAAAAATTAAAATAGAAGAATAAAAGTTTTTTCAAAAGTATAAATGTAAATTAAAAAGTATATTGTATAAGGTAACTACGGTAAATACGTAGATTACCTTACAATATCTATATGTGTGTAAGTTTAAAATTTCTATGTATATATATGTGTAAATTTAAATTAATATTATAAATATGATAAATTTAAGGAGTATATATGAAATTTTCCCAAAAAACAACACTTAAAATATATATGTTTGCAATGGATCAATGATATTTTATATTAAATATAACAATGAAAAATGTGCATATGTTATCGTCTTGTACGAGTGAATATATGTATGTGAAGGTTATATTATGTGTGTGTTATGACGTTTTAAAATTTTAATTAATATTTATAATTTCCTTGGTTATGGAAAAACCTCTTCAACTTCATAAATTTATATAAGATTCATGTAAATCAGATTAATTATAAATACTTAAATAGTTTAATGTACAATACTAAAATAATTCAAATGCCTTTACCATTATTGACTTCTATGTTAAGGTTTTTATCTATGTATATTTCATACTTACCATAAACGTAGCAAACTGTACAATAAGGTCATCAAAAACTGTTCTGTTCACCTTAGCTTGGTCATGAAAAACTCCTGGCCAATGGACATGTGGAGGGATCTCTTGCACACCACGCAGGAGCGTTCACAAAACGCATGAAGAAGCAGGCACGGTATGTGGTACTCATAGCCTATACCAGCCCTCCGATGTGAACTCGTGAAAACACATCGGACATGCCTTCTTCTTCATATCTTCTCCAAACGCTCCTCTAAGTGGCGACTTTAGTCTCTACAAACCCCACACTCCCCATCCTGCCCTTCAAACGAGTTACACACACACACACACAACATGGCATATTTCTGTTGTCTTAAACTTGTCGAAACGTCTCTCTCTCTCTCTGTGTGTGTGTGTGTGTGTGTGCGGGTTTATGATCAATGGACAGTAGAACTTATACAGTTTGCCTCGTTTACCTATAGTCATGGTGTGTGTGTGTGTGAGAGAGTGAGAGAGAGAGAGAGCTTGCCTGGTTTTGCAGATCTTCTCGGCTTTTGATACACGAGCTTCTGCTTGCTGAAGCTTCTTCCTGGTTGACGCTAGCTCTTTGAGAACACTGTGAAGCCTCTTCCGTGTAGTGTCCTGCATTCCAGACCTCTTTGGAACGATCTTCACAAGTTAATCCGATAGATCAAACTTAGGCTTTGGGTAGCCGCAAACATAAGTAATTCGCACATAGGGTGTACATGTATATGTGTGGGCATGTTAACTAGAATGTATATGTAGTTACCTTCAGATGCGAAGAAGGTTGTTCGTCCAACTTATTGGCTTCTTTCTGTAACACAAATACTCTAGTTTACTTATAACCAACGCAATATGCATTGGACGTGTGTGTATGATCACGTGTGCATGCGTAGTTTACCTTCAAGTTTGGAGAAGCCTGTTCATCCAACTTGTTTGCTTCGTTCTGTGAATAACCCCTGAGCAAGCTTAAACACAAGTATTCTAGTTATTTCTATGACTAACAACCTTTTTGCCATATACCGTGTGTGTGTGTGTGTGTGTGTGTGTGAAATTTACCTTCACGTTTGTTGAAGCCCGTTCGTCCAACTTGTTTGGTTCTATCTGTTAACAACATCTTAACTGGTTAAACACAGCTATTGGACTAAAAACATAGCTCAAATGTTTGTGTGTGCGTGCGTGTGCGTACTATCAAGTTTTTAGAAGGCTGTTCGTCCAATCCGTTTGCTTCTTTCTGTAAATAACGCTTGAGCTTCTGGATTTCACATAGCCTAGATTTGTGAACAGCAGCATGATCCACGGGTGTACCCGTGAAATACTCGAGGTAACACGATCGCACAAAGGGTACATTTAACTTGTCTGACACCATCTCTTCGCCTGTAAAAGAAATAAAAACATCTGTACATAATGCAATCTATCTATAACACACACACACGTATCTGTGAACTTCCTTGTAGCATTTAGTCATGAACTCGGGGTTAGAAGACGTGAGTTCGAGTACTCTCCCTGAATAGAGGGGGGATCACCTCGGGCCTTGCCAGGCTCCTTAGAGAGCTCCATGTGCAAATTTCTTGTTACCTACATATACATGCTTGATTAAATTTAAGTGCTATGCATACGACATAGATAATACATGCAAATGGAATTACACGCAAACACTCAAACACACACGCATACGCACACGTATATAGAGAGTATATGTGTGTGTGTAAACATATATAGATATATATATACATATGTATATCTATCTATCTATCCACACACACACACACACACACACATATATATAGAGAGAGAGACACACATACACACATATATATATTTATATACACACATAGATATATACATACATATACATACATACATATTTATATATGTGTATCTCTCTCTCTCTATGTATGTATATATATATATATATATATATATATATATATGTGCGTGTGTGTACGTAAAAACAACTTTTGATGTTAAGGCAAATGTTTCTGCACAATGGAAACAAATGTGCGTGCGTGCGTGTGCGTGTGTGTTAACGACAAAAGGGCAGCTACAACTACAGACAAAATTGCATACATAAAACATGTCATATAAATGACTAATGATGTGTGTATTGTGTGTGTGATCCATGCAATACTTAGACTTGTGTGTGTGTGTGTGAGAGAGAGAGAGAGAGAGAGAGAGAGAGAGAGAGAGAGAGAGTGTGAGAATGTATGCCAGTATTTGACGCACCTTTAGGGGAGCAGGGGATTTGAGAGAAATCTGAGGGGATTCGGGAATCTCGCCTTCTTCCAAACCACTATCGGCCATTGCCGGAAGAACCCTAAGTCGTATGCTACAAGTACGATCATGCATCGAGCGCTCGGGTTCCGTTCGATCCGCTGTATGAACACAAATGGTGTTCTTCTTCAGATCTTCAGACACTCAGTGATGGTTGGTTTAGGGGGATTGGCATCTGCTGCGATTGGTTTGGCCTCGTTTATTTGTGTTTGCCTTTTTCTTTGGTGTATGCTTGTGAGCTGTGGTTTGGAGATTGAAGCTCGAGATAGTATCTAGGCGAGAGACTAAACCCATAAAGGTCTGAATCGATTACTTTCTTCTTCGAACACTCAGAGTGATGCTTGGGTTTAGAAGGACGGGAATAAGAGTAGGTTTATATAAATCCGTTGGGATGTTTTTATGTACACTTGTTTGTGAATAAATTTTAAACATTCCTTTAAATACAAATGGTGCGGCCCCATGTTTGAGGTGGTAAGGATCACCATTTATGGCTTGTCGGCATGTGCGTTGAGCCTAGTACACCCGAGCGTGAGGCTCCCATGCTTGGAAACGAGTATGGTTATTTTGGTACGGTGTTACTCCTCTTTGATGGGCATTTGCTATATAGTTTGCGAAGGATTGGTCTAAGGTCTATTGGGTATCTTCTAAGAAGGCAACTGCAAAGATGGTTCTTGTTTACGAAGAGGTTTGGTGTGTTTGTAATAAGTGGTCATTCTGATGCGTATTAGGGATATCCTTGGGCACTTGATGTTGGATCTTGGTGAATGTGTATGTGGTATGCTATAGTGGTTGTCATGGAGCTACTTTGGACATCTGCTGCAGATTGGTTTGACCTCGTTTGTTTGTGTTTGTTTGTTGCTTTGGTGTGTGCTTGTGAGCTGTGGTTTGGAGATTGGCGAGAGATTAGACCCGTAAAGGTCTGAATCGATTACTTTCTTCTTCGAACACTCAGCGATGCTTGGGTTTAGGGGGATGGGAATAAGAGTAGATTTATATAAAATCCGTTGGGATGTTTTTATGTACACTTGTATTTAGCCCCATGAATAAACTTTAAACATTCCTTTAAACACAAATGGTGTTAGGATTCCGCCTCATATCCGGCACGTCACAGGTTCAATTGCTACCCGGCTTTATGCTGATGTAGACAATGATGCGGATGATGATGTGGTGATGATGATGTTGAGATGCTGATGTGGCAGACATGGATGTCTACTCGGATGCTGATGCAGACAATGATGAGGATGTTGATATGGTGGTGATGTGGCACTTGCATAGATTTTTGCTAGGGAATAGGGGCCTCCGCACCCACTTTTTATTTTTGAATGGAACTTTTTAAAAAGTTTTTTGGGTTTTAATATTCATTCTGCACCGGATATACCAGTATCTTTTTGAGTTTACTTTTTAAGTATATTCTTTTAAAAGAAAAGTTAAAAGGTACCAAAAAAGATTTCAATCTGCACTTAAATTAAAAGATTCTCTATAAAAGTGCCTCTCTGCACACCTGGAGTGCCACCTTGAGGTGGCGGGAATTCCTTGCCACCTGCTGCTGGAGCTGGGCAGCACCTCCAGTAGGCTTCCGGGATTGTATCCCGAGAATGAGCTGCTGGAAACCCCAAACTTGATGATGCCGGTGATGTCGGTGACTGGGAACTCGAGTAGCCGGAGAAGCCTGTAAGACCATGGATCCGGCATTTGATTGTCGCTCCATCCTCCCTGAATCAATCTGGAGATGGCGGAGATGTGGCGCCGACCCCATTTCTCAAGAACCCTAAAAAAAAAAGCTGATGTGTCACCAGCGTGGCAGGAAAAAGTGACTTTTAAAAAATAAACGGGTGCAGAACCAGCCCTAAATGTAAGATTCCTTTTATTTTTTTAGCAGAAAAGTAAGCTTTTTTTTTTAACTCTGGTGCAGAACCAACTTTTGCACTTTTTTGGCCAAAAAAGTGTCAAAAAAAGTGGGTGCGGAGGCCCCTAATGAGCACTAGGGAAAAGAGTAAACACAAAACACTGGAAGTGCTTGTTATACGTGTACATTAAACATTAAACTTTTAACCTTCCAGTGAACATAAATGGTGTTAGGGATACTTCCAGTGAACATAAATGGTGTTAGGGACTTCGCCTCATATCCGGGTTCAATTCTTTCGCAGAGTCGGCTTCATACATGTCAATGTATACATAAAATTATATACGCACATAATGTAGTGTATATATCATGTACGGAGTGCTCCTCTTGTAGCACTCCCAACAACAAGAAGAGCTACATTAATGTGAATAGCAAAAGAGCAAAAATAAACATAAATTACCTTACTCTATGTCATAAAATTATATGGAGAATGTTAATATTGTTACAAAGTGTTATTAATGTAATTATTATTAACAATATTGAATTAATTATTCATTTACTATATCATTGACTAATATATGTATCATTATAAAATACTATATTTCTAGCTATCATAAGTAATTTAAATAACTAAATAAAGTTAGTTAACTATATTATAATTGCTATCCTAGAATTTTGTGTCATCTACTAGCATAATAAACTATATCTAGTTTTACGCATTTATAACCATGTTTTATCAAAATAGACTATATTAATAAATCTGTACCCTAAATTTAAAATATAAAAACTATGATTAGTTAATTTGGTGAAAATTGGCTATAACTTTACTCTAGTTTAGTTCTAGTGCATGGTGATCATGAGCTACTCTTCATATTTGTTTCGAAATCAATTGAAAATTAATATATTCTAACATATATGCAATCAATAAACAAATCACTCATGAAAATTAAATGATCGATTCTAATTTGGTAGATGCATAATTATTGAGTTTTTAAAGTTTCTAATCAGTCAAATATTTGGCTATGCCACTAAGCAATAGTTGCTTTGGGGATCCATTCTTGATCCTTAGCACTACTACAACTTACAACTCTCCTCTTAGTTCTTGTCTTTCACATCATTTCTCCATAATCAAACATGATTCCATTAGGTTGGCAAACCATGACATTCCATGCTTAGACTTGGTTGTTGCAAAGCCAAGATGCAATCATCTATGATTATTGTACTACAATGACACATATGTTGTGTTTAATAAAGACAAACCAAGCATGTAATATGATAAACCAAATTGATAATTGCTTAATTTTATGAATGTTTCAAAACATATTAGACAATCTTCATTCAACAGTTTGTGTCGCACTAGTCCTCATGACACATTCTTGGTTGATGTGAAGTGTTGAAATTCAATGGAGTCACAATCAACACACATGTTCTAGACACTATGCTTTGTGAAAAAGGTCGATCCATTACATTTACATACACAATCGTGTCCCCCTAACCACAACCTTATCTTATCCAAACTCTTGTACTGATGAATGAAGTTCTTGAGATGAGCAACCTTGTGCATTATTGATTGTCTTGAGACTTGGTCTTAAAACATCAATTCATGCATGTTCTTTTGTAGTAATCTTCATATACTTATTAACGAGCTCTTCATTTGTTAGAGTTTTAGCCCAGAGGGCTAATGCGTGGCAACACGTGGCTACCAAGCGGCCTTTCAGCGTCAATTCCTTATGATCAATGCTAAGTTTTCCAAGATGACCCTAAGAATCTGACTCAAATGCCTAATTAAATAGAAGACTTAGAGTCATACCCAAGTCCCCTAGAATGACCATCCCTTGAACCTTTGAGGATAACCCGAATAGACTTTAAGATCCTTTCTTAGTAGACCTAGACAGACTCATGCCTAACCCCACAAAGGAGAGTGTCTCACACATGCCCTTGTTGACAGAGTTAAGGCATTGTCACTTACCCCTTGAGGAATCACCCTCATCCGGTGTACAACCCTTTTAGGGCGACAAGGGGTATCTTGAGCCATGACTAACCCTTGAGGGTTGAATGGTCAAGTTATACCCTAGACCTAGGGCTAGTACTTAGTAAGGACATGAGTGTTATGCTAAGCAAACTCCCTAGGGCTAGGTTTGGATAACCCTAAGTACATGACCTTGCGAGTGTCTCACAAAAGGGCTTTTGCTAATAAGCTTAGGTGGTTCAACCCCTGAATTCCAAGGAGAACACTCCTCTAACAAGTGTGCCAAAGCACACCCAGTTATGAGACCTAACCTCCCTTGAGTAATGCTCAAGGCTTAGCATCCTAGTGTAAGCACAAACATGCTTGTTACTAAAGTATCCAACCCCTTGGACAAACCCATGACACAACCCAAAGGGCGTGCCTCAGGCGTTGTATCGTGTGACATCTAACCCAGTGACACATTTCCATATGACACTGCCTTCCAGGATGTGGGCTATCATGCCATAGCCCTTAGATTTAGAGTTGCACTAAGTGCCACAAACGTGGCTCCTAAATGCCAACTCTAGAACCCCTTAGTGAACCTTAGGAACTGGGTAATGAACATGTTAAACAAGATCCCACACCCATAGTTGGACAAGGACACGGATTTACCTTGCTTGGCCATAAGGTGTTACACCTAGCTTGACATGAGAGGACGCTGAGACAAGCGTCAACCTCTGCCTCTTGGAACGTGCATTCCGACAAAACCTTCCATGCATGGATTTGCTAACGTTAAGGGTGAGCAACCCCGAAGGTGGGATGACCCCTGTTTCTAGAAGTTAGGGCAGCACAACAAAGGGTTGTACTTTAACGCTGTAAGCTAAAGCTTGCACCAACAGAAGAGCAGCAAACTCAGTCATGAACCTCATGAGCTCTCCTACACGTACTACTTAATATATGTGACAGAGCCCCCGTTTTCCTGTTTACATAAATGGGCTGACATAGAATCTCATTCCCATAGGGAATATACTTGGTGAGTTAATTAATGAACCATTGACCCCTAAACCCTAACATGAGGGGTTTAGGGTGTGGGGTTAGGGCAACCTAGGATTAGTCTACACCTATATCTAACATGTCGAACTCACCGGAACCATCCAAAAACCTAACTGGGACAAGGAAAACCAGGGTAAAGGTTTTTTAAAAAATAAATGCTACCTTTTTAGAGTTTTTCACGATATCTAAGGACAACCGGCTAGACTACACTAAGTGTACTAAGCGGGATTTCTCACTACATCTAGGGCTTATCAACATAGTTTGGTAGGTAACAACAGTCAACATCCAAGTAAAGGGTTGAGTCATAATAACTATGACATCATTCTTCTTTTGTATCTCCTTCGCATGATCTTTAGTCGACAACTGCCCCAACTCCTTCAATTGTGCATCCTATCGCATAAAACATTCATGCTCTCTAATTATTAGCTTCCAACATTGCTTTTAAACTCATTCACCATGATAGTTACTATTAAGAACTCATTGTTGGGAGAAATGAGTAAAAGTGAAGGCAATGGACCAAGAGAACCACTTCATCAACAAAATGATTTGAGAGCTCGTCAGCACATTCATGATCAAGCACTATACATTAACAACATACTGTCCACAAGGGAATGACCAAGCGGAGTCCACCAACAAGATTAGTAACTATCCTTAGGAAGATCTATCACGAGGAACCACAATGATGGGAGGAGATGATGCCACTCATTCTATGGGTGTAACGGACAATGTTCAAGACAACAATTGGAGCCACACCATTTCAATTGGCATATGGTCTAGAAGCCATCGTGCCTTGGGAATTCACCATCCCCAACTTAAGGACAAGCCTCATTAACAGGATCACTAACAAACCAACAATCATCACATAAAGGTTAGAGCAACTAAAGCAACTTGATGAGACATAGTTCATGGCACATATGACTTGAGAGACTCAACAACAGTAGGTGAAACAGTGAAGGGACCACAAGAAGAAGCTTTGGATGTATAAGCCAGGACAGTGGGTTTGGTGATACAAAAAGCCGCAAGAGTTCCATAAGGGCAAGTTCATACCGGGGTGGAAGGCACCATATAATATTTTCAAAGTTTTTAAGAATGGACGACTCCTAGGTCTGAATGGGAAGCCACTAAAGCAGAAGGTCAATGGGAACCACCTATAACCATACATCCACCCAAGTGAAGCTTTGAGCAAAAGAAAGAGTGTTGAGTGAAGGATCGCTAGTCCAAAGGGTGTTAGCAAAGGACATCAGTTAGGGGAATGCCAAATGGAGAAACAACGGATCCCAATTGAGAAACAATTTCTAAAAATCACATATGTCGCTAGCTCACATGGTCACAAGGTCCACTAGGGGGAGCACACGCATGTATGTACCACATAAGCAATGATGGTTGGGTAATACCATCATTGCGGAATTCGAGGCACATGGTAGACGTGCTTGATAAATTTGGATGACATTATTAAATCTTTGACTGGCATGTTAGAACCAACCACAGAGCAATGGTCAAGGGCAACAAGGTTACTTAGCCCTTTTCCTTTGTTCTTTTCTTTTGTTCCTCTTCCTTCTTCATTCCTATGGATATCACACATCACCATGGCAATGGCATGGGTTGAGTGTGTGAAGCCCACATTGATTCAAAAGGTTTGATTGTCTTGAGAAGGATAAGAAAAGAAGGTTGAGATGATTTTTCCCAAGTACTCATAGTACAAGGGGCTACTTGAACTTCCAGATGTTTAGAGAGCCATGAAGAGATTGCAATTGCACAAAAACCAGCAAGAACATGTGGCACAAGATCCGGCTCAACCTCAAGAGGGCTATGCAATATAGGTTGGGAATCGACAATCTCGCAAAGCTATTTCAGCTGCTTGAGGATGAAGTGACATTGGATGAACTCCAGTACCCAACTACCATTGGTTCCATGAGGGAAGAGATCTCCCTTTCTAAAATCAACCTAGAAGATGGAGAAGAGGGAGAAGAGGTAGATGATTTCCTAGCCGTAATCACCTACATGTTTCACAAGGAAAGGAGAAGAGCATCTATGTACATTTGGCGAACACCCTGTGCTATGCATTTGAAGGCACCTAGGTAAACCTCATCAATTGCCTTCAACATTACATGATTCCAATGCTCACCCACAACATCAGGGAATTAGAAGTAGAGACAAGAGGAAGCTCCATATAGCTGAACAACATGATAGTCCATGGGTACTCAACCAAGCTTCGACACCTAAGCCCCAGCAAGTCAGACTCACTGCAGAGGCCCGACCAATGCTTGAGCAATAGCAATAGGCCCATGTCGACAAGGGGAAGCAATAAAGTAGATCGAAGTCAACAAATTGAAGTAGTCGGAGCAGGCCCAAGCCTACAAGGGAAGCAGATGGAACATGCCCAACCCAACAAGGGGAAGCAACCAAAACAAGCCCGGGAAGCATCCAAAACAAACCCAACCCAACAAGGGGAAGCAATTGGTACAAACCCAACTCAACAAGAGGAAGCAATTGGAGCAAGTCTAGCTTGATGGAGGGAGCAATCACACAAAAGGTACAAGGAGTGAACCCCATGAACCAAACTACCTAAGGTTTTGGACCCCATGGGAGAGAGAAACTCGAGGCCTTGATGGCTGGGGCCCATCTTAGCAAACCCAATTTGTGTACATACCACACTAGTCCCATCAAGCCTGCCACAAAGGTTTCAAGGAGAGCCACCAGATCAACCACCACCACCATAGGCCAGCAATTCATGGCAACCACTACCAGTAGTTTCAAAGCAACTACCACCACTAGGTAACTCCACCATTGCCCAAACTTGGGAGCATCATTTCAAGTGTTTGGGTCTTACAAGCACTTCGCAAGGATGGACGTTGGGATCCACGGCCTATCTTGGCCTTGGGTGGGCCTACAAGTGACTCCAATAGGGCATGGAAATATTCTAGAGCATCTACTTTGTGGTATAACTAGGGAGCACAATGCCATTGTGGAGAAATTCAAAAACTATTACTTGACCACTATGGAGGAAGTCCACTGGCTTAACAAGGAAGCCACCCATGGCACCCAACAGAGGGAGAATACAAAAAACGACCTTGAAGACCTGCAACAAACCTATGTCATGATAACACATGAGTTCAAGAAGCTCTAGGGTTGGTTTATTAGAGTTCTTAGTTGAGTGTTGCCAGGTAAGCACCTCTATGAGAAAACAAGTTGCCGGTTAGTGCTTTCCTATGAAAGCCCATGTAGAAACAGAACAAGGAACCAACTCAATAGTTCAGGCCATATAACAAACTCCTATGGTCTAACCCTTAACAACCACTTTCAAGAACATACATGTTCACGAGTTAGTACATGCTCAAGCACCAATCCCAGCATGGTATAGCCAAGGTGGCTGTAGCGAAGGTCCTGGCTATTAACTTGATTAGGCCAAGAACCTGCACACAACTATGTGTTAGAGTCAAGCCCGTGACTTGAGCGAAAGCTAAGGTTAAATGTTAGTCTAACGCTTAGTTGTGACGTACCTTATGTTACACGATATTCCATGCTTGGAAATAGGTAATAAGGGTCAATAGAGCTAGTGTGTAAGCACACTAAATTGATACCCAACTATGTCCCAAGGGGACGTTGTGTAACACCTTCAACTCTTAACTTAAAACACTACACTACACTATAGTTATGACATTGACCCCCCCACCCTATTTTGAAGGATTAGAAAAAGTGGGCTAGCATGAAATCCCCATGCCATATGTTATTCACTCTAACTAAGGACTAACCATAACCTCTAATTATTGATACCTTTAAGACTTCCCTAAGGGGTAGGTTTTACAATGAATAAGTACATTACAGAGATTGTGTTTATGCCCTAAATGTTCTCCATGCATGTTACCAAGGGTAAGCTCAGGGGTTGTACTATAACATGCATGAGGAACTCCATGATTGTTACGAAGGACTCTAGTGCTAGAGGAACTAGGTGTTGATCGAGGAATCCCAGTGGAGCCAAGAATGAGCAATTACTACAGAGTGAGGAGGAGCTCCAAATGGTAAATAAGAGGGTAGGGAAGGCAAAGGAAGCCTTGCAAATATGAGACGAAGAGCTTGCATGACGTGATGCGTTGCACGAGATCAAGGCCCAATTGACCACGAGCAAGTTGGTACCCATCTCAATGTAGAGCAGCAAAACCACATGGAGGACCAACCAAGGGGGATGTCCCGAGGTAGGGAAGTTGATGAGTGAGCATGAGCAGGGTAGACAACTATTAACCATAATTAAGGAGTTAAAGGAGGACACAAGTAGTCACGAGAACCAACTCTAGGAGAAGGATCTCAAGTTACATAGGGTTCATGAGTGTCTAAACTACCTTGAGGGTTGAACAACCGGACTACAATAACAGTTGTAGGAAGAGGTGGAGAAGGTGCTACAAGCTCAAGAGCGAATTGAGGAGCTCAAGGCCCAACTAGCAAAGACCCAAGATCAGTCAACATGTAAAGTGGTAATGTTGCACTCCGAGACCTAATGATCTTCACATTGGAGGTCAAGCTTGAAGCCATGGAGAGAGAGGTTGCATCATACTAGAAGCACTTAGGGGTGGGAATCGGATAGTGAGCCTTGGCCAAAGGTTAAGGATGGTGTGACCACCGCTAAGACTAGGGGAGGAGCAACAATCGCCAACCAAAGCCCTAGGACCCCGACAACGTTAGCCATCAACTACCCATCTCAACCTCTAGATGGGATGATAGGACAACTAGTAGGTGGTATTGACGAGTGTCAAACTACACTAACAGACAGAGAGGAACATCAAGTGGCATTAACAGTAGGACAAAGGATCTCATCAATGGTCCAAATCAACCATGAAGGATGACACATGTGGGGAGGTGTATTATGACAATAGACCCAATTCAAGGATGCCAAGTGAACAACATCCAAGGCCAACTTGACTCACTATATAAGCAGGAAGGTTGTTGGTGGATGGGATTCTTCTTCTTTCTCTACCACATGAATGCCTAATAGCGCATAGTTAGGCCCAATTGTAGATCAAACAATGATGTTGAGCCTTGCCAACCACCAATGATTGTGGTGGTCCACCCTTGTAATTAATTCCCTTCTTTGGAACATTACTTCTGGGATGAGAATTACCTCATACCCAGGAACACCAGCGAAGCGAGTTCCTGCTGTCAGATCCAAATCTCTAGTGCAAGCTTCTGAACCGTAAGCTTCACGCACAAACATAGACAAATGCACTTACTCCACTCTTGTTTTATTTATCTTTTGTGTTATTTTTTAAACTTTAAATGGTGCTCTGCTCTCTTCTTGGGGTTCGGCAGTGAACCTTTGTAATTTTTTGTTTTATTTATGTTTTTTTATATTTTAGTTTAAATTGTGGTGTCTGTTGGCAAACCTCTGTAGATTTTTGTTTATTTATCTTTGTGTTATATTTATAGCTTTAATTTTGATCTTTTCTATAGATTTTTCTTTATTAATTTTTGTGTTATATTATAGCATTAAATTGTGTCTCTTTTTGGGGTTAGTAGAGGAACCTTTATAGATTTTTTTATTTATTTTTTGCTTTAAATTGTGGTATCTTCTTGAGGTTTACTGATGCCTATGCAAGTTTTTATTCTATTTATCTTTTGTGTTATATTTTGAGCTATAAATGGTGCTCTCTTCTTTGGGTTCCCCCGTGAACCTATGTAGATTTTTTCTTTATTAATTTCATGTTAGGTTTGCTGACAAACCTCTGTAGAGTTTTTCTTTATTTACATTTATGTAATATTTTTAGGGTTCGTTGGAGAACTTACATATTTTTGTGGTGCTTTGATTGATTGTTCTCTTCTTGGGGTACCTCTATAGATTTTTTGTGGTGCTTTGATCAATTGTTCTTTTTTATTACATTGTGGTTTCTTTTGGGTTTCCCCCAATAAACTACATTTTACTTGTGATTTTATATGAGGTTCGCTTGTGAATCTCTGCTTGTTTTTGGATTTCTTTTCAACTTAAAAAAAAATTAAAATTAATTACATGTGGATTCATTAACGAACCTTACTTCTTTTTTTTTTTCAAAGATCTTGTTTGTTATTTTCTATGCATTTATTGAAGGGGTTTATCACTTTTGGATTTCCCTTGTTGCTTTTATTTTGTAATGTAGAGTAATTACTTTCACATTTTCTATACAAATATTTATGGAGTTAATCGATGAACCTCATAGATATCTCATTATTCCTTTTTAGTTTACTATTTCTCACTTACAAACTATTCAAAGCCACTTTTCTGTCAATATATGATGCTCAATTTGTTATTTTTCAAACAAATATCCAAGAGGTACCATAGTCTTTAGGGTGGAAAATATGCATAACATTTGAAAGAAGATGTTTAAAACGTTTACCAATGAATGACCAACAAACCTCATTTTGTTGTCATGTAAAGTTGTTGTTTTCACTTTTTTTAACAAATATCATTGAGGTTCGCCCACAAATTGCATAGATATCTCTAATGCTCAATGATAACATTTAAAAGCAAATATCCTCTTATCATTCATGTTTCCACCCTACTAGTGAACCTATATTTCTTAATCATATAAAGTGATCACTTTTACATTTTCTATGTAAACAATGAAGGGATTTGCTAATAACCCCTCCTATATATTATTTTTCATTTTTACTTGTCCCACTTCTCATTTTTCTTTTTCTTTTACTCTTTTGTTTTTTTTTTTAAACAAATATTGGTGGGATTTGTTGGCATACCCTATCGAACATCTCATTTTATGTTTTTATTATTCCTTATTTTATGTTAATTTCATTCCTATAAATTATAATTTTTATAATAATTCCCATAACACAATAATTTCATAATAATTCCCATAATGAGAATAAAAAATTTCATAATGCCAAATTCTCACTTTTCATAATTCACATTTCCATAATTTCTATTAATAATTCTCATAATAATTTCCATTTATGCTGGATCCGTTCGTATAATCTATGACATTTATTTTCTTGCTTTTCAGGCTCCACAAAAGAAATGTAAGGAACAAGGCAAAAAGAAAACTGTTGGTAAATTACTTTCTTACACGATTTGGGATAGAGATTTGTATAATAGATTTATTCGACTTGATTTTGTAGGCAAACAAGTAAAACAAAATGTTAGTGACATTAAAGCCCATTGAGTCAAAGGGTGTCAACATAGGAGTTGGTCGGAATCAGAAGACGTCGGCAATAACCCCAGAAAATCAAGCCTTGCCATGGGGTGTTCATATGGAAGCTGATTTGAATCAATCATCCCTTGCACCGAATGCGGTAAACCAATCTCCACTAGAGGCTATATTGTGTGATGAGTTGTTAAAGAATCTCTCTTTGCCTATTGACTTTAATCACCCACCTATTTATTCCCCTCTTAACATTTCATCCAACAACCCAACATGCCTCACACCCTCAGAATGTGGAACATGCCATGCCATCCAAGCCTATAGGTAAAGCAATTTCAATCAATGATTCGGCTATGTTGCCTATAATAGAGTTTGAAAGTCATATTGGTGTTAGGGTCATGAGGATAGTTCTCCAGTAGACCAAACTATTAATGAACTTTAGAAGATATGAGATATCTAAAATCTTCAACAATCAAATACATTCCTCTATGTGGATTGAGAGTCACCAACTTCATTTGATCAGTTACTATGGTCAACCCTCAAATGTATTCAACATTCATCCAAAATGGACTTGGAGAGACTAATATGTTTATGGTTTGTTGGTATAAGATAGGAATTACTGTCATAAAGAAATCAAATCTAAGGAACGACCAATGGGTGGCTGAATCAAAATCATTTGATGAGAAACTTGAAGTGAACAAAGCATGAAAGTTCATGGTTAGAAAGGTATTTCATGTTGCTGATGGTAATCATCGATGTACTGCGATAATGTAGGTTATTGAAGACCATTTATGAACTAATTCACATGAGCACATATGTGTTCTAAATATATAGTTTAATCTGATATATGAACTAATTTGATATGAACTAGTTTGCATTCCAAGCCTAAACATTGCTCCACAATGTCAAGAAATAAGGATTTGAAAAGCTTAACAATGCAAGATATTAAAGATACTTATCCACTTGAGGTTTATCAAGCGGAATGAAAAACTTTCGTAAGTGATAATCCACATGTCACAAACAACAAGCTAGATAAACTACTCAAAGTAATATGACTTGTTAAACCTTGTAGCTTCTTTTGCTTACTATTTACACAACCTCGAAGTGATGGACCATATGTAATTAGTTGGCACTCCAGAATGGGACATTGCCCTAGCCCTATATGTGCAAGTAGGTAACATCGTTCTATTTAATTCATAACTAACATAATTATAGGAATTGATAAGAGGGGACAATGTGAGGAGGTCATTTATAACATTGCCAAATCCATGCTAGCTTACAAAGAAAAGGCTATGGCACTTACACAATTTAAGGATTGGTTATTTACAAATGAAAAAAAAGTGGACGTTAAGATGGATCAATATCTTGTCATTTGTGTCTTCCTCTAGTAGAGTATTGAAGAAGGAGAAAAGTTGTTAGAGAGATGCATTTCGAAAGAGAAGCTAGCATATAAAATCTTGAGGGTGTTAGATTTGAGGCTTATGTACAGAATTACATTGACAAGATTGATGAGCAAGGTATTCCACCCATAGCATCGAGCTCTCTACAATTAAAGAAACAGCATGGGCAGCCTTATGCAAAGATGTGTTTACAGACATTGATTGATACAAATTCATTTGTAGATATGTCACTACTAGAGACACTATTGAACTAACACAGTTCTTTGTTGATATAGAAGACAACATCCGCAGAATGGTCTTCTCAAAGAGTGAGTCCTTCCGAATGTATGAGGACAATTTTAATATATGCTCTCTTGAGGAGGAAATCTATTGTCCATGGTACCTAGAGCTCAAGCAAGAAACACGCCTCGTGGCACATTTGAGAGAGACATTCATCTTTAGCTCACCTGAACCATCTATAGAACATTTGATGAGGATGCTCACAAAAACTCTAAAATGAATGTGAATCTAGAACATTCTTCCGTTACATCCCACTAGACTATAGAGGACTACAAAACACCAAACTCCACATGAAGATTGAACCAACAGGGTTTATGCACCAGAACATATTGAAAAGAAATTGAAGATGATAGTTGGGCATTCTTGCATTCAACCAAAAAATAATGGAAAAGATGCATGAAGAAATGTTTGGTTAGTTTTACTTCACTTTTCTTTTCAATTTTTTACATTTTCTTCTGCAAAGAGCAATGACACAATGTACACCATAACAACCTCAACATTCATTCCACTCATGCCTAATATTACAAAGGTGCAAAAGCAATGTCTTGGAAGTGCCAAACTCCATATGAAGGTATCAAAACTCTCTAAAGTGGAAACACATTTTATACAATTCTTCACCTGGGTTCACAGGCGAACTTGTCTTTCTACTACTTATCTTTTAGGTTATATTCATAAGTTCTTTTCAAATGTAGGAATAAAGTTGCTATGAGTGACAATAATCTTGATATTTATATTATACACGGTGACTACATTTGTATCATCAAAGAGTACATGCAATAAAAGAGTTTCCAATGATTATAAACAACTTGTTGGCTAGGTAAAAAAGTTTTGTGGAAAAATATAAGACTATGGTTTTATGTTTTTTGACTTGCTAGATGGTTTATCATTATTGGATGGGACCATATCAAAGTGGAACAAATTGTCTGACCAACACATTAATATTATACACGGTGACTACATTTGTATCATCAAAAGAGTACATGCAACAAAAAAGTTTCCAATAATTACAAACAACTTGTTGGCTAGGTAAAGAAGTTTTGTGGGAAAATATAAGACTATGGTTTTATGTTTTTTGACTTGCCAGATGGTTTACCATTATTGGATGGGACCATATCAAAGTGAAAACAAGTTGTCTGACCAACACATTAAGTATGGGCTTGTGTGCTTGCTAATGTTGGGGCAACAAAAGTTTGAATTGGGCTCTTTAGTTTATAACATTGGCCATTGAATTGGGTTCTTTAGTTTATAACATTAAGTTCTCATTGGAAATTAATTTTGAAAGGTAATTTATATTTTTTTGTTTTTATTGTGTGTAAATATGCAGGTGCTAACTTGGAACTTTCATGTTATTTGTTGATGAAATCACATTCCATCAAGAAATGACATAGCATATGGGATGTGCTCCTAGGTTATGATAGTAATATTGACATGTCCTAACGATGATTTGCCAGTGAGTGCTTCATTTGAACAAGATTACATGAACTATCGAGAGCATTCTCCTAGGGTGATGCAACTCCTCTTGGAAATATGTCCTACCAAATGGTGTAGTGGTCAATTTTATTACAGACAGTGAAAGTATAGTTGCTACTTGTGCTAACACTAGACGACTATTTATGCAATAGAACAATCTAAAGTGTTCCTTGTGAATAGACTAATCATTGGTAATTGAAAATCAACGATTTCTAACTTTACAGAAATAATTTAGTTTTATTGAACATAATCACCAGTCTTTTGCAATGTTAAACTCTATTGCAAACTTAACAAACTTTAATCTACTCAAGGAGTTTGAAGGTGATTTTTAGAACAAAAATTATCTATTACTAGAATATATTGAGGCCGAAGCTACTAACGAAGCTCTCCTACTTAACAAATTGATTTATGACACACCTTTTGTGGGTTTGCCACTTTTAAATTATGAAGCATCTGAGTCTAATGTCTTGTCTTAAAAAGTTTGTTTGAAATTTAATCAAGTTGATATTAAATCAATTTGGTTTTAGCGTCTTCAAAAATAAAACTCAAATTTATTTCATGTTGATTGCATCTTAATTTACAGTGTCATGTGATATTGATTTTGGGATGTATCAAATTGACATTCACCACATACTATAGGTATATCATTTTCAACAAAAATTATATTTCATTGACAGTTCATAATTAAGCTAAACATTATCATAATTCTACTCCTATAATGTAAACTTTAAATATATTCAAGTTGGCCATATAAAATTAATCTTCAATTTTAAGTGTTAAACTAGGATTTCTTGATATTGAGATTCATCACAAACTTCAATTCTATAAACAATGAGATTTTTATATTTTATATTTTAAAAACACTTGAAACACTTGTCCAAATCATATTACATTTTGAAACTTCATGAAGAACCTAATGGGTATCATATTTTAAAATTTAAAGAGTTTATCAACTTAAACTTTGAACTTGTTAACTCAAATTCATCAACTTAAACTTGAACTGAAATGGGCCAACCTTAGTCAAAAGGCCAATTTTAAAAATATTTTCAATAATGACCCTATTTAGTGGATTTCAAAATCTAAATCAATTACCAATTGAACAGTGAAGAGAAGGTAAATAAGGATGAATATGAGCTTTTGAAAATTATTTATTCAATCATGGAGAGTTCTTTTAAAATACTTTTGAAAACTTAAATTAGAGGCTTGTTTATTACTTTGAATGTGAAAGCTAATTGCAACATTAATAATAAAACATTTTCAAGGCATTCATATATTTAAAACTATAAAATAATATTACACATACAATGTTTAACTTAAAATATAAGCATTCTCTCTATTTTTGGTACACGATTTGTTTCACACCAATCTAGATAAATACAGGCTAATCACAGGGTATGCATATGTATATATATTATATACATGTGTCAACGATATGTAAACCAAGGGTTTTTCATAAATACAAAAGATCTTATTTTCGTACATGTATTTCTCTAGCACACGGACCGTCACACTCACGTGTAATGACTATCACAAAGTCAAAATATATTTGATTATACATTAATTTTGAAAAATTAAAACGGCAGCATATAACATGACAAGTAGAAAAAGGACTCATTTTAAAATTACATTTTAATCATTAGATTAATGTTTAATCCTACTGAATCATTTATATTAATACTTCATCTATAATGTATAATAGTGTGTACTGAATAAAGAATAATTTTCTCCAGACGATGGCACTAGACAAGTAATACGTAATCGTATCGCAATTCACGCGTTGGAATGGAAGCTTCGGATGCACAATATAAGGAAAGAGAAAAACACAGACAGAGGAAGGACGGTTTCTTGTGTATTCGGAATCGAGTTCACAGAGAGAGAAGAATGAGGATGGAAGGGATGTCGTTTCTGTCCATGGCCTCAATGGGCTCTCTGCTTGGATTCCTTATGTTCCTCAGGCAGATGATTCCACGCGAGGCATGGGAGGCATTATCCAACGCACAAAAGAAGATATTCAAGTGGCTCAACAACTACTGCGACATAAACGTCCCGGAATTCTCCGGCACCGACACCAATATGGTCTATGACCTGGTCGAAATCCATGTCGCATCTCTCACGGCCGCTCAGAAGTTCGCTGCCAGTAAGGTACGGATGATACAGGTGAAGAGCGAGGCTAAGCCGAGGTACAACTTGGACGAAGGTACGTGGTGTGTGCGTGTGTGTTTAATGAATCTACATGTGTATTATAGGGGAATGGATTGACGACTTGTTTGAGGGAGCTTGGTTCCGGTGGAGACACGAGGTCAAACACCGAGCAGCGGCTCACCTGGATACATATACGATCGAACGGCGGTATCAAGCGGAGTTACATACTCACGGTACACAAGCGGTATAAGGACACGCTTCTTCCCCGTTACCTGGAGCATGTCTCCTCCACTGCCAGGTACACAAGCACACGCACACGCACACGCACGCTTTCTTATTGATCTTTTGTAGTAAGCTACGGCACACCAACCAGGGGAGGAAGCTACATAAACACGAAAAGCAACTCAGAATGGGAGGGACGGAGCCGTGGCAGTCGGTCGCATTCAAGCACCCATCGACATTCGATAGCATAGCCCTGGAGCCGGAGCTGAAGAAGAGGATCATGGAGGACCTCGACTCGTTCATGAAGGCGAGGATTTCTTCAACCGGTGGGACGCGCGTGGAAGAGGGGCTACCTCTTGTACGGTCCCCCGGTACCGGAAAGTCATCTGGTGGCAGCATTGCCAACTACATGCGCTATGATGTGTACGACCTGGAGCTGACGGAGGTGAGAGCAATGCGGAACTCAGGAAGCTCCTCATGTCGATCTCGACAAATCGTCATCGTGATAGAGGATATAGACTGCCCTGGAGCTCAAGAAACGGGGTGATCCTGCGCCACCGGAGACGGAGAATTCGGACCACCGGTCCTAACGTGGCAAGGAGAAGAAGGAGGAGAACAGGGTGACACTCTCGGGGCTGCTTAACTTCATAGATGGACTCTGGTCGTGTACAGGAGGCGAGAGGATCATCATCTTCACCACCAACCACAGAGAGGTTCTGGACAAGGCGCTACTGAGGTCTGGCAGGATGGATATGCACATTCTGCTGTCTTACTGTGGTTACGAGGCATTTAAGACGCTGGCGTGGACTCATCTCAGACTCAGGGACCACCCTGAATTCTCTAAGGTCGAGGAGCTAATCGGACAGGTTGAGATTACTCCGGCAGACATAGCTGAGGTCCTCATACAAAACAGGAGCGACTCGAGTGTTGCTCTGCAGAATCTGGTCGAGGTTCTCGAAGAACGAAGGCGGCAACCCCAAGAAGCAGATGCACCGCCTATTCCAAATGGTGAAGCTGACTGTTAAGTGAGCAACCGACCAGAAGTTTTTTTAAAAGAAATTTACGTTAGAATATGCGATATTCCAGCATAATACTCTAAATCAAATTTTATTTGTACATGGATTTCCAACGATACTTGTAATAAAGTCTTCTTCTATTATATAAAATTTAATCGATCTTCCATTGACTTCTGGCACTTTTCCATTATTACCATTTTATATAGGAACAATAAGCACCTTATTTCTGTCAAAAACTCAAATACGCTTTGAGTGGACCGTATAATGGACTTTTACTGCTGAATATTCCATTATGTCACATACACATTTTTCTTAGTACGGGTGGGTTTGACAATGGGAATGTGGTGACTACATACTTAAGAAATTATATGAATCGTGGCCATGTGGCAATCATTAGTATGATTATGATTTTTATGTGTATAATGGAAGGATTGGGCATATGTTACGTTGCCTTAGTATTATGTGAAGCTTTTTTAGATTACATGTTATATTATATAACAATAGTGTTAATGTATTGTGTTTGCTTAAAACATATAATGCAATTGGAGGCATCTCGATCTAGTTCTTTTTATTATTCAAATTGGAAACATTACATTCACTTAGTAATAATTCATAATTTACGACTTTTTCTACATAAAAAATTCAATTTATTATTTAATTATGAAGTTGGTGATGCACTTAGTATCGATCGTTCGTTACTTACGTTAGTCATTACGTTGTTTTATTTAAGAAATTTGTTAATCACTAGGATAGTGCACATGATTACTAAGAATATAATTTATCACCATCTGGAGTATATATATACATTTATTAGATATGTTAATTTCAATTAGATGCGATTAGTTATATACATTAAAAATTAACAAGGTAGTGTTGGCCATATACAATAATTGTCTAGGTATATATGGTACTTTTAGGTATCTATGTGCTATATTAAATAATCTTATATATATTACATTTGCATATGAACTTATGTATTGTATATTATAAGATGTACACGGTATATATGGTGAAAACAAGCATAAAACAATTAGATATTAATATGTATATTATAAAATAATATTCTTGATTTATTAGAATGAAATCAATTCCATGCTTACTTTTTTTGAACTATTCATTTTTGAACACTCTGATTTAGAGAATATGTTAAGTTTAATTAAAACAAAGTATAGATTAAAGAATATGTTACAGATATAACTAGTTAGAAAGAATGTTCAAATAATTTTAGTATCATAAGAATGAAAATATAAACTATATATATATATATATTATATATATATATATATATATATATATATATATATATATATATATATATATAATACTTCATAAATCTAATATATATGCAAATGTTTATTATTATATATGTATAGACATATATATATATGCCTACATACACACATACAAAATACATTTGCACACACATATATGCAAATACACATGTATACGCAAACATCTACACATGTACACACATATAACACTAATAAAACATATACACATTTATACACATTCATAATATGGTATGCACATTTTATAAAATGCAGAACGTATCACTTTAAATTTTATATACATTGGACTTTTTAAAAAAAGTGTTTAGTCATTGCAACATCGTATTCCCCATGCATCCATGGTATGATTTATGTATGCATGAGACTCATCCTGCCATGTATAATACCTCATGCATACATCGTTCGTTCTTCAATGCTTGCTTTGTGAATTAGTCAGTTCATACAGTGAAGAACTGTGTCACTTTGTGACTTAATTAACTCACAAAGTGAGCAAGAACATGTCAAAAATCTATTTAGATTATATATAAAAAAAACTCTAATGACTACAGCATCAGATTTATGTTTTCACTTATTATTCTGCAATCGCTCTTTATGTAAAATTTTATATTTTTTTCACACAATGTCTTTTATTTAATCCCATTCTTAAAAGTGCTAGTGATAAAATTGACAATATTTAAAGAGTTCAATTATGCACTATTATGTTTATTTATGCACTAACTCGTTGGTTTATAAGTTGAAAGGGTTTCAATATGTGAATTAAAAGATGTTATGTATATTTTTTTTTAATTTCTAAATTAATTGTTTATGGTACATACGATTTGTGAAATAAGAAGGCCTTTTGCATATTTATAATAAAATTGCATCACGATTTTTATGTTTTTATTAACAATATGGTTTTGACAGTCATGGTACACAAGATTTGTTTGAGTTTTTCTCTGTAGAAGATCTTTTCAACTATATGGGTTATTGTATTTTATAATATGACACGAAGAATATTGTAAAGTAGTTAGGAATCAATTGTGCAACTTTGTGTTTATACTTTATAAGATCATGATTGAATTGGCGTCTTCAAATTCAAGAATTATAAAATATTGTTACTTTTATTTTTATTAACATGGGGTAGTTCTGCACTAGGTGGGGTTCTATTGTGGCCACAAGCATGTTACATAAGTAAGACTCAAGGTGAATCATGTTGTTGTGCATGAGGCTTAAGGATTTAAATTTACATGCCATAGAGATTTGAAAGAGAAAAAAATTAAGGAAAGAAAATATTTTCAATGCTCAACAGTGGTGATAGCACACATCAACAACAAATGTTGTGTGTGTAATTGGTAATGGAGTGTTATTGCATGAAGTGGTCATGTAGTGGATGCTCCACTACTTGACATGTATAGTTAATAATTTTCTCTTTGTTTGTTTACAAGTCACTACAAGTTGAAGCAATATGATATATACACACATGATCATAGATGGTGACACAAGTTCCATTGTAATAACAAGGGTGGCCAGAAGGAAGAATACAACTATCGTGTTTAATGTTTATGCAGAGATGTGGAGAAGTATAATTACAAAAGATAATGCAATTTGATTTTGTAAGGGAGTTTGGATTTGTTGAAGAAAACATAAACAATTTGTGGCTTGAGAGTACACTTTCATTTATGCAACAACATACATAACCAAATATATTAATTACAATGTAAATTCAATGGTATTTTATTAACAACATATGGAGTGCATATGGAAGGACCTTTTCGATCACGTCACCTGGATTCTTCTTTACAAGCTAGAGGAGTCTAGCATCCACTTTATTGATTCTATTCATTTTATACACACACACACACACACACACACACACACACACACATATATGTATATGTATATGTATATACAAGAGTGTGCATGTGTGTGCGAGAGATAAATAAATAAATAAAATTATACAAATACTGGTACACATAATATATGTATGTATATATGTTCAATCCTAAGATTAAAATTTACATATATTATTTCCATCTTGGTTTCATCTTAGAATGTTTGCTAATACATAGGACTAGGTTTGATTATTAAAACTTACATAAAATATGAACAAATAACAAATGTCTTAAATATCGATTTTAAACAATACATGAAAGATTTTTATCCATTGGAAAGGGAGTTCGAATAATTGTATTTTTTTTCCAACTTATTTACTCTTTTAGACTACACAACTAACCTTTTGTTGCAAAATTGTACTTCTTTAACAACAAAATAATTGTTAAAACGGAGGTTGCACATTTACAACCTCCAAATAAGAATTAAAACAATATAATATGTTTTTATTATAATTAAACACTATAAAGATATAGATCGTCTTGATAGCCAAATATTTAGAAAGATCAATGAAGGAACATATTTGCACATGTAATACAATTAAATGATAAGGACCGAATAAGTGTATGTGAAATTACAGATAGTTGTGAACCATGCACATTTGAACTACATAATATAGATGTGGAGTGGATGCTAATCTCACAAGGTGAACACTTGGTTGGTGGGGACTCCACATGCCAATTGTGGGAGGTGATATTGTGTAAGGATGCTTTATGGTTGGTAGGACATTGTGCCAATGTCCACCTACGAGTGCCTGATGCGAGGCTCGACAATGCGATTAGGGAGTATGGGGTCTCTTGTGTGTGTGGTGTTTGGCCTTTACCCATATGCCATGTGGGCTTGTGCCCTTGGGACCTAGGGGTCCCCGAAGTTTCAATGTCATATGCTCCAAGGGAGATGGGTTACCACCTCCTGGGACAGAACACAATTGAGGGATTTGCAAAGGTTCACCAGCGAACCCTAACAAGACACCACAATTAAAGCTAAAATATAACAAAAATTATAAAGGTTGCCCAACGAACCTATGTGAAAGAAAAATAAATTAAGAGTAAAAATATAACACAAAAGTAAAAGTAAAAATTTCTACAAAGGTTTGCCAGCAAACCCCAAGTGATAACATATGTTATCATAAAAAAAATCGAAAACATAAAGGGTTCAAACATAAATTTGAAAAGTAAATTGAAAAGGAAGGGGGTAGAATTAAAAAAAAACAGAAAGAGAAAGGGTCGTATTACAAAAGAATTTAAAGAAACTATAAAATATAGACCACCTACAACTTTAGTAGAGCTTCGACATGAAATCCTAAACCCTAAGAACATTCTCCTTTTATATAGGCCCTACATGTGTCACTATGGGATATGAGTTGCACAAAGTTTTAATCAACATTTATTGTCTGGATTTACTAAAAAAATTGCAATCTTTCTATATAATCATAAAAATCTTAAATGGATTTATTACTTGTGTCATACTAAAGTTATAAATTTTAATTATTAAATTAATGACATACTTTTTGAATAATTAGTAAAATAATATTATTTATCAATATAAAATTTATTTTCTTTTAGAAGTATTTTAAACTATATTTTCCTGATTTAAAGTTTGAACATTTTATCTTCCTTAATTACTGAATTTTTATTTACCTCTACATTATAACATTAACAATTATGAAGGTAATAATGAATCTTACAGAATAAATTTAATATCTTCTACCTAAAAATTATTTATTATTATACTCAACATTAAGACAATGATAAAGATAGTGGCAATTATTATCGTCGACTTGCTTGCATGTTGGTTGCATGTTGAGTCTCTATATAAATCAATTGAACAATATGGATTAAGGTTTACTTTCACAATGACTAGTTTCACAGTTTGTTATGGTACTAGTGTTCTTCTCTTTTAGACTTCTTGGTTAATAAGAATTCTTGTGTAGAAGATTCTTTTGAAAACATAGAACAATTTTAGTTGAATTTATAATCTGGATGACTTTGGGCATGTTCAATATGTGAAATCTAAATGTTATAGTTGGCATGAGGGTAATGTGTGGGTTGCCTAGTTCTGAGTTGGTCATGTTTGGTTCCTCAAGGCAATGTGTGCCGAGGTTTTTAGCGAGTCTTGACACACAACAATCTTCTTGATAATTCTTCGAATGTCATTTTTCACAAAGCACAACTGCTCTTCTCAACTCTTGCTTAAAATTGATATTAGCAATCATGCCTTGCCTTTGACGACTTTCATACCCTTCATGAGGCTTTTAAACTTTCATAGAATGGCAATGTTTATCAAGGCTTTAAAAAAAATGTCGTATTTAAATAAAACTTTCATAAAGAATGGCATTAAAATATATAACCCTTCAAAAGAAAGGCAACGTTTTTAGAAAAAAATCAATTTTTAATGGGTTTTGAACCCTGGTGATGGTGAGGGACATTAGTAGTGACAATTTTTAATGGTTTTGAACCCTGGGACATTAGTAGCGACAATGACCTTAAAATTTTAATTTTAATGGGTTTGAACCTTGGTGGGACATCAGTAGCAGTAGCGATGGTGACCCACTGGCACTGAGTACTCATGGACATGCCACAAGTCCAAGATGGGAACAGCCCAAAAGGACACTTGAAAACAAATTTGGTTAATTTTTTATCCATTTCAGGTAGTACTTCTAGGGTAGATGTAGATCAAAGCAAACAAGGTGGGGGAACTGCACGACGATTCAAGGAGGATTGACAATTGGTGTATCCTTGGCTTTTTAGAGCAGGTGTCTACCCAAATGAGAGAATGAAGTGCTCCTATTGCATTGAGTTTAGAAAGGAGAATGTCTTTGCTACAAGAGGCTGTACAACCTTGCAAAAAGGAGCCATCAAGACTCATGCAAAATCTAAGAAGCTGAAAAGAATCAAAAGAAGAGTGCACCACCGCAACATCGAGCAATACTTGAGCATCTAGAGGTTATGAATTCTCAAGAGCAGCAATGAGTGATGATGTTGATGAAGATAGCTTACCAGATTGCACAAAAGAGGGATCCTATTGAGAAGTTTGAAGTGGATTGTGCATTATACAGGTTCATGGGGACTCCTTACATGCCACAGCAAGATGGATATGCAGCTTACACAAATGCAAAGGCTTGTAAGTCTTTTCTCTTTGCTGCTCATCAAGCTTATTACCAGGTTCTCAAAAAGGAGTCCTTTCTATAGCATTTTGCTTGACGAATCTACAGACAATAGGCTAGAGCACCATCTCATCATCTATGTGAAGTTCTTGTTAGCAGGCGAGCCTGTAACAAGGTACTAAAGCTGATCTCCATCAAAGACGGATTGGCAAGCACTCTATTTGAAGCAGTTACTACATTCTTGGAAGAGATTGGATTGCCATTGGAGAGGTTGATAGGAGTTGCTACAGATGGATGTAGCATGCAAGGTCGGCATCAGGTTAGTTATACAATTGAAGCAGATTGTCCCTCATATTGTACCAATACATTGTGTGGCTCACAAAGAGGCTTTGGCAGCGAACGATTCCTTCAATATTTTCTAGTGTTTAAGGAGCTTGAAGCACTTGCAAAACGTGTTGGGTGGCTGGTTGGACGCTCTTCTCAACGGATACAGCTTTTGCATAAAGCTCAAGGGATTATGAAATTGAAGAAGCTCAGCTTACTTCGGATTCACAATGTTCACTGGTTGTCTCAGGCAAGGTGATCTTACGTCTTGTTGAAGTGATGCCAGCTCTTTTACGCTTGTGGGAGACGACTAATGAGGCAAAGCTTTTTGGAGAGTTTAAGAGATTTGAGGTACAGTTCTTTTTTCACTTTCTAGCGGACGTACTAAATGAATTGAGTATGTTAAACAAGAGGTTTTAAAGTAGGGACTTGGAGCTTTCAACAATCTCATCAATGGTCACAGGGACAATCAACATTCTAAGGATCAAGTTTTTAAGAGCTAAATTTGGAGTTGGAGCACCAAATCTCACAATTTTTTGGAAGATGGCTGTTGAATAAAGGAGGTCTTTGTTACGAAGATGATGCTGGGTTGTTCATCTTTACTATTGGATTGGACAACCAACACATTGATGGTTGTTTGGCAATTGGACGGGGCTATGTTGAGAAGGTAATTCAATTTTAGAGGACAAGTTCCTACAGGATAGCTCCTCAGTATTGGAAGCTTCAAAGCTTTTCAACATCACGCTTTATGAGAAATGGCTAAAGTTGCTTCTAAGGTTACCTCAGCAACTCTTCTCTTGACACATTTGAGGGAAGTTCTACAATGCTGAAGAGTTTGCAACTCAGGTGTCACTTTTTCCGTGAGACTTATCAGTGACTTTGGACAGAAAGGTATGATACTTTATGGAGCATTTGGTACATTTTTTTAATATTCTTGTTTTTTGAGCTTTAATTTATGTTTTACAAATATATACCCAAGTTACAAAGAGATCATGAAAGTTTGGGGGCTATGATGGTGATACCATTCAGCATTGTAGAATGTAACGCGGCTTCAAGAGGCAAAACAACATCAAAGATGGAGAAAGAGCATGTTTAAAGTTGAAAACTTGGACATGTTAATGTTCACTTTAGCTCTTAATACATTGCATGTAGATTACCAACTGATTTTTAATCATTGGAAGAAAACACATAGGTTATATTTGAAAGCTTTATCAAATTTAAACTTTACATTTAAACCTTAATTCTTTTTTTTTTAACTTTCAAGTGAAAGCTAGATCAAAATAAATCCTTCAAAAGAAAGAATGAGGGTGCCTTTCAAATTCTAGGCATGTTAGCAATATGAGCTTCAACATGTTACAGATCTACCACTTCCCGCAACATCTGTTTCATTCTTCCCACACTAAAAGATCATATTTCCCACTACCAAGGGATGAAAACGCATCTCAATGTTCATAAGTGGTGTCAGTTATAGACTACAACTGTGGTGGCTTCCTTAGGACATGTTCAATCAAAGGTGACCACCTTCAATGCATAAATCCGACTTTGCAACTCGAAAGAGGAAGTGAATGATATCAAATTCGAAGGTATAGTTAGAAAAATGCCATGTGCTGACAACTCATTGAGGGTTTAAAGGATCATTTTTGCAAGAGTGTTTCCATATGCTTGAATATGTGCTCAGCCAAGCAATATTATTTCAAGGCTGTGGATAGTAATTTCACATAGTAGCTATGCACGTTGGTGTCACCAACATCCTCTAGGCCAAGGGTTGCTTTCCGAAAGATGATGCAATAGCAATTGATATTTCATATCCAATTGCATATGTAGCACCCCAACTATATTCAAAAAATGATTTACAAGAAACATTATACTAGACATCCTTTAGTAATGGTTCAACCCTTAATGAAAACCAGTTTAATGAACTTATTCATTCCCTTTGACCAGCTCCAAGAAGGTATGTGTTGTTAATTATTTTAATTGTTGTACTAATGACTTCTTGATAGGATAAAACACTAGATCCCAAATTGTAAGAGTCAGGATATAGTATATTATTTAAAGTCCAAATGTGCAATATATACATAGTAATTTATTTTCAAATCAACTTGATTCAACTAATTAAATGTGTTACATATTCAAAATGTCGAACACAAGGACTTGCTTCAAGTGTCAACTTGTCAAAAGAATGAATATGTCAAGAAACAATGACTTAGCAAATTGTGGGTCTATTTTAGCCATGTTCACTATATGAAGTGGGTTACTATGGTAGCACCTTTTATATGATCCCAAGTGAATATATTTATGTTATATTTTTCATCTTTACAAATACTTTTACAAATTACAATGTAACTTGACAATTGCCATCAATTCAAAGTGGAAGACCATGTTGTACAAATGATTTTTTGAAAATTTTTAAATAAGGTTGTGGATTGAACTCAAAGCATGCCAAATTTAGAGGATTCTTCACTTGATGCTACTAGTGCTAATTGGTCCACTGTGAGAAAGGTCTACAACGATGATAGGGCAACCCCTATGGAAGGCCATGAGCGAACATGTGTGTTTCATTGGGCTTAAAGCCTGAACAAACACATGAATCGTATATCTGTTTAGAATTCCAGAAAGAGCATAAACTAATATGCCATGAGTACCGTCAAAACTAGAGGCTGAAGCATGATGCAATGAAATACATATGTGGTGGAAAGAAACAATTGCATTGACATTCTTAATTTACCAAAACTTGAGTGCTAGCTAGGGTAGTGGGACATAAAATTCACTAATGGGTATAACATATCGGTAATTACTATTTACTGTTTGATCATTAAACCTCAAATTAAAAAATTTGAAAAGGAATCGAACTTACAACCTTTTAAAATTATGCATTGTCATATGACTATTTTTTACTTTAAAGGTTAATTGTTGTTATTTATTATACTTCATGTCGGACCTGATATAAAAAAAAATATTCCTTTTAAAGATTGATTTGTTACCTATTATACTGTGTCAGAACTGGATATAATAGAAAATATCCCCATTTAGTGAACTTAAGTCTTTGGGGTGGTTTGATAGAATTTGTTGTTAAATACCTCGAGAAACTCTAAGTGAAAGTGGAAATTATCCAAACCCTCCCCTTATTATTTTTATTGTAACTAAGGTTTCTGGTGTGTTAGGTGAGGTCAATGTATCAAGTATTAGGGACACCCCTAGGTTGTTCTACCCCCTAGGGTCGAATTAGATTAGTTAAGTTAAGCTATTAAACTCATTAAATTGGGGCTAGCATTCCGTGCTAACCCACTCACACAAATAAGAGGGGGAGCTCTATCACGAAATAAGATAGAGTATAAGAGTCTAGGTATTTGGAAAGAGCCATTTATTCTTATATCGA